>OY735228.1:16296782-16466782 GCA_963457665.1 Thysanoteuthis rhombus
CCATGCATAATCAATATGGTAGGCGTTCGTAATGATGGCAGAAGTTCATCTTTCACATTTGTTGCTTTCTTTGTTCTTGTTCTGCTGTTTTGGTTTTTTTAAGCAAGTAATGATGGATTGCATAATTTTGCAGTCCGGTGAAGCTGAGCAGCACTGTTGCCAACTCAATTTTTTTTGCGCTAAATCGACCTCGCGTATATAAATCGCCTAAATTCGTTGAAAACGATGCTAGCCATTTACAGCTATTTTGAATAGCTAAAACGGCTAGATTCACAGCTAAATGTTGAATTTTCACGCTGCCAAAACAAAAAACGCGCTACATCTAGCACGAGAACGCTAAATTGCCTGCACTGCAGGACAGTTTCAAACTATCCGATTAACTAAAGATTATCTTTCTTTCGTTCTTGAAAGGAAAAAGACGGAGCGAATGAAAAAGAGAGATAGAAACTACGTCTCTGTTTCTCCTTTTTTATTTGCCAATTCACCCCCTCTCTCTACTGCATCTCTCTTCCTTTCTCGTTATTTGCCCTCTCCCCACTCTCTCTCAGTGCGAGTACGTATGTGTGTGCGTCTTTGTCTGGCGGTAATATTAATTTAACAATCACTTGCTTCGAATATAACCGAACTATTCATTTTATTGGAAACCGTCAACCCTAACTGTCAACTGGGTTTCTTGAAACAACCCTTGTCTACGAAAACTTTTTAAAAAATCGGGTTTTTAGTGGGTGATCCAATGTACACTATAAGAATATACTAAATTGCTTTCTTTGTTTGTGCCCGCTTGTTTTTCAGAAAATTCATAATTCTGCAGTGACCACTGCCCAAACAAAAGGCGATAGAAATGACAAATTCATTCATCATCATCATCATCATCATCATCATCATCATTAAGTATTTTAACCTCCATCCTTGGACACGGACCTTCCCAAGGATTCGCCACACTTCTCTATCGTGTGCGTCGCAAAGCCAGTATTTTATGAATTTGTCGAGTTCATCTCTCCATCTTGTATTCTGTCGGCCTCGGTTTCGCATGTGATCTCTGGGGATCCATATTGTGAGTCTTGATGTTCATCAGTTATCTGTCATTTTTGCAGCATGACCTGTCCATTGTCATTTAAGTTTTCCAATAGATTCTATGATGTCCCAGACTGTCGTTTCCTTCCTTATATACTACGTTGTCTTGTGATCTCTCCATGTGAGGTTGAGCATGATTCTCAGATGTGTGTGTTGCATAAATCATTAATCAGCCCTTTTTTCCAATTTTTCAATAGATCAAACCAACAAGGTATGCTACCAAAAGTCATTGCTTACGCGACAGTTTCTATTGAGTGACCAGCCAGCCCTTCATATGTCAATTCCTCGGAGATAATTGTTTGTACAATTCTCAACAGTGAATAAGCCTTGCATAAAACGGTCCATTACTATTGGAGATTACAATAGTTCTTTTGGGCCGTTTTCCTGTCTTATCTCAACATTTTGGCCGCTGTACCCTCCGGTCTTCTTTCAGTTTTAATTTCGAACACGAGATGTTAACATTCAAGAACAAGGAAATCCCATTAGTTTAAAAAAAAAGATGGGTCTGCAATGTCCCTGCTAATTTTTCAAGGCCTACACGGGATTTAAATGGCCATGAGCTACTGATGAAGCTAAGTATACAGAACATATTTCCACTTTTTTCAGAGACGATCATTGATTTGTGTTTTAATATTCATGAAAGAAAGGTCAGTTACTCTTTACAATGAGTATATAATAAAAGAAATGATTTATTCGATGTATTGATTTTACTTTATCATTTACTCATTATTATTCAATCCTATACTGCAAGAGGCATTGACATCTTACTGCTTCGTATGACCTTTTATTGAGCACAGCCGCGCTGCCTACAGAGAATACTGGTATACAACCAATGCATCCTCCTATTACTTACCTATGGAGCTGAAACATAGACCCTTAACAAAAGATTGACCCGCAAACTGAGAACAACGTGTTCAGGAGAGAATCATGCTCAACATCACATGGAGAGACCACAAGACAGCACATTATAATGGAGAAAGAACAAGAATCACGGATATCATAGAAATCATTAGAAAACTCTGATGACAATGGGCGGGCCACGTTGCAAGAACGTTTGACAACCGCTGTGCATTACGACTCACAACGTGTATCACCAGAGATCATATGCGAAATTATGGCTGGCAACGAAGAAGACGGTGTGACAATCTAGACAAGTTCAGAAAGTGTTGACTTTGCGACGCCCATGATAGAGTTTCAGATGAATTTTGGGAAAGTTTTAGATCCAACGACGCTGAAAGGTTGATGATGATGACAATGACACTTCTGAATCAGTGTCCTTGTGTGTGTGTGTGTTATTCTTCATCAAACGAACGTATCGGCCGCTTTATCCCTGACCTTCATCCTGTCTGAATTCCTGAGATGAGATGCTGTTATCATACGCATACCAGCAAGGGGATGCAGGTGGCAAATACCCTTTCAAATTCAGGCGAAGCAGTGCGAAATTTCGAGTAAACCAGTGTAATTAGGGCAAAATCATGTAAATCGTCGGGCGAATCAAGCCCTTTACCCTGCTTCACTTCCACGCACTCTTATTACTGTTCTCTGTTTTAAAATGAATTTTGGACGCGTTCTTTCGACTTTGATGTCTTCTTGAAAACGTTTTGGTGATTTTTTGGTTTACTCACGGGAGGTTTTTATACGAACGTCCTACTTTTGGATAGCGGAGAAAGACAAGCAAATTATTTTTTTTTTCTCAGCTCTAATTTCATTTTTTCTTTTTTCGTTTTTGTTTTTACCTGTCACGTATTCCTGTCGAGTTTTGGTGACATGTTTGAAGAAGAAAAAGACCCCCCCCCTGAAAAAGGGACAGAAGGTATCCGTCGAAAACTAAAATCAATATTTTCAATTATTTAAATTTATACAAAACCCCTCCCGAACACAATAGAACGACAAGGAGAATAAAATCGAAAATAGATTAAAGTTTTATTGGAAACATATCAAATTATTTTTACCTGTTCTTCCAGTAAGGCATTCTTACAAGAAAAAGGAAAATCGATTCTGTCTTCCTTGAGCTTTGTTCCCTGAAAAGAATTAGTAGAGTAAGTGTTGCACTTTACTATTATCGAAAAATAAAAATCTTCTCCGGAAAGAATTTTTAACGAGTAGACAGATGGTGCGAATTAGGCATTCAACCATATTACGTGTAAAAAATCTTAAAGAGAGAGAGACAGAGAGAGGGGGGTAGGATTAGTTTATTTATTCGGAAATGCCCGATTTTTTATGCTTATAAAATCTAACCAAACAATCGGATCACCATAACTCACCACTCCCATCTTTCCTCAAGCTTACATATAGAATTTCATCAAAACATATTAAAGAGTAACAATGTTATTCAATTGAGAAAAAGCAGACAACAACGAGAGGCACCCATAGCGAACGATAGTCCCTGGCAGTTTTCTTTCCACTGGGGACAAAAAGTGGTGGGGAACTTGCATTTTAAATGTTGGTGAATAAATAGACGAAGGAAATTTGTAAAAGCTTCTCCAACCACTTGTCACTAGAAGTCCCCAACCACCAGGCTGCAAAACATGGGCCACAGGACCCCGGGGGAAATTATATGATTCGGCTGTTAGAGTTCAACGTTTCTGCTTCCAACTGTTTATGCTTTGCACTACGTCAAAAGGATTGTTCACCCGAAGAAGGCCATATAATGGGTCGGTCGAAACGTTGCAGCGATAATCTAACTACAATTGAAGAAATCTCTGCTTATCAGCGTGTGTGTATGTACTGCAGTTTACTTCACGACCCCTAAATAGTACCAAGTTGACATTCGCCAGATATATGTCAGCACACAAGGCATTGCAATATCGAGTTTAAAGTTGTTTGGGTCAGCGGTTCTCGTAAAATCTAATAAAAATAAATAAAAAACTACAGTCCGAAAAACTCTTTTGAATTATCAATCAAAGAGTTTTTTGGACTGAAGATTATAAGTAATTGACAGGTAACTATATAGGTTCAAAAACCCATACAAAAGCTCCAAAAGGCATAGATGAATATAAATAAAATGAATATTTCTACATAAATATAAAGAACGTTGCCTTTGGGTCGTTATTTCAATGTTTAGGTCTTTCGATAACGTTATTTGAACGTAAATATCTGATCAATACGTCGTATATTTATTCTTTTTGGAGTCTTTGTGTGAGTTTTAGCACTTATACACTTATCTGGGAATCTACCCAGTTTTAGAGATTTTGTTTATAAAAAATCTAGCCTCTTTTAGCTATTCTAACTGGCTGTTCTCCATGTGCGTTATTGCGAAAATTGCCAACTTTAAGTACAGTACAAAAGGGAAACCCTGATGTAATACATTTTACTCTTGATATTTAAAGGGAAGACAAAATGTAATACACGTTACTTCTGATATATAAAAGAGAAAAATATGATATAATACACGATAATCTTGGTATTCAAGAGGGGGGGGGCATGTGTAAAACTCGTCACTTTTGATATTTAAAAGAGAAGATCAGATGTAACACATGTTACTGCTTATATTTAAAAAAGAAGACCATATGTAATACACGTTACTTCTGGTGTTTAAAAGGGAAGACCATGTGTAATACTCATTAGTTTTGATGTTTAACAGGGGAGACCAGGTTTAATTACACGTTACTCTTGATATTTATCCAGTTTTGCCAAATTCGGCACTAGGCTAATTGAGGGCAGGCGATTGCATTCAATTTTGTACAATAAAGAGTCACACAAACCATCTTGTCCAACAGAAGACTATTCATTTAATTGTTCAAAGAGCAGCATTGCATTTCTCCAACGATGTCTTGTTATATAAATCAGGCAACAGGGAAAAGAGATCCATTTACTCTGAGTACTGCTATGATCAAAAGAGGTTAACTTTCTAGGAACATCGAATTTCTTAATCACGTTTTAAACACTTCTTCTTCTTCTTCTTCTTCTTCTTCTTCTTCTTCTTCTTCTTCTTCTTCTTCTTCTTCTTCTTCTTCTATTACTTAAAGTGAAGGAACTATACCATTTTCGGTGTCTCTCGCCCTCATGGAAGGGGTTGCTGGAAAAGCGCACCTTATGCCAGTAAGTCCCGGGTCCAACTGACTTCGAAATCCATATTTTTCTGAAAATAAAGAAAAAACAACGAAAAACAAAAACAAATAACAAAACAAAACAAAACAAAAAAACAACCAGATTCTGAGTTACAGGTATCTTAGCCAATCAAAATCCCTTCTCCCGTAGCCAATCAAAATCCCTGTCTCCTAGCCAATCAATATCCCCTGTCCCCTAACAAATCAATATCCCTGTCCCTTAGCAAATCAAACTCCTGGTCAATTTTTCCGGATAGCGAAATTCTTAACTTTTCTTTTTTCCCTGTCTTTTCCTCTCCTCAGATAATCTGTCTTGCTCAGAAGGTTCTTTTTATACATTTTACCAAAAAATAGAATTATACATGTAAAGTCTTAATCACTCTAGCAATATAATAATGCTTGTAAAATCTTACCTAACATAAAAAGAGAGGATGTTCTATCTTGTCACAGACATGGACATCTGCTGTCATTTTTCCAGGGATGATGCCGGTGATCATCAGTCTTTTAACGTCTGTCGTTGGACATAAGCCTTCCACGGAATTCTCTACATCTCTCTATCGTTGGCGTCGCGGAGCTAATACTTTTTGAATTTGTTTAGTTCGTCTGCCCATCTTGTATTCTGCCGGCTTCGGGGGATCCATGATATGAGTCATGATGTCCTGCGATTGTCTGCCATTCTTGCAATATGACCAGCCCATTGCCATTTAATTTTTTCAAATGGATTCTATGATGTCTCGAACTCCTGTTTTCTCCCTAGTATATTGTGCTGTCTTGTGATATCTCCATGATTCTTTTATGTGCAAGTTGTATGCTTCTCAGTTAGTGCATCAATCTCTTGGTTAAGTTCCATGTTTCAGCTCCATAGGTGACTATCGGAAGGGTGCATTAGTTGTAAACCCTTCTTTTTAGGACTAATGGGATCCTCTTGTTTTTGAAGGTTAAGCTTGCACGACAGAAGGCTTGTTATCCTAGAGTGATTTTTCGCTTTCTTTCTTCTTCTTTTGAGGATTTCATGAAGATTCTTTGCCCTAGGTAGATGTAGTGGTCTACTTTCTCTAGCTCTGCGTCTTCGATTGTGATCATTTTGTTCTCATTTTCAACGTGATTATTGCACATGATCTCTGTTTTGCTGAGGTTCGTGTGTAGGCCGACTTTTCCGCTCTCTTCATTTAGTTCATTTATCATCTGTTGGAAGTCGGGTAAATCTTAGTGGCATCTCTGTTACACGATAGGCATTCTATGAATGGAGAAGGTGCTGCATTCGCCGCCATTTGCAGTGTAAGCACATATAACCCACTATATGATCTAGATGTCAGAACACTGTTGACGGAGACGCATGACCTGATCCCGGGGCGACATGGTGAAGGAAGCACCAGTAGAAAATGATACAGTCATTTTAATTGAAATATTATGCTGGGCTTACACGAGACAATTATTCTGCACCTTTATCCTTCTTTGACTAAAAGGTCTCAAATTTCAAAGTCTCCCGCCCTGATATGGTCAGATAGAGGAGAGGGGAGATCAAATGTCCGTTTGCCTCCCTCTGAGCAGACGACCATGGACATAGATCTACTTACTTGTTTTTAGATATCTAACTGGATAGTGTAGCTGTACTAACGCAAGATACGATAATTGATCATATGCCCTGTGCGCTTGCAATATTTGTACATGTGTATTTAAATGATCTGAACAAATTTTGAAAGTAGGTTTATCGGATGAATGCGTTGAAATAATGGTTGAATTTATTTTCTTATTTTACGTTACGGTCGGTGTTCATCTTCGACAAAGCAGAATTGAGTTAACGATCCCTTTTTACAAATATAACGGTCAATGAGCGTGCAGACACAAGCACACAAATATATGTACATATATACATACATACACACACACACACATATATATATATATATATATATATATATATATAGAGAGAGAGAGAGAGAGAGAGAGGAGAGAGAGAGAGAGATAAAGAGATAAGAAAATGAAACCAATTGAAGAATATAAAAGAAAAAGTATGCATATGATTAGTAATTGATATTAGTATCCAACAATGTGAATGAAGAAAGACAGTAAAGGAACTGAATTTTTCTCAAACCGAATTATTTACTGTAGTGAGCGGAATAACGGCGACGATCAGAAAAAAAGAAATAAGCCTCAGGTAGGATACGAACACACGATCTTTTCCATGGGAGAACCTAGGTAGCCAAAGCCTGCGTTAAACGATTGAGCCGCCCGGAGCCTCACAGCGAGCAGAGTTTTAAATATCACCCTTAACTCATTCCGCTTCACCACCGCTTTCGTCATTTATGTCACATCTTCTCGAATATATATTAATATAATTTATGTGTTTGATACTGAGTGAATCTTTCTGATTGGGATCATTGGTTGTTTATCATGTAACCGTTTCAGGGAACAAAACAGTTGTATTATACACATAATGCAGGAGAAGAGTCTGTGTGTTAAAGGTTACCCAAAACCTGTTTTGTTCAGTGATTTGAGTTTACGCTTCTGATGGTATAAAGTAACCGACAAAGGGGACATTTTAAAACACTGTCGAAAACATTATCATTATTTCAAGTTAAATAATAATAATAATCATAATAATAACAACAACAACAACAACGATGACGACGACGACGACGATGATGATGATGATTATGATGATGATGATGATGATGACAGCAGCAGCATCAGCAGCACATAACGATTTTTGAATTATGATTTTGTGAATGTACAAATGTAGAATCAGCAAATTTACCACCTGATGTAAAGTTACCCTGGGTTGTGAACATCTGCACTAAAAGTAAAATTCTTGGACAAAGGAGTGATTGTCTTCTCCTTGTCCATTGAAAAGGCCATTTTAGCCAGTTCTTTCTTGAGACTTGAATTGGGCGTTTTTTTTTTTATCAGATCCAATTATTCTGGCTGCTTACTTCCGTCCAGAGGCCGATTGGGCCCTTCTTTGATGGAAGAATATTCATTGGTAGATATTTTTTTTCGACTGCTTGTTGCTGGTTTGTGCTTTATAAAATATTCGGATCGTTTATTTTATGATTAAGATTTTAATTCGTATGGCATCTTTATTATCTAGCACTAATGAATAAGATATTGAAAGAAATATAGTATATCATTTTCCTACTTGAAAACCATCGCTTTTATTTGGTAATTTTTAGGATTACGTTGGCCCTTTTTTATGGTAGATATTTTAGCTCCAGTTCCACTCTGTTCCTCCCCATTGATCTTGACGGTCAATTCTGTGAATAGTAATCAATAGAAGAATGCAGGGGTCTGTTGTACTCACTCAACCCTAATGCTTCTGCTAATGATAGTTTTCCCTTGCCTCTTGAATTGAGGCCCCTTTTTACTTTCAGAAGCATTTTTCTGGTTGCTGATCCTCTTTTTTAATTTCGATGGACAATTCTGTGAATGGCGATCAGTGGAATATATAAATTTCTTTCTTTCAGTTTCTTGATGGCTGCTGAAGCTATGAATCTCATCATTAAGCGTGAGAATCTTTTCCTACCTGGCGTTTGACAAATGCTTACTTTGTTCGAGGAGAGAATTATTATGTAAATAGTGAGGGGACGCCGCTCCCACGCGTTCCCACAGCACAGCACCATTGATGGTAATGTATCAACATTTAAATAACATAACATAATTTATTCGATATCTGAGTTTTGAACCTGTCTCTCATTGTTCAATCTAAAGATTCAACGAGTTCTCTCTAACTGTCTATGTATCCATTATTCCAACCTTTCGATCAAATTTCCCGACATGTACTTGCTTCTAGCTTTTTCTCATTCTTTCTTTGTATCTCTTTCTCTCTCTTTCTTTCTTACAAAGACACGCCCGTGCGTGCGCTGTGCGGAACCATCAACCTCTACTGTCAACATAGGTTTCTTCAGTTGTCAAGTTGGTCTGGCTGGCAATGCATGTATGTATGTATGTATGTCTGTATCTATCACACATACAGGCCGCACCAATAGAACTAGAGAACTGTTTTAAAAAAATCTCTTTTGTTTTCGGTTAATTCCCACCCCCAAATAGGTTCTTAGTGGAGGGTTCAATTTGCCTTGTTAGTCTTTGCTAAATTGATCCTGAATTTGTGTCCAACAGCAACAGCAACGCTTGTTTTTTGAAAATACGACTTTTTAGTGATCACCGCCCAATGAAATGTGAGAGAAATAACTTATTCATTGATCATCCCTTTTTTTCAATTTTTGAATTGATTACATGGCATGCAGCCAGAAGACATTGGTCACATGACGGTTTCTATCGAGTGACTAACCAGACCTGTCTATGTATCGAACAAAACTATTGATCACCCTCAACTTACATGGACTCATTGTATGTACGTAACTTTCGACAAATCAATAGATTCAATTCAATTCAATTCTTTCTCAACTTTAAATGTACCTGTGCATGTATGGGTATGCGAGTGGCCTTCCCAGATGGTTATATGTGTCTATATGTATATATTAGCACACCTTTATCGCCTCACCCTTTTGGAGTTGGTCTGGCTGGCTATGTATGTACGTACGTACCCGGCATACAGGCTGTATCCATTGAGCTAGAGGCTTTAAGATTTAAATAATTACTACTTTACTACTCATTAAATCTAGGGAAAATAGTTTTCGTTTTTCTGTTTGTTGAAAATTCACATCCGAAATATGTTTTTAATAGGTCTGGTTTCAATATGCAAAGTAAGTCTAAATCGATCCCTCAGTTTTCTTCGTTTACTTTTAAAATTCAGAATTTTTTTTCAGTCATTATCGCCCAACTAAAGTGGAAAAACTAATTAATCCATTCATCCATCCTCTTTTCAATTTTTTGAATTGGCCGCACCTGGCATGCTGCCAAAAGACTTCGATCAGGCGACGGTTTCAAATGAGTGACTACCCAGACCTGTTATTTCTCCCCCTTTTTTTTTCTCTTTCCAGCTCTTCGCCCACCACTCTCCGTATCTTGTTTTGTACGAACACACACACGCACGCCTCATCTTCTCAACTCCCACCGTCACGTTCCATCATCCGTCCACACCATCGTTACCATTATTCATCGCGTTGGAAACCAGTAGGTTTAATATTAACAACAACGACGACGATGACGATGACGACAATTGGTCTGGTTAGTCACACGATAGAAACCGTCACGTGACCAGCGTCTTTTAGCAGCATGCCGTGAGTGGGGTGATCAATCAATTTTTTTCTTAAAACGGATGATCAAATGAATTAGTTACCCTTCTCACCTTTTCTGATCACTGGAAAGCCTGTATTGACAAAAAAAAAATAAAATAAAATAAAAAAAAACGAAACAAGTGGATACAAACCAAGAGATCAATTTAGCATAAACTTTCTTTGTAAATTGGACCCCCTTCGTTTTTCTAGACATAATAAGGAATAAATGTTCAATTTTTTAGTCGTCTTGTTCGATTGGTATGGCCTTTACGCATGACTCATACATAAATATATACATACCTAGCCAGCCAGTCTGACCAGCTTGAAGAGACCTATGTTGACAGTTCAGGTGACAGTTTTCGTTGACGCTTTCTAACAAAGAAACTGAATCGGGATCTCCACGAAAACGCACACATGACCGGAAGGTATGGAGATGGGGGAAAGGAACACCAAAGTAAAAGGTTGACAGGAGAGAACGTTGGTGCGTAGAGGAACTTGTTGAAGGCTTGGTAGGATTTTTTTTCCGTTCGGTCAGTTTCCAAACGATTGGCACGTATGCGCATGCGCCCACGTATAAAAGCGTTCATGTATGCCTGTGCATGCGTGCTGGACAGCTTTTTCATGAATGAATAGAGTCTCAAAGAATATTTGAATAAACATGAATGAACTGAACACAATAAAATGAAGAAAAGAAAACTAACTAGAAAGCACTCAGAGAGCCTTATACTTTTGCTAACGCTATTGTCGCTAAGAATTGAATGAAAATCAGTTTATATAGAGTCACGATGCAGAGGACATACTTGAGTAAGTTACAATTTTCCATGTTTCAGACTATCGTCTTGACACATGAAAATATCTGTCTATCAGAACCAAACTTCTCGAGTTCGATCTAAAATTTAATCAATTCTTCCTAGGTCCATCATCAGTCTTGGATTAGTCATTCGCAAAACAAGCATCAAAAGAGAAATGTTCCCTGCAGCCCCCGTTAAATTATTGTTATTTAAATTAACATAGAGGTTTAATTCTAAAACTTTTTTTTCTCTTACTTACTGAGTTGATTCAAACATTCAAATGATTAAATAGTTAACTATTGTTGATGACTAATCTATGCAAGCTCAAGTTTCGTTGGTAAAGATTTGGTTCAGTGAAGTAGAACATTTTTGTGAGAAAATGTATTTATTCTTACGTAATTTGAGGTGTTTTAAATGAATGTAACTATCATTTCTTCAGGAATGATTCAGTTTTGGAAGTCTTGTTAGATGGAAGGGCTGAAGTGAAGGCACCATTTTGGGGCTGCGTTTAGGGCATCAGGGGGCCTTAATCCAGCTCTACCCATGGCTCAATCTTCCATAAAATCTAAATGAGAAACTTCATTTAGAAAAAAGGCCGCAAATGTGGAGTACAAAGTAACGGTTGAATTCATAACAGAGTAGCAATAGTCTGCTACATTTGTTCATTATCTCCCTCAGAAAGACGTCTTTTCAGGAATAGATACATGGTTCTTTTGGGACCCTTCCCAATTCTTCAGTAATGATGGGTACAATAGAAAATAAATGCAGTTAGTACAAAAATGCAACTGTAATTATTGTCAAACGACAAAGTCCGAAGCAGGAGTTAACCTTTTTTCTACCATAACAAGAACGTCAAGAATAATCCTCGCCAAATTTAGGAGAGTAAAAATCAACATTCCTCTATCATGATTCGAAATCATGTGCTACTGATTGGTAGTCATGTCTCTGACAGATTGAACTAAATCGTCAACTCTTACGCATCAATCAACATTTGTGGGAGAAATAAATATTCTAATAGAAATATTCTAATAAATAAGTACATTCATGATATAAAGATTTCGCTATCATGATCTGAGATCACGGCAATTGATAGCCAACTCTCTCAAAGACTCAGCCATTTGCAATACATTTTAATAGTAAAAAGGTTTATACTTCATTCCTGTTTATGCTTTTAGTATTTGGAGTGTCATTATATACGTTACTATTGAAGGGAATCTATATCTATGATACCACTGGTTATGTAAATAGATAACTTGGTCATGAAGAAAAATCTGTTTTTCGTTTGGGCTGTTTCATTTCAACTACTTCAAAAGAATCGATTCCGGTTTTGGTGAAATCTTCCAACAGCTGGTACCCTCTCCATAAGTGGGATTACTTTAGGTCTTAACAAATAGAAAAAAAAAGAAAGAGGACTGTCTAAGATGAGTTGGTGACAGAGAGAAGGGAGAGACCTCCAAATTTGTTTTTTTAACAAAAGCTGGAACAACATCGACGTATTGGCTAAAAATCGTACGCAGCGAAGTGCCCTGACTGTTTCAGATGTTGAACGATGCAAGAGCAACTAATGAACGTAGCGAGATCATATCTTTTCTCTTGACTACCTGAAGAGAAAATTGAAATATTCTCATTCATAGAGCAAGTAATTATAAAACTGTATATTCTGTCGTACGGCTCCACACTAGACTGGGTTGTCGGTTCTCATAGCTTATACTTCAATAATTTCCAGAGATGATGGAAACATCTGGGAGGGGAATGGGACATTTGCACTCCCCACTGGATCATGCCTCCTCACCTAGGGTGAAAGGGCTTGAAAATTGAAACCTCGTAGTCAATAAAGGATAATGGGTTTATACAATTGTTTTGGAGAAGTCCAACCTAATGCAACCACATAAAAAGATGTTAATATTATCATTCGCTGGTAACAGAGTTACCTCTAAGATATATTCTGAATATATGCTTTTGCACCACCGGGAATATATCCTTTGACCCTACACCCAGAGATTTGGCATCGGATGCCAATGAATGGAAGGTAATTTGCTGCAACACATCACATCTCCCTGTAAACTGAGACAGATAGCAGTGGATTACAGTATGAAAGAAGAATTCATAACCGGCATAGATAGATAGATAGATAGATAGATAGATAGATAGATAGATAGATAGATAGATAGATAGATGGAGAGAGCGAGGGTGGGTATATATTATACGACATCTGTCTGGAGAATATCGAGCCATTTTACATTAACGAAAAAATAACCTACTTAGGGGAATAGCACCTTAGTTCACTTCAAAGTACTCCCCTTTCAACCTCGCACACTTATCCCAGTACCACTTACACCTTTGAAAATAGTCTGCAAAACCCTCTTTCGCGATCGCCGTCGACTGTCTCATCGCGTTCTCCTCAATCTTGTCCACGGCGTTTTCAACGGTGATTTTAGCTTTGGAAAAAACTGCCGTCGCAGGGCACCAAATATTGAACTGTGGGTGAAGCTGACTAATGTGGGGGATACGATGTTTTGTCAAGTATCTCGCACAAGAAGAATGTGAATGTGACAGTTTTGTAGTAATGCCGAGTGATATCCCAACCCAGGATTGTGTTCGCTCATGCCAAGTAAGTTCCCCTTTAATTTGTTGCATCGCACAACCAATTAATGTGATATTCAAAATGGCCATATACTTTCCAGATATACCTCATGCATATATATATATATATATATATATATATATATATATATATATATATGCGTGTGTGTGTGTGTGTGTGTATGTGTATTAGAAATCAGGAATATAACATAATACAATATCCAATGCGTGAAGGGTTTATTTTCCCAACCCAGGATTGTGTTCGCTCATGCCAAGTAAGTTCCCCTTTAATTTGCAGCATCGCACAACCAGTTAATGTGATATTCAAAATGGCCGTATACTTTCAAGACATACCTCATGCATATATATATATATATATATATATAAATATATATATATATATGTGTGTGTGTGTGTGTGTGTATATATATATATATATATATATATATATATATATATATATATATATATATATATATGTATATTTTAGAAATCTGGAATATAATATAATATAATACAATATCCAATGCGTGACGAGTTTATTTCACAAAGTGCTCGATACATTTAACATTAAACATTAACTCAAGTTAGAGCTTAAAGAATAAAGGACTTGTTAGACGTTCATGTTTCTGTCCTGTTTTGGCTTCTTCATGCTAACGATTCGATTTATTTCAGATCCCTATTTTTCTGGGAGGAGATCCTTCCCCTTACTCTATATATCTTTTCTTATTTCTTTTCACAGTTTAGTTGTTGGTAACTGCTTGTTTTGTTTCCTTCAGTGGATATAAATTACTGTTTGGTATTCGTAAATCAGCAGGGATGCTGTAGACACGTTCTTTATCATTGTGTTGTTAAACCATCAGTTCTTTGTAGTATGTTTCCTCTTAGGAAGTATTCTATTCTTACTTTTATCTGCCCCCCTAGTGTGAGGGTTTACTTCTGCATGACCTTAGTTGTTTGTTCAATTCTTTCATGCACTCTTTTATATATTCTAGGTCTGGTTTGTTTCTATCTACCTAAGATAATTGTGAAAAGGTGATTGGGTTGTTCTTAAAGTGGCGGAGGGTATGAAATGATAATAATGTTAATGTTGATAGTAATGCTACTACTACTTTTCGTATATCTGTACGTAGGGTGTTGAATTACGTTTTTTTTAATAGAAATTTTGAACGGTGCCGGCATTTTAACGTTACCTTATTTTTTCTATTTATTAATCCTGTTTTTTGTTTTTTGTTTTCTCTGTTCTTATACTGTGAACATTCCTGATCAATGCGTTCGACTACGGACTTATTGATGCACCTTCGTGTGTGTGCGTGTGTGTGTGTGTGTGAATATATGTTTATTTTTTGTCCTGCGCAGGTTATTGTATATATAAGTATATCTATGTCTGTGTACATGCAGTTGTAGATGTTCTTCTTGGCTTGAACTACTGTAATTGTGAACGAACGAGCGTGTTTTTTGCATACGTACAAGCATGCTATTATGTGTACGAGTGCGCGTGTGTGCGTGTGTGTCTTCAGGAGAGTTTCCTTATATTTGTTTATATATATATATATATATATATATATATATATATATATATATATGTGTGTGTGTGTGTGTGTGTGTGTGTGATTCTTGTGTATAAATGAGTATACTTGCCTGTGCTCTTTGGTGTCTGCACATGTATACATGGGGATGTTGTGTGCGTGTGTGTGTGTGTGTGTGTGTGTGTGTGTGTGTGTGTGTGTGAACACATGTATTTCCCTTCCAAATGCAGAACTAATCCCTGTCTTTGCGTGGTTGGAATTTTAGAATGACTAAATAAACCAAAAGAAAAAAAAAAAACAACATAGAAGGAAGAGAAATTATACATTATAAAATGGGGCTTAGAGATTGCACGTGTTCTGTTTTGTACGTGGAATAAAAAAAAGATGAAGAGAAAGAAAAAACAACAATTTGACTCTGCTAGTTATTGTATTGTTGAACAAGAAACATTTTGTTGTAAAAGGAATGAATTATTTGATTCAACATGTTTTGTTGTATGATGGGATTTAAGATATCAGGAGAAAAATGGGATGAAGAAGAAGAAGAAGAAGAAGAAGAAGAAGAAGAAGAAGAAGAAGAAGAAGAAGAAGAAGAAGAAGAAGAAGAAAGGGTGAAGAAGGAAAGAAAATTGAAAGTGGAGTGAGAGAATAAAACCAAGAAGAATATGAAGAAAATGGGAAGGAATGAAAGAAATCTTAAAAAAATGAAATTTGAAAGTAGATGAATGAAAAAAGAGGGAAAATATAGAAATAAAACAAACACACACACACATACACACATATATATTTGTGTGTATATTTATGTGTGTGTGCATACATATATACACATATATGTGTGTGTGTGTGTGCGTGTTTTAACGTATTTGTTGAAAATGCTCAATATTTTGTAAATAAATCAATAAAATGGAGCTTATAAATTCTTTTTTATGTTTATTATTAGACTCGCTACGATCTGCCAAATTGTTTCAATACCTTCACATCTTTCAAGCGAGTGCTTGAAAAGATGTGAAGGCATTGAATTAATTTGGCAGATTGTATAATAAAAGAAATTATATGAATTTATGATCATGAAATTTTCTTATTTTGAAATAAATCTAATGTTGCTCATAATCTCGTATTTATAAATATACACACACACAAGGTGTCTCAAAATATATTGCACACGCTTTGAATATTTATTGATATAATGTTAATTAAGATACATCCAAGATTTATAATTCAAATCAACCCAAGACAACATAAGTGTAATTATTTCGAGCTGTCGCGGGTCTTCAAACGGATACCTGTTCTGGCCCAGACACAGATGACAACACGGTTCCACAGAGCTAGGAACATCATAAATCTGTTCATATGGGATTTTAAGGCGTTCACTTCCAATGACTACTTTTATACATATAAATCTCTTGTGGAGCTTGTCGGTGTCCCGGGACAATGCTTGTGGACATCTAAAACAGTTCCCTCTTGCTTTAAACTTATCCCTCATGCGCTGATGGTTTTGTTGGTAACTCCTCGTTAAAAACGTCTTTGCACTTCATCTCATCCCTTGCACTTCCAGTATATATATCATTATCTCTCTCTCTTCATATATATATATATATATATATATATATATATATATATATATATATATAAGGAGAGAGAGAGAGAAGGGGGAGGGAGAGAGAGATAAGAGGATATCGAAGTATTACAAAAATAGACATTCCGCAGTACAGCAGACCCTACAAAAGCACCATGTACTGGAATTAGAATTTTGGGCCGAATTTCGTCTACCACTAACCCATTAAACTTTTAGAGATGATAAATGAAATACCATAATTTTTCACTGATGAATTAAATGTTGCTTTGTGACTTAATTTAATTGGAAGTAAATTATTTCGTTACTGTTTCAATGAAATTAATTTCCCGCTGTTTTAGGAAACATCGTTTAGAAACGTTTTTGGCCCCAAACATGCAAAAATGTCTAAAATTGTTTATGGAAGCAATTATTTCATAATTCATCTTCATTAGATTAAGTATCTAAATTATCATAAAAAATTTCGTACAATTTTTCTAGTATTACTATTTAACTTCATTTTTATTTTCGGTTGAGCTTTCCATTATAATTCTTCTTTAATTGTTTATTCTATTTACGTCGTCTAGTATATATATATATATATATATATATATATATATATATATATATATATATATATATATATATATATAGAGAGAGAGAGAGAGAGAGAGAGAGAGAGACAGTGAAGGAAATGAAAGTGTTTTGTGTTTGTTACGTATATTGTATTGGTAAACTTTCTCGAATTAAGCATATATATTTTTTTCCATATTTTCTTCCTCTAGATCTGTGAAATTTATTTCGATTGTTAGATGTACAGATTATGTTATCTTCTGCACGAAGATAGATAACAACTTTTGTTTCAAACTAGATATTCACGTTACTTTTTAAAAAAATACCAGATCCGGGCATAAATTGGCCAGTTTTCCGGAGAAAAGCATTGAGAATTAGCAACCATCAAATAAAACTGCTGACACAGGTCTCTTTTGTTTTCAAGTTGGTCTGTCTATCAGGCTGGTTGTCTGGCCGCATAAATATGGATTTAAACATTTACTTTGTTTTGAAAAAACGTTTTTCTTTCCAAAAATTTCCTCCCTTGGTTTCAAGTGGGATATTCAATTTGCAATCAAAGTTTATTTCAAATTGACCCTTCTGTTCATGTTCAGCAGTGTTCATGCTTTTTTTTTTTAAATTTTAAATTCAAACTTTTTTTAGTGATTATTTCCCAACAAAATGCGAAAGAAATGATTTTTTTTTTTTTTTTTTTTTTTTTTTTTACTGATCACCGCTTTTTCCAATTTTTCCAAGTTGGACAACCTCAACACAGAATGCTGCCAAAAGACGTTGGTCATGTGACGCTTTTAATTGAGAGACAAACCCGTTAATTTTTTTCGACAGAACTAGAAATGATCTTATTTCTATTGATATTCAGACCATCCTCATCTTGGTAGTTTTTCATACAACGTTTCGGCCGTTGCACTCTACGGCCTTTGTCAGGTATCATCTGGTAGAAATGATCTATTTTCAAATATCATGGTTGCCAAAAGATGTGAAAGTGTCAATTAAATTTTGATCATCCCACCGGGTAAAATAGATTTGTGATGGGGCCTCTCCAATATATAGTGAGGTTTATTATTCTACAAAGTTAGGAGAAATGCTGTAGGTTAACTACTATTCATGAAGCTCTTGGTGGCCTCCATCTATTTGGGACTTTCTAGCATTGGGGCCCAAGGGAGGGGCGATTCAAAAGACCCCTGATTGAAGGGGGGAGTCTGTGAAGTACTGTACAATTATAAATCATGGTCGTTCGATGGAGATAAAGACAGGAGAGTCGCAGTTTAGAACGCCGTCGTGCTGAGTAACAGCTGAGGTCATATTGATTGTTCAGTGTCACAACATTGTCATCTGATTGGTTACTTGAAAGAGGGTCAATATCATCGAAGAAGAAAAAAGACTATGAATATAAGCTGGAAAATATAAATATGGGCCGACAAAACGCAAAGGTAATTAGGTAATAAGCATAGCTGGGTGTCGAGGGTTAATTGTCAACTTCGACGTTCCTGACTAAACTTGGTATGACTACATCAAAAAGGAGGAAATACATTGAAGCTTCAAGAACGGAGGCTGCACTAGTGTAGATCTGGCATTCTTACATTGTGACTGAGAATCAGTAAAGTCTGGTGTTATTTTGATATATTGTTGGGATACCCTGGGTTAGTTTCATAGGTTGAACCTCGCTTATCTGCCAAGCTAGGAACCAGGCAGCTGTCTGAGTAGCAGATTTTCAAAACCAAGGAAGGCTAGGATTGAAATGGCAAAATAAAGCATGCACTGTATTACTAATATCAATACAACTTACAAAGGCATTGAAAAGATTTCTATGGAAGACTTTTAAGGGATCTTTTTTATACATAACCAGGACCATAAAATATAGTTAGCAAATAGATCTAAAATAAAGTTGCCAAGGAAAGCAATATTTTGTTTTATTTTCCTTTTTTTTAATTCCAAAGTAAAGCAAACGAACAGTTGCTACGGTATTTTGTTTTAAAAAAGGAAAATGGAATATATTTCTCTGGGGACTTTTAAAAAATATCACCGGTCCTATGGAGCCGACATAAATTTATTTTTCATACTAGAATTCAATCTTTCTTATCAACGGCACACAGATTTTGACGATAAAATTATGTTTTATGTAACTTTCTTTCTTTTTTTACCACAGGTGTCGATTTCCCGTCAAAATGTTTCCTTAATATCTATACGACCACCTTATTCAAATCACCGTCCCGAATTATCAAAACTGCCGGTCTCGTTAATGCCGAATTAGTGAGGTTCAACCTGTAACGATGGTTCATGTAGCGAAAATAGCATGAGCTCCGCGGCTCCGAAATTTCAAGGGCCCCGCGCTAAATGCTTGCATATTATCAATTCCGATCCAGTGATTCTGCATTAACTCAATTACTAGTACAATACTTTTGTCCAGTGGTCACCAACATTGGCGTTACTGTCCACTAGTAGGCTATTCAAGCTTTAGAGTGGGCGGTAGATCCCTCATCGGGTCGAGTATCGCAGTATTGAGAAACAAACCTTGCCAAATTGCTGCAGACTTCGAAAGTTGGTTAAGAGGCCTAAACGTACCTATTCATAAAGGATAATGATAAAATACCAAAAAAAAAAAAAATGATTTATTCAGTTCCGTTAATTTCAATTACAGTCCAAGTGCGACCTCAAAAATCTGCGCTGTCTTTCGTTGACCCACTCCTCCTTGACGGCAGCCTTGAGGGTATCGGTTGGGATGGCCTGGCTTGTTGGTGGCCTGCTCCAGAACACCCACACGATGTAGTCTGGCGGGTTCCAGGTCCGTGCTAGAGGGGAGGGGGGCAGAAATATGTCGGCCAGAAACCAGGTAAGTTAGCTTTGCATCTTCTTAGCCGTGGGACAGGGAGCACCCCCTTGAGTCACCACATAGTTTTCCTCAGGATAGTTGGCCTTGAGCCATGGCAAGACATGATGCCTCGGGTAGGCATTAGCACCCACCTTTTCTCTAAGCTTGAAAAAGAATGGGGGCATCTTTTTCCACGTCGGAGGCCACGACACCCAGTACCATAGCCTGAGCTGGATGTTTGGTCTTGAAAGTGCCCTCGACATCAACTGTTGACTCCAAGAGTTACCGGACGTTTCGGCAGTTCAAAACACTGTGGAGATTTTATCGTCAGAGATGGACCAATGATTCTTGAGGTACCTGAGCGCATCTTTGCACCTTTTCAGCCTCCTGGCCTTCGTGGAATTGTATACGCTCCAAAAACTCGTACAAAGGCCCCAAAGTATTTATCATATACTAAGATAATCATGAGAATAAAAGCCACTGTCCTGGGTCATAACTGAAAATCGCGCGTATTGACTTGACCTTGCGGCTTAGTAAAAAGCTTGAATCGCCCACTAGAGGGCGGTATCACCCAGGGTAGCGATCATTAGACCAAAGTATAATTCTTTAGTAATAAAGTAAGCACAGCGTCGCTGAATCGGAATTCATAGCTTGCAAACATTTAGCGCGGGGCCATTGAAATGATGGAGCATGTATCGTTGCCTAGTTTTCTAGATATGTTTCAGTTATTTTTTCTTACGATGCATGAATACAAAGGTATTTGAAACTGAAGTCTTCAACACTATTCTAAGACGAAAACGAACACGTAGGCAATGCTATTTCCTGAAATATCAGACATATTATTCGTATTGTTTTGTTACATAGCAAATGAAGAAAATTATTTCGTAAGTAAAAAAAAATATGTTTTAATATTTATGTTCAGTATCTTCATTTGAAGTCCATTTTTAGCATGACACAAGCTCTGCTCTATCTTTTACCGGCCTTAGTTTGAGGCCTTGCCGTTGTCTCAGTAGTAAGTGTACGGACTGACATAGACAGAATGGAACACATGTTTAAACAAGATCCTGGAATGATAACCATGAAATTTTAGTCCCCAGAAATGTGTCCTATCAGATATCTATATTCTTATCGGTTATTCAATTTAAACCTGTCTCAGCAGACATCAACATAAAAAAGAGATAGCCTGCCAAGAAATGACTGAGGGACCACTTAAGACAGATAACGCTTACGAACGATTCGCCTGCCTCAAAATCCACTCCTTCAGCACTTATTCGTCTTGACTGTAGTTCTAGCCTCTCTCGTCTTTCTCTTCACCATGACTGACGATCTACTGACAATAAGATTTTCACCTGCCAAGAGTCATGTCCAAACACCTGTTTTCATACGTCTCATTAGTGTGATTGCATATGCGCAAGCGAACTATTGTCTCTCCGCGTATTTTTTTTTCAGTTACTTATTTATTCTAGTCTTGCTCATTTTTTCCGCCGCTTCTCCTCCTACAGTTTTCAAGATAGCAACGCCATTCTAATGCTTATTGGTGCGTCTTGACGTCATATTTTGCATTTACATACAATTTTGAAAATGATAATTTTGAAAGGTTTCAGAGTAGTTCTATTTTCAGAGTGAATTCACAATTTAGTTATAATGCTAAATCGGGCCCTTTCCACCATTTTGATGTATTCAGTTACTTTTCCTGTCGAGTTAGTGAATTTTTCATTCGCTGATAATTTTTGTTATTTCATAAAGGGTTTTCGGGAGGTTGACTGCAGTGCAGTTATATTTGCATCTGGAAATGCTGACCAGTTCTTATTGACACTCGGGCAATGAGGGCAACAGCATTATATTGTTCTTTTTTCTGTCAACCATCATGGCATGCAAGAGACGAGACCTATTTCCAATATATCTAGTGACAAGACACATTATAGTGGATTCATGCATTTTCTAAGGTTGTCAGGTGAACCCAAGCAGTCTTGGCTGGAATTCGAACTCGGTTTGTAGATTTCATTTTCATTCAAGCAAGAAGACCGGATCTGATCGGACAATGGAACTCATTCTTGCAGATTGTACGCCTGAAGAGGAAAGCTGTAGAGAGAATCGACTGAAATGTTATGGTAGCCATAGAAGTTACATAAAGAATGAGTTCAATAGTATGAACAATCATTGGAAGGAAAGGATATCTTGTCAGATCGTAAATGTAACTTTTCCAGAGGAGATAGGAAGAAGATAAAAGAAACTGACAAAATAAATCTGGAGACCTTGCCTAGGAACTAAAAAATGCTGTAAAACATGAAAGTTAGGGTCGTATGAAGGTTAGGATCGATAATTGGTATAATTGGAAACGTGCCCCAAACCCTGCATATGAGATCGAGGAATAGGAAATTTGAGGAGGAATTGAGAATATCCAGACCATTGCAGTGCTGGGCTGGGGGAATATTGATTAGGGTGTGGAAGATTTAAGAAGACCTACAGTCACTTGATCCTCACAACAATCACCAGACATCTGCTATGGACATACGAATGCATGAAAACCATGATAATAACTAACTCTGTCATGACTGACCTTGGATATTGTTGCCATATGGTGTTTATTTATATGCACATATGTAACTATGGGTGGTGTATAATCTTGGATGGCTGCTATAAAGTAATTGACAACAAACTGGTTTTATGTCCACTCAATAATGTAGCAAATTCAATCTTTTCCAGACAAAGCTAAGTTTAGTTTTTACTTCACCATGTAGTAAAGGTTATCGATATTTATTTAAAAATCCATTACTACCGTGGTGAGTTCGAATCTCACTGGGTACCCCATACCTGTAGTTTTGTTCTGTACCAACATACATCTTGTAAATGCTGATGGTAATTGCTTTGACGTACATAAACCTGTGACGGTGTTTAACCAGCAAATCTTGAAAGGCTCTAGAAGTCACGCAAAGCCTCCATTTTTTTTAAATTAAAAGGTTTAAATAAACAGAATATTCACCAGAAATAAATGCAATAATTGTATTAAAAGCCTTCCTTTTCTTCATTAATCTTCATCTGATTGCACCACATGAATTCGTCAAGGTACAACGAAAACAATGCATGCGATGCGTCAAACTGACGTTTTAATAAAGAATAAAATACTGGCTTTTAATATTATTATTTCTAATGAGTGTGTTGTTTAGTTACGGTTTTTAATGAAATAATTATATTTTTTGAGTCTTTATATGACTTACGAAGCCTGTGTATGCTGATTAAACACCGCCATAGATTTATGTACGACAAAACAAAAATCACCACACATATACATGTGTATGGGACTGTTTACTCCAGAGTGTATGTAAATATGTTTGCATAGAATATATGTATGTTTCTTTGTGTGTGTTTCCGTCCTGGTGTTTACATGGTTGTTTGTTTTGTTTTTGTGAGTGCATGAGTGTGCGTGTGTGTGTGTGTGTGTGTGTGTGTGTGTGTGTGTGTATTTGTGAAAATATATATTCGGGAATGTACTAGTAAGTGCATGTATGTAAATGCATGTGTGTATATGGTTATGCGTATACGTGCGTATGTATGTGTATGAGAATATTTGAAGGCGCATATGACTGAGTGCTTTTTGTGTGTAAATGTGTGTGTGTGTGTGAAAATGCATATGAGCAAGTGTGTATATATGTATGTTTGATTGTGTGCATATAGGTAAGTGCTCGTGTGTGATTATGTGCATATGTGTATGTCCATCCCAGCAAGAGCGTCTGTATATAAATCTGTACGCGTGAATGTTTGTATATGCGTGCGTGTGTGTTTGTGCATGTGCTACGGAAAGATGAAAGTAAGATTTGAGTGAAACAAAAATGCTCATATCCGTATAATAAGTATATGGTTTTAATTGAAGCCGATTCCAACTTAATGAATCCCCAACGCCAGCTGAACCAATTGAGTTGTTTTGTTTTCATAACTTAATTAATACCTGCCAGGTGGACAGGTCTCCACTGGTTGCCTCCACCCCAATGGGTAGCCCAGGTTCTTTTTGAAAACAGAATAAAAACCACTTTGCCCATCGTAATTAACCACTGAAAATCTCTTGGAACATTAAATCTCTACTGTCTCATACACTTGAACTTGATATTAGGGTCGCCAGATAGTTGGAGACGTTGCAGAAAATTGCAACACTTCAGTATAATGTCAGGAATAAGAACTCATTAACATTACTCCTGAAAAAAAGTTATGTATTGATGAGAGAAAGTTAGTGACCAGTTTAGCATTAGAATTACATTGCAAATACTCCCTCCCCGCAAAACCTTAGAAAACTGACAATTTTCCAGGGAAACGAGATTGAAAGCACAGAAAATACTTGCAAATTTTTTATTAAAATTTTCGAAGGAGATGAAAAAAAATGCTTAAAATGGCTGAAAAAATATAAATTGCCAAAGCAAAATGTTTATGGCCAAATACTAAAAAAAAGGCCAAATTTGTCAGATTTGACCAGAACTTACATCAGATCCCGAACCCCGAACAAGCTTATAAAAAGATCTACCAACTCAGCTTCAATTATATCCTAGTTATATCTTATAGCTTGATCCAAGCTCATCACACGGATGATTAATATATCTTATCAGCGAGACTCAGTTAACCAGAAGTAAACGAATGTAAATTTTTAAGTGTTTCTCAAACTTTTTCGGACCACCGCCGCCCACTCTTATCGTGCGTATATTTCATCACCCCGATCAGTTGGTAAAAAATAATACTTTGAAAATAAAATATAAAAAAATTAAGCATTTATCTTTAAAATTATAAAAAAGTATCTGGAATAACTTGATCATTATCGATGAAAAAATAACTAAGCGCCCACAACTTCGGCTCCACCTTTTTGTGGTAGTAGTATTGTAGCCCGCATAATCAGTAAATAAGGTTTTACTCATAACGAAAATTACTAAATTAACCTAACATTTCATTATATTGTAACAGTTCTCTTCGCATAAATTTGATTTTTAACACCTATGATAAATTTTAAAAGGAATATTTCTTAACTATCTCAATATATTCAAATATTTTTGGCGTACTTTTAGACTGTTTTAGAACCCTTGCACTTAAAATGATCAGGTTTCCAAGTAGGAACGACTGACTTCGTTGCCAGCGTAAGGACACTTTTTATAGTTCGATGTATACCAAAGTTTCGCCTTGGCCCCTAAGTCTCCGATACCAAATTTCAGCTTAATCTGACAATCTGTGAAGTAACTTCGCTGGAAGAAACTGCAAATGGTACGGATCCCCCTTGCTAAATGGGTGCTGTGAGTAAATCTTCGCTTCGCTCCGATAATTAACGTGAAGGATGGGCCTGATATGATGAGACATTCTTCTTGCCTTCCAATGCCCTTGAGTATTCCAGTAGACCCAAGCGGCTATATAGCTCCCTCTTTGGGAATCACTGATCTCTAAGGATTAAGGAGGTTATGCATGCGTGCGTGTTTGCGTGTGTATGTGGGTATTCAATATGTACGATGGTGTATGATTTATGTATATTAATTTATGTACATGCGTGTGCATGGATCTGTGTGCACGTGTACGCAGAACCCGCATGAATGTGTTGGTGAGTTACGCGTATTAGTGTAGGGGTGCGAATGTATCTGTGTGTTATTAGTATCTATGTATGTGGGTGTGAATACGTGGGTGGGTGCGCACGTGTGTGTGTGCGTGTGTGTGAGTGTGTGTGTGTGTGTGTGTATGTGTGTGTGTGTGTGTGTGTGTGTGTGTGTGTTTTGGGGTTAAAGTGCATAGGTGTATCGGTGGAAGTATCTGGCTCCATGATGTGTGGCGGGGCGCCTCTATCTTGAGGACTACTCTAAACTAAATCTCAGCCTGTTATCAATACCCCCGGGTTTGTCCTACTCGCCCACGTTTCATGGATGGGTAGGGTCTTAATGAGTCTTGTCTCGATGTTTCCTCATTATCTCAAAGTCAAAGGAACCGGCTTTAAGAGTTGAAGGGCCGATATCTTTATCAAATGAGACATGGCACCCAGACTTTCTTTATTATCTATGCTCGGGCATCTCAAACATCCAGCTCTTTTGATGAGATCATTTTTTCGTGACCCCTCGCTAATTATATGAATTTTTTTGCGAACTTATGTCCCCATCTTGATTCATTTTTTGAATACAACGTTCCAGCCGTTGCACTCTACGGTCGTCTTCAGGAGTTAAATGAGTGTATTTTTTTCATCATTGGTAGGGAGAACGCTAGGGGACGTTCGTATTCCATTGTCTAATATCGGTAGTGGTTGATTTTTTTTAATTCTTCGGTTGTTTGCTGTAATTGGTGTCAATAATCCGTAATTGTATCGAGTTGATGCCTTCAGGGGACAAAAAACGTCTTCGTCGGACATGGAAATGATCAGTTGCACTAACCGCCATTGCCTCATCTAAAAGAATTCAGACAGAACCCCCCACTAAAAGCAATTTAGTATTTTAGTCTTTCGTCGTAATTTAGCAGTAACTGAACATAGAAACAAATAAACACAGAAAATTGTCAAAAATTACTACGTGTTAATGATTAAAAACTTTTACAATGTTTATAAGAAAAAATAAGTTTGGAAAATATGTAACTAAGACAACAAAAAGAAAAGATATATTTTGAAAATCAGTGCTATAGCATCGAACAATTTTATGAGCATAAAAGGAATACATTTTTAGATTATAAAAACTATTATTTTTAGATTATAAAAACTCGAGTTACATAATTATTCTTAAAAAAAAACTTTCAAATATTTCTGCAACCTTCAATAATTTTGAATGACCCCCACTTTGAGAAGCCCTGATCTATACATCATCAACATCATCATCATCAGCACCAGCAGCTTTTTTGCATCCGTCGTTTAACAAAGACGTTCCCTAGGATTCGCCAGATCTCTTTAATCATTCGCGATGGAGCCAATACTTTCTGAACCTGTCTACTTCATCACGTCATCTTAAATGTTGCCGGTCACAGTTTCGCAAATAATCTCTAGGGATACACGTTGTGAGTCGTAATGCCCATCGGTCGTTTGACATTCTTGCATCATGATCAGACGATTGCCATTTGAGTTTTCTAATAGATTCAATGATATCACAGATTCCCATTTTTTCTCTAATATACTTAGCTGTTCTGTGATCTTTCCATGTGATGTTGAGCATGATTCTCTCATTGAGGGTTAATTTTTTGGTAAGTCTCATATTTCAGGTGACTATCAAGAGGATGCAATGGTTGTAGACCCTTCTTTTTTAAGACTTATGGGATTTTCTTGTTCATGAAGGTCGAGCTTGCTCTACCGAAAGATTGCCATCCTAGAGTGATTCTTCGCTTGATTTCTATTTCTTCTCCCAGTATTTCCACCGCCAGGGAAGGTTTAGGAGGGTGAGGTTAATAGGGGGAGAGAAGAGGACACTTCGAATATTTACTTGAAATGCCAGTAGACCGAATTGGTAAAAGCTGACAGCTTTGTTGAAACCTTTTACAGAGTTGTCAATTTATTCGTATTTCGTCAGCAGCTTTACTCTATTGAACAATTGTAGCCATCAAAGATGGCAAAGGGTTATATCCTTTATCCATACATACATATATATATATATATATATATATATATATATATATATATATATATATATAGATAGATAGATATAGATATATATATATATAGAGAGAGAGAGAGAGAGAGAAAGACATATATATATAGAGAGAGAGAGGGATAGAGAGAGATATATAGTTGTGTGTGTGTGTGTGTGTGTGTGTGTGTATGTTTGTTTATGTGTTTTGATGTCCCAGAGCTCATGGCCATACCGTTTTGTCTATAGACTTATAAATAGGGATTGGTACTCCGCTAAACAACTTCTAAAAATGTTCCTTTTGATTTTTGTAAAATGAGGATTTTTTGGACGTTTCGAGGCCCTTATTTTATCAGGTTTATGAAAAGCATCTAAATTCCAAAATCTGGATCTTACTTGGTGTTCTTTCTACTCTATTTTGCTACTACTCCAGTGGAAAACGCCTCTGATATCATAAATAGAATTTTCATTCTTCAATGAATCTTTTTTTTACATGACTTCAAATTTTGACGCTGCAGTTGTTCAATCATTGTTGCTTTTCACCACAAAAAACCCCCAAAAAACCCCCTGCATTAACTATCGACAGATTCCTTTCATCTTAGTTTTAGTTGTTTTTCATTGCAATTCGCTCAGACCATCCGTCTACAATCGATAATAAGACTGTGGATCAGAAATAAAGAACAATCGCCCGGTGAGACTAGAAACCACAACCCTTTTGCCCCTCAGGAAACCTAGTTACCCGTGCCAGCTGTTTTGCCGCCTTAGCTAAATAAAGACGGAGTTAATCGAGGTTTCTTCTTTCATTCGAATCGTCTGACCACCGAATGCCCGGTCAGTAGGTCTGACAAACCGGACAGAAATCTGATTCTCACAGTTCTGCCGATGTTGATACCAACATGACGTCCCCCGATTCTGGCTGCCCAGGTTAATTGTTAATCGTCAACTGACCAAATAGCCGAATGTGGAATCATTTTAAAATATTGCTAAAATCTTTGAATCTGCATGAGGATGTGTCTGCATGATTGACATGTGTGTGCACGTGAGCTTTTTTAGACTAAAGTGCTTTTAGACTAAAATGTTTATAGGCTAAAGTGATTTAGACGAAACTGATTTAGACTAAAATGATTCAAACGAAAGTGTTGTACTCGGGTTGTACTCGGGAGAGACATGCTAACACGAGATTTACTCAACTATGTTTGGCATAGGTCCAAACAGGAGGAATTTTGAGTATTAAGATTTTCCAAGTTGGAGGGCATACCTACAAGAAAATCAGAGTTGAAAATCCTTTTTTTTTATACCTGGAATTGAACATTAGCCTCTGGCACAGCTGGGAAATACACAACTATTTCAACCATAAGGCTGACCACATTTTCATCAATATAGTGGTAACCCTATAAAAACTAGATTTTGAATGTGGAGCTCAAGCTGGACGTAATTCGCACAGCTACGTTTCACGAGTCAACACTATTTTGAGACAGTTTGCCACGTAGTGCTGTTCTGAGCTGATTGATCTGTTTCCTGCGACTTTTTCTGGAAGTGCAAACATATCTGGCGCCTTTTGCGATGACTGGTTAGGGGAAAAAAAAGCAACTTAACAGAGAGTGCGCATAAAGTTTTTTTTTCCTGCGTCTGAAACTGATTTAATTCTTTGAGAAGCTTACTGGGAAGAAGTTTTAGATAAAACATAAGTTTAGAAGTAATATTCATGTTTAAACGCGGTGAAATGTTACTTGAAGACCAACTGTGATCATGCTGACCATCAACAAAATGAAATGACGAAAATCTTGAAAAGCTTCATGAATGTTATTAGAAGATTTACCTTATAGAATGATAAAAAAAAACGATCGTTTGAACGTCAGGGCCGGTTACTGGCGCTTCGGGCAAGCTTAACTTCAGTACCCTTTAAACCTCGATTTTTCGTCAGTCATGAGAATTTCCTTCAGTTTCATCGTAACAGAAAATATCTAACTGTCAGATATTCCTGAAAAATCTGACTTCGCATAAAGGAATTTTCTTATTTCTTATTCTATGTAATTCATTCATTGCCCGTTTTTCCATTTGTATTTGGAAAGTCCTACTGTCTCCGATGTGAGGCAGGCGCTTGCTATCACGCGTTGTCACAGGGCGACTGTCCGTGTTGTCAGTTCCTTGGGCCTGGCCCTGTCCCACGTATGAATAAGATTTTTCCATCAAATTAAGAAAGTATTCTTCCTCCTCGATTGCAGGCAGATTTCAAAAGAGGTCAAACTCAAGTTGTATTCTATATTTTATTTCTTCTATCTACGTGTATAAACCACAGTTAATATACATATCGTGGTCTGCCATTGATTGACCAATACTTGAGGAAGCCAATAAAGTGTCCCAACAAAAAGAACCATGCTGATTATTCTTTGCTTTTCAGATATCATGAACTCCATTCCAGCAGACTAATATTTGTTCGAACAGGAATCAGAAAATATTGTTAATCAATAATAAGAATGATGAAGAGGTAGGCGTCCATTGTGTCAATGGCACCAGGGAAAAGATTTTAATCTCCTTACTCGCTGTTTTCTTAGATGATTATCGTCGAACTTCCTCAGATACCAATTATTTGCAAATTTTGAAAATAATGCGCTGGCATCTATAGCACTGACTGACTGACAATCGTCGTAGCAACCACCTCACATCATCTCCACGAAGCATTCCCTCTCATTCCTTCTATGAATCTGATGGCGCTCAAGCGACATTTTATTATTACGTTGTCAGAACACGGAATTCTATCTTACTTCGTCATTATACAAACACGCTTCAATAACATGAATGGAATTCTATCTTACTACGATATTAGCGTTAAATGGGGGTTCTTCCTTCGCTAGATGAAGATTCTTGAGGAAAGGGCTTTTGAAAGAGGAAGCTTTGAAAGGAAGGGGCTTCTAAAAAGCTTTGAAAGGAATGGGCTTCTAAAGAAAAGGCACTGGAGACCGAACTAGTGCATCTTTGGTCTAACTTTCAGGCTTGTTTTGATTTACTATTACTTGAGGTTGAGAATGTAGTATTTGGGTCTGTGGTTGTTTTGACGACATTTTTACAATTGGAAGAGTAATAAATGCGCTGTAATACCAGTCTGTAGGCATAAGTATCAACTAATTAGTTCAGCACGTGAAGATATGTTTATTAGTTAGTAATGAGTAGATTATGAAATTTTCACTGTATAATGTATGATCAATGTAATTAGTAGTCACCACTGAATTAAGTGCATTGACAATGAAGGAAATTATGTTGAGCAAATATTTTTTTTTTGTATAGCAATTTTTTTTTATCATTAAGCAATGGACTTACTGATGAATTTTCGTAAATATGCTTAATCCATACTTGGAAATCTATTATTGTTGCTTTTCGCCATAATTAGAAAAGCTTAGTAAATATTTACATTCATTTCCTATTCAATGAAATTAGCATGAGATTTTACATTGTTGTCATCCGAATGAAACCGTCAACCAAATCTGTCAACATAGGTTTCTTCAGTTTTTGAGTTGGCCCGGCAGGCGGGCTGGTCATGTATGTATCGCGTGGATAGGCATCGCAAATGGAGCTAGAGGGCTGAAAATTTGAACATTTACTTATCATGTAAAAAAAAACAACATTTCAGCCCCCCCCCCAAGAGAATACTAGATTTATTCAGTTTTCAAGTCAGCCAGTCATTCTATGTGTATGTGTGTATGTGTGTGTGTTCGTCACTTGTACTGACCGCACCAATGGAACTTGAGGGCTGAAAATTTAAGTATTTATTCAAGGAATATTTTTACGGTAGGATATACCCCCCCGTAGGTCTAGTGATGGGATTCAATTTACAATATAAGTACATGCTAAACTGGTCTCTAGTTTGTGTCCAGCTGCGTTCACTTTTGATTTTTGTAAATTCAACCTTTTTAGTGATTAAGAAAAAGTCGAGAGAAGTAACTTATTCATTGATCACCCCCTTTTTTTTCTAATCAAACTTCCCCCAACAAAGCATGTTACCAAAAGATGATGGTCACATGACGGTTTCGATCGAGTGACTACCCAGACCCGTATTTATTAGTTTCCAGTGCTGAGATGTCCGGCTCTTTGGGCATCTGAAAATAGTGCATTAACAATGATGAATTCATTATTATCAAAACAGTTTCAAAAGATAACATTGATCTTTCTTTCCCTGGTTTTAATTCATTCTACATATTAACTCTTCCCCTTCCAAGCAGTCATAAAATAGATCTGGTTAGTCGCTCAATAGAAACTGCCTCGCACCGACATCTCTTGGCAGAGTGCCGTGTTGGGTAGGATCAGTTAAAAATAGGGAGGAGTAGTGATTAGGGAATAAATAAATTCTATCACCTTTTGTTGGGTGGTGATCACTAAAAAGCCAGAATTATAGACGAAACCAACACCCCCCCCCCAAAGCCAAAAACAAAAAACAAAAAACAAAAACAAGCGTGGAACCTGCGGAGCACAAACATAGGGAACTTACACAATAAATTGACGCTCCTACATACATGCACGCGTGCGTTCACACACACACACACACATACACACACACACACACACACACACATACATACATACATACATACATTAAAAAAACTGTTGGGGGGTTAAGAAAGAAGTTTTTCCTTTACATAATAGAGTTAAAGCTCAGATTTTCGGTCCTCTAGCTCCATTAGTGCGGTCTCTACATGTAATACATGCATACATACATAGCCAGTCAGCTAGATAGACGAATAGACTGATTTGAAAACTGAAGATACATGTTGGCAGTTTTGTTTGACGTTTTCTAATATTCAGTGTCGTCGCAAAAAAAAAAAAAAGAAAAAAAAAAAGAATCTCCCTGGTGACCTGTAATTACATACAGAGAATTGGATGTCCTGTCAATCAAAACACAAGGACAGTGCGTGGACCACGTGTTGCCATAGAGACGTATCAACTTGTAGGCCAGGCAAGTATTCTGCTTATAGGAGAGTTGATAGCAGAAGCGTCCGATGCCAATTTTCCAGAAGGATGTATTTCCAGGGAAAGGGCAGCAAATTTTGGAACGGGGTTCGCCAAGTGGAAAAATATGAAAAATGCCCCCACTACAACGAATAGTTTATCAAAAATAAATATCAACTGCACAATCATGTATTGACATTTTTCAAACGTAATTCAATCAAATCTGTGCTGTTACGTCCGAAAAATGTTTATACATGATTTTCAGTTGATGTTTATTTTTGATTAACTGCAAAAAAATATTAATTACTTTTCGAAATAGGAAGTTGAAGACTTGAAAAATTCTGTGTTTGTATCTAATCTAACAGTATAGATTTGATTGAATTGCGTCTAAAAAAAGCTAATACACGATTTTCAGTAAATATTTATTTTTGATAAATTATTCATTTTGGTTGGGCCGTTTTTTCTAATTTTTCCATTTGCACCCTTTTTATCAGGGCCATTTTTACCTAAATTCATTCGGAATATATCTTAGTGGCTGGCAACCTTGCAATGGAAAATAAAAATACCATTTTGTTACCTTATTTCATTATGTATAAACCACATTTCCGGTGAAATGTTGAGCTAAAAAATCATGGTGCATATAATTTACATAAACATGATTGTTATACATATATGTATGCATAATTGTATACACAGGATAATGCATTTTTCATTCGAAATTGAAGCTCAGTCGAGAGTGAGAATTATCTATGGTAGCGGGTTACACATGGTGAAATACAGCTAATGGGTTTATCTAGTTGGGGTTACATAAAACAACTGTGCAGAGCCCCATAACCTTTATTGACTGTAAGGTTTCAACTTTCAACCCCCCTTCGCCCTTGCTGAGAAGCCCCCCCCCCGGACGTCGATGTTTGATAGTGTTCTTGTCATTACTGTATAGACATGCATCTATGTGCCGATGAATGTTAACATCTATTCAGATTCTGGGATGGAAATGGATTTGGGAAACACGGAGGGGTCCATCAGGGATGAGCGAACTGAACCCGAGCAGCTGGGGGTTCCAGGGCACTATAAGCCCCAAAGGGTAAAAGAAAAATATTGCCAATTTCGGGGTCGTTTTGAAATTGAGATGTAGGTACATTCCGTACTCCTGCGTACAGCCCCGTCTTTCCACCACTTATGCACAAATTAGTATTTATTAAGGTTTGCCGAGTTTGACACAAGGTATCGAAATCATATATATATATATATATATATATATATATATATATATATATATATATATATATATATATATACGGAGAAGCAAGAAACTGATTTGACTATTGTGATGAATAGAATAGTAATGGAATTAGCATATAAAAGTGTTTCAATTGGTTTTAGAAAAATATGTAAACAGGTCAGGTTAGTCACTCAGTAGCAACCATCGCGGGACCAACGTCTTTTGGCACCCTGCTGCATTGGGGGTGATCAATTAAAATATTGGTAAAACGGGTGATCAATGATGAATTACTTCTCTCGACTTTGCCGGGCAGTGATCACTAAGAAAAAGGCTAAATTTTCATAAAAGAGGTGCAGAAACTGATGGATACCAACCGAAGAATCAATTTAGCATAGACTTACATTGCAAATCGAACCCTCTTCAAAAAAAACCTATATAGGTGGTAAATTTTAGAAAAAACGTTTTCTCTTCACATGATAAGGTGTAAATGTTTAAATTTTCAGCCCTGTAGTTCCATTGGTGCTGTCAGTACGCACGATACATACATATTGCTCTCTAGCCAGATACACCAACTAAAAAATGTAGAAACCTCTGTTGACAGTTTTTGTGACAGTTTTGGTTGACGGTCTTGGTTTCAAACCCTGAGAGATTCTCTCATAATTCAGTGAGACAAGAAAGGTTTTGATAAAAGTAAGACCAATAACGATCAGTGGCTGTCACCAAAATAGTGAATCGCAGTAGCAGTTCACTATAACCTGAGAAATCAATGTTTTCCTTCTTTGTTCTTTAAAGGGGTTACCGGATTAATGAGGTTGTCGGATTATCTAGAGTTAAGGCCTAGGGGGACCACGAAACTAGAAGTAATGCCCACAAGGCCACAATTGTCAGTAGGCGTAAATCAAACTGGCGTAAAACCAACGAATACTTGAAGACAGAACTTAGGTAGGGATGAAAGCTAAGCCGGGAGAGAAAATAACGTAAAGAACTCTATGGCAGAAGAGAAAAACGTTATTATCAGTGAGCGTAAGTCAAGCTCTCGTAAAAGAGAACGGAACGAAAACTTACAGACAGAATTTCAGCAATGAAAATTAAGCCGGGGGAGAAAATTACGTAAAGAAAGTTATATGGTGGAAGGAGAAGAGAGAAAAAAAAAAAAAAAAAGAATGATCGCCAACGCGATTCACAATAACGTGATTCACAATGATGAATTGGAAATCCCAGGAATGCAACAAAAATTATTCACAGCGACAAAAGACGAACAAACTTTTTGGACGATCTGATATAACCGTTGTTTCGAAACTGGATACTTGGAGGTCCGGCAAATGACGACCAGGAGACCACTGCAGTGCCTAAAACTAAATACCAAGGATGGGGGCCACCAATTTCCATGATAGAAGGGGTTTTTGAGTTTTGAAATCACTGCAAGATAAGTTTCTTTTGCAGTTCAAAATTAGAGCGTTCTTTCAAAAACAACTTTGTTATAATATAACCCAAAATGGTGTTAAGCAACAAAGCAATGACAATGGCATGACCATCAATTTTTTTTTTTCAAATAGTCGTAACTGGGCTGAGTCGTCGGAGTCTGATTTGGCACAGGGGGTGTTAGAGAGAGAGAGAGAGGTACTATTTTAGCTTTTTTTGGTGAACCCCTAAATCTGCGTGTTGAGCCCAAATTATTCCATTCTTCCTCGTGTGACGGACTCATCATTGATTTCACATAACGTGCAGTATTTCTGCAGAATACTCAACATTTTATTTTTTTTTACGGCAGTGAAATACCCTTCTTTAAGGACATTTGAGACCATCTAGGATTTCGAACGTGGATTTCCTTGGTAGGTAGCCCTTGCCTTCTCCAACGTCGATAATTGGCTTAACTCATTTTGTCACCACATTTTCCCACTATTCAGACTTGTGCAAATGGTTCCCAAACTTTCTCAAAATCACAGCGTCCTTTGTGTAAAAGTATTTTTCACAGCTCCCCAAGTTAGAATATACTAAACAGTTCCAGTTCATTATGTAATTTTTTGCAGACTTTTGTCCTCTTCAAGGTTCATTTTTTCAACACAACGTTTCGGCTGTTGTACCCTTCGGCCATCTTTAGGTGATGAAAGGGTGTAAGTTCATCACTAGATGGACACAGTGATTTTCAATTTGCTATTTAGATGTCGGTTCCTATCGTTGTGATTAAGCATCGGCAAATTTCAAATTTCTAAAATTCTAAAACTAAAGAGTAATCGATCAACCGGTAACGCTCCTTGTATTTTGGCTCCCATTTACTATTCCTCATCATAAATGTCAAACCAAAGTCCAATGATTTGAGTTTCGTATGTAACAACGATGACAATGACCCCACCAAATCCAGTGGCGTCATGTACGCAAAAGATGATGAATCCACTCTCCGAGGTTGACCTGTTTGGCTCAAGTTTTCAAATCTCATCCACGGAAATTCGAACTACCAATGAAGGAATTGAAATGGGAATCGTAGTTTTCGAATAATACTGTACGGAAAAATGAATTCTGTTTTGTTTACCTTTTGGATCTTAATGAAGCAAGGGGGTTTGACCCCAGCACAACCAAGATTGTGTTTTTTTTAATTTAAGGTACATGCAAATAGAAATTTAATGAGTTATATCAAGTCAACTCACATGTAGCTCGCTTTACAGAATAGGAAACGAAACTGAAATAAGTTTGAATTTAATTACGACAACAAGTAATCATCTATATGAAAACAACAACAACAACAAAACGGTCGTTATCGAAATTAAACTATTTTTATTTTGAAGCGAACATATCCTCCATTAAATACTCTTCCCTGCAAGAAAGATCCAACTTAACGGAGCTCGGTATCCCGGTGAAGTGGGCCAGTCCGTCACTGATCAATCAGTACATTGAATTGCGATTGCCCAAAATTATCAAAATTCTTGAATAATCTGCGGCGCCCTCAAGAACAAATTGCGGCTCCCCGCGGCGCCGGGGCTTGCACTTCGGGAATCAATGTGCTCGTCTAAAGAATATCGATATGTAGAGATCACCAAGAAAGACATGCACATTCGTGCAGAAATACATATGTATTATGACCTGCTTGATGTTAAACCCTCACGTGGACATCTCGCTTTCTACCTTGATTCCCGTCGGCAGCGAAAAGGGAAAACATTCCTTGTTGAGCCCGAAACACACACACACACACACACACATGAGCATCTGTTCACACTTAGTCGAGTACAAAAAGCCCTCCATGCCTCACACACACAAATACACACATACACACACACAGAAACACACACACACAGAAACACACACACACACATAGATGATAAGGTTCGTAGAGGAGATCTTCAGCCTCTGTGCGATTACCATGTCGCTTGCTGCTTCAGTTACTTTCATTGCTACCGGCCTTGCAACATTAGCGACAACAGAGATCTCCAGCGACTGTCAGGCAGCCTCCTGCTGCTGCTGCTGCTGCTGCTGCTGCTCTTCTGGAGAAAAAAAGCATTGATTTTACTAATTTTACAAGTACACAAAAATCAAACACTTTACAGTACATGAAAGACTTGCCCAAGGCCCAGATACTCGTCAACAATCTCAAAGATTCACTTGTTCATTGTGTTTGACATGGTCAGACTATTTTCCTCGTCCATAAACGTTCATTCATTTATTCACACTGATTCCACATTCTAGATTCTGGAACACCCGACGAAGGCCGGAGTATATACGGCCGAAACGTTGTGAACATAAACGAGGAAGAGAGTCCGACCGTATCATGCACAATGATTAATACACCCCTTTTGTCACAAAATTTGGAGAAAATACCTGTGTTCATTTGGGACATTTCCAATATAATCAACATGTCCATCAGATGAGCCACAACCCTTATAGCTGCTGCTACTACCAGTGGTTGCCAGGGCCAACAGAGCCGATACAATCAGCTGATAAGATTGCTTAGACCAGAATGGCCAGCAAGGCACTTCCTAAGCTGTCAAGGCAAAGCTAGATTTATGTGCCCTATAACACCAGCTGATCCAACAGTGATTTGTTGCCTTGTTTTTTTTCTCTCTTTGTACTCATTGTTCTTACTTGAAAACATAAAGAGTTACAATAGGAATACGTGACCTATATATATATATATATATATATATATATATATATATATATATAAATACTATCAGCATAATCAAACCACTTTTTTGTTTTTCTGTATTCTACCTTTTATTACTCTTATCTACAATTCTTTTCTCCTCCCCCTCTCTGATTTAATGCCAGCTCTTATCAAAGACTGACTGTTGACACACATTCACACACTTAATCACACAAACTCATGCACATGCACACACACACACTGATAAAGATAGAAAGTGGACTCACACACAGAAGTACATGAACTGCTTGTATAGAGAGACCAGGCTATGTATAGATAAAGCCGAAGCAACAGGGCACCTAGTGAAAATCAAACTTGTTACTTGGTCTGTAACACTAGTTCAATTTAGCATTGTGCTGCAATATGCACTGGCCAAGTCTGGTACAGGGCCACAGTAGCAGGGCCGTCACAGATGTATCTAGCATATGGCATGTGCCACTTGAAGAAGTTGCCTCTGAACAATTAGTATTTAAGTCGGACAAATCTTGTCTAAAAAACTTTTTTTTTTTTTTGTACATTTCAGTACGTGCAGTATCTCCAGAAGTTCTTCATGAATTCCAATAAAATTTTGTGGATGGGTGGGCAATAAGGCTATGGAAGAATTGATTAAATGATGGGGCATGTCTTTGCACAATGAATCAGTTATAATTGGATATTCACAGTTGTCCATTTTGAATTTCAAAATGGCCTCATTTCAATTCACAGAAAAAACTGGCAACAATTTTTTTCCTAATCTTGGTGGTTTTTAGATATGATTAAACCTGATTGCCAAGATTCTACCCCAACAAAAAAAAAGCTTCCACTTTCCAATAGAAATACTTATTTTCATGTTCTTGGTTATAACTTTTGAACAACAGATACAGATTGACAAGATACATTGATAAAAAGCTGATAAAATTCTCTTTCCAATGATCTATCATAACATATGTACAAATATTGGGTTCCATAGCCAAAAACAAATTAGGGAAGTCAAATTGGCAGCCATCTTTAAAAATGGCCGCCATCTTGGATTTTCAATTAGAATTTCTTGGGACTTTTAGTCTGGAGACCTCATAGAAATTCATTGTGGAGAAAAAAATTATGTTTTGATTTTTTCCAATTCAAGCCATAGTGCATTTGGTAACTGTTGTCGGCCATTTTGAACTTTGCATCCATGGCCCATCAGGGGGTGCGTGTCAACTTATGTCAATGTTTTTCAAGAAACTGATGACCAGCCCTAACACCCTGCCAAATTGAAAAAAGCTGTCATCATGCATATGAGTCTTTGAAGCTCCTGTCCCATTAGGTATTGAAAAAATTTCTTTGAAATGCATGATGACTAGACCCAGATTTTCATCAAAGAATGGATGAGAGAAACAACCTGGTTGTGTTTTTGAATTGCAAAAATCACAAATAATGTTTCTCTTAATGTAGATGGCTTTTAAAAAAGATTTAATCTGGTTGCCAAGATTCTAGACCTCAAAAATGATAACTTATGTTCACTCATCATGCAAACATTACTTCCAAAGTCTTCGATTCTCACCTTTGTAATAAAGTTATGAATTAAGATGCATTGGCTTCAGGGATCATTTGATCATACTTTATAATTTTTATATATATATAACAAGTGTGATGCTGCTCAGCACAAACATTCATGACCAATTTAGCATGAACTTACATCGTAAATTTAACCTTAATTAAAAACTTATTTAGGAGAATAACTTGGAAAAAATCCCTGTTTTTTCTAGACATAATACAGAGTAAAAGTTGAAACATACTCATGCAGAATCACTTGAAAACTCAAGAAACCTATGTCTATAGTTTTGGTTGACGGTTTCTCTTCTTGCAATATACGAGGAAGCATCAATTAGTTTGCAGTCTGTCATATAGTGATTAACTGAGTTTTGATCTGAAATTTTCACCATATAATGTTTTAACGACATGATTTTAATCCACCTTTGAATTGAATGCATTGACATGGAAGGAATTTAAGTTGAAACATAAATATTTGTTGTATAAAATAAATACTTTGTTCATCTTTAGGCTCTGGACTTATTGATGTACCCACCATATGTATTTATATATTCGAATATTCTTGCTGCAACCCCTTTTTCTTTGATTCTCTATTATATTTAGGTTGTCTAGGCCAAATGACATATTCGCCGTGTAATAACAGGAGATCATTTCAAATATAGTTTCAATATGATGTAACGTACTTTATAATCATTCTTTTGGATCACAAATCCATTTCTTAATAACATATATATATATATATATATATATATATATATATATATATATATATATATACAAATCATGAATATATAATTATTTACATACAGATAATTAAATCTATATCTATGTATACATGAAGCATAATACCAGATATGATGCACAGATATGAAAGATCAGAATTTTTAAACAAAAGAATTATTTGAATGAGATAGATACTATATATACGTGTGTGTGTGTGTGTCTGTGTGTGTGGATCTTGGACACTTGACAATCAGATTTGTAATTGAAGACATAAGTATATGACAAAGTGGTAAGTCATTTCATTAAGATGAGAAGAACTAAATTAAAAAAGACGTTTGTTTTGCACTGAAGCCTTTGGTGTGTAATAAGATCAGAAACTAGTTTATCAAATTGCTTAGCTCTGCATAACAATTATATGAGATTCAGTTGGTCTCAAAGGTATCTTCATCGTAATGCGACCAAAGACTGACATATTGTTACTACAAGGAAATCTCTTTTGAAGATAATAGGAATAAATATTTGTTGCGGAATAAAACATATCAAGATTCTATTTATTTCTGATGAATTGTCATGTACAAAGATGTTTTTTGAAATCACACTTATGATCACTCGTCTAAAGACTATCTTTGCCGGCCATTAAGCTCAATGACAAGTCATTTTTTGTATTGCATTAATCATATAAGAATTTTCATAACTGCGTTATATTGGAGGACACAACCCACGCTATAATAAACAGTGTTATTTCGGGAAAGCCCGTACCAATATAATAAATGTGTCTTTGATTTGTGTACAATATCGCAAAACATGCTATATTGTGGGAAACGAATTGTGCCATAACGAACTGCATTAAATCAGGGGACGCCTGAATCAATATGATAAACGTATCTTCGTACAATATATATGATATCAATAAATGTATCTTGATTTGTACATTATATATACATGTATATTTTTCTAACCACACTATAATGCATATGTTTTGAAGAAATTTGTTTCCAAGAAATTACGCAAAGCAAATGTTTGGATTTTAATTGTTGTTAGCCTCATGAAAATAAATTCAATCTTTCTTTAACATTTTTTCTTTTGATTATATTACTAGGGGACCCACAGTAGCCAAGAGGCCAACAAAATCTTCATCAGGCACTGGGTGGTATTGGCCCTGGGTAATTCAGCTTCACTTTAAAAGTTCATTGCTCAGTCTGGAAGATTATTCTGCACTCAAGGTTTGCCATCTATGGTTCCAGTGCTATGGAAAACCATCCAAACAACCTTCATTAACGAAGCCAAGCCATTCATTCATTCATTCATTCATTCTATGTACATATATATATATATATATATATATACATATATATATTGTGAACTACGCAACATTGGGGGTTGCCTGTACCAATATATTGAATGAGTCATTGATTTGTGCAATGTATATAATTATTTTTTCTGGGTTATGGTAACATACAGACATACACAGCCAGCCATCTGCAGGAGAACTATGATTTTTATGATATATATATATATATATATATATATATATATATATATAAGTGTATATATACATAACAATACCTTAAATACCATGGTTTTGATAAGTGTAGGTTTTGATGTATGGTTATTGTATTACTGTACAATTCAATGTAACTAAGTATAAACTGGAAAAAATACATTGAATGATAAAATGACCTTAAACAGTGCATTTTGGGACAGTATGGAAATAGTTGTATATATATATATATATATATATATATATATATATATATATATATATATATATGAATATATATATATATATCTATATATATATATATATATATATATGTATATATATATATATATATATATATATATATATTATAGATAGAAGCATATTTTGGGAATATATAGACAATTTAATATCTATCTATCTATTTATCAATCAATGCATATACATCAAAAGCACTGAACTCTTGGGGAGCACCTTGTACATAAGCATGTGCGCACATTTATGTATGAATAATGCGTGTGTGTTCATTTTGGCTGAGGGATCCGCAGGAGAAATTCACTTTACAGAGAAATTGAGCTGGTCTTAGCATACTGTAGCAATCAGTTTTATACTTGTAAGATCTTTTTCAATTGCTGTAAATGTCATCAAACCATGTCCTTAATTGATGAGCCCAGGCATTAAGCATTTGTAGAAGTGAAAGTTCAAAGATCTGTCAAGGCAGAAGCCAGGAATAAGACTGCAATTAAGGATGAGATGCTGCATTCTGAAAAGCTGGCACCAAGAATACTTTAGTCCAAAGATTTCATTAATTTGATAAGAGGAATTGATGGTTCACTGGAATTGCTTTAGTGGTTTGGATGTCTTTCTTTCTTTTTGACCTAATTGCACAGAACAACGGTGCCACCAGTGACAATGTGTCGATCGGAAAGCAGACAGACCGAGAATGAGCAAATAGGTAATTAGTAGGTTTCTTATAGATATTAGTCGAGTCACTCAAATTATAGATTGGTCTACTCCAAGCAATACTTAATGCAAATAAATATTCTTGTCTCGTTGTTCTTGTCAGCACTTTGACTTCTTCATTGTTCAGGAGTGGCTGAGTCGATAACAGCATGGAGAATTGATTCGACGATCCAAGTTCAAATTCTGGCTTGTGTTCACAACTCACTAATACCCTTGGGAAAAGGCATGAATCCATCTCTCACCCTAGCTGTAGGTAAAACAGTACTGAGTGAAGTCTATTTCACATATTACAAACTGGCCAAGTAAATAGAAATGTGATATGCAGAGCCCAAGCTGAAGCTGTTGGTAGGACAGCATTCAAGCATGTACATACGTTTATGCATGAATAATGCGTGTGTGTTTTTGTCGGCTGAGGGATCCTCAGGAGAGATTCACTTTTCAGAGGAATTAAGCTGGTCTTAGCATACAGCAGCAATCAGTCTTATCCTTGTAAGATCTTTTTCATTTGCTGTAAATGTCATCAAACCATATCCTTAATTGATGAGCCCAGGCATTAAGCATTAGTTTGGTGTTTGCTACAAGATGAGAAAAAAAACGTAATCTAATAAAATATCTATATAAAGGTTTGGGGTTGATTGATTAAGGGTTTGAGTAGGGTTAGTGTTGAGGGTAGGGTCAAGGTTATTCATTTATAAGAGAAATTTTTATTGGTAATAAATGACATCTTTGTTAAACTTTTAGTTGCTTTCTGATGCTTCTTGTATTTCACCACAATCCTCATTTACTGTTCATTCTAAAAACAGTATATCAAATTTTTTTCAAATACTGATATCTGTGTTATGATACTAAATAAGCATGTATACCATACATCTTAGCATATAAGTCAATTTAAATTAATAATTCAAGTTTAGTCTAATATTTACTAGATAAGTCGACTTTCCAACCTAGGGCAAGATTGTGTTTATCAGAGAGTCAAGTTCATAGGTTCGAGACAAATATGATCCAAAGAAAGAAAATACTTCATACTCATAAAGTTATACAGTAATTTAATAGAAACTGTCAACCAAAACTGTCAACATAGTTTGCTTGAATTTTCAATTTAGTCTGACTGACTGGTTGGCTGGCTGGCTGGCTGGCTGGCTGGCTATGTATGTATTATGTATGCAGGCTGCAATAATGGAGCTAAAGGGCTAAAAACTTGAATGTTCACTCCTTATTATATCGAGAAAAATACCTTGTTTTTTTTCAATTCTTCACCAAAATAAGATTTTAGTGGTGGGAAGGAGAGGTTCAATTTACAATGCTAATTTATACTAAATTGATTCCTCTTTTTTTGTCTGCTTGTATTTGTAATATTCAGATATTTTTTTCATTACTACCTTACAAAATGCCAGAGACGTAGCTTTTCCTTGATCCCTCCTTTTTCAAATTATTTTTACTTGATCACCCCCAACACAGCATTCTTCTAAGAGATGTTGGTCATGTGATAGTTTCTATTGAGTGACTAACCAGACCTGTTTTTCTGTTGTACATCTTTGCCTTGTAATCTTCTATGACAATACTAAAACCTTCCCAATGAATAAAGCATTGACTCATATCGAATGAGACAAGCTTTATATTAAAAATTCAATACTTCATCGCGTTTTCCAAATTTATTTTGTCAGCTCTGAGACTATAATGGTTGCCCTAAAAATATACGGAGAGCAATTTCAAATGGTTGTATTCCAGTTAAGAAAGGAACTTGCAAATATTTTGTATTTGTTGAATATTCATACCTGTAGGATATGATCACTCATTCTGGAGATCAAGTGACAGTAAGTCCCCTAAATATGCCAGCACTTTCCTTGACGTTTTAGCTGGTATCAGTAATGTTGCCATCTGAATGGTTTCATTCTTAAAAATTATTTTGTACTCAAGTTTTCACATCATTTGGATATAATAGTTGTTGCTATTGATCAAGTAACAGCAAGTTTCCACAATTCTCAATCTATTCTAACTTGTGTTAATGTTAGCAATGTTGTCACCTGAATGATTTCAATTTATTCATTATTTTATATCCATCGAGTTTTCACATGAATAGGATCTGATGGTTTTGGCTGGAGATGAAAACTCTTGTGCTTTGCTCTATCATTTCCAATTCTTCCGAACTCTTCACCACACTTGTTATTACTATTCTGGAAGTTCTTAAAATGATGGGTACAACGGTCACTTTCATACTTCACTTTTTGTCAAATCATTGACAAGATCTGGATATTTATCCAGTTATTAATTCTCTTTCAATTCCACGCTGTGGTCTTCTGGAACAACCAGAGCAGGATGTCTTCTTTTCAGGATTGGATGATCTGCTTAAAATTCAAAGTTTCTTAATATTTCATTTTTTTCTCTTCAAGAGCAGTTTTTGATTTGTACTTATATCATGAACTGCAGGGTCTATTCAAAGTTAATCACACAATTCCCAGTAGATAATCATTTGTATTCAGTCCATTTTAACATTCTTTCAGTACTTTTTGCGAAATTCACTTATCATATATTGGCTATTCTCATTGGTCTCTCTCTATCTGTCTCTCTCTCCCCTTTTCTCTCACCCTCTCTGCACAGGCAACATTTGCTATTTCATTGGGTTTTGTCTATTCATCACCATTGTCGTCGTCATCATCATCATCATTGTTGTTGTTATTTGTCTCTTTGATTTGCTGTTTGATATAGTCATTTACCAAGCCTTTCATCTCAGACCTAAGGTAAATGAAGGTTTGACTAGGAAGTTTCTGAGCATTTTTCTTTCTTCCTCTCTCTTCTTTTTCTTTTCTTGCACACTTTTCTTCCATTTTTTCTGTATTGCTCATCAGCCCTTTACCAATTGAGCACAGGTAAGCATGCTGAGTTAAAAAAAAAAAGAAGGAATTTAAATAAATACAAAATTAAAAAGAAAAAAAATATAGAGAGAGTTTCACATAAGGACTCATTGGTTGGGTATAAGGTTTCTGCTGGGGATTATTGGATTGAGAGAGTTATTCTAAGTATGCAAATAGTGCTTATCAGCACAATCTTTTGTTGTTGTTATTATTATTATTATTATTATTATTATCATTATCATTATTATTATTATCATTATTATTATTTGAATCATTATTATTATTATCATTATTATCATTATTATCATCATCATTATTATTACTATTATTATTACCATTACAATCATTATTATTATTTTAACTATTATCATTATTATCATTATTATCATTATCATTATTATCATTATTATCATTACTCATATCATTATTATTATCATTATTATGATTATTATTACTATTATTATTATCATTATTATCATTATCATTATCATTATTATCATCATCATCATTATTATTATCATTGTTATCATTATTATTATTATTATAATAAACCCTCATTTATAATCAGTGGTAGCTCGTGACTTCAGGTTGTGGGGATGCTGCTTCAGAGAATTTCAAAGAATCATTTACGCACACACACTCACACCGAAATAGAGTTGGTACATATATAAATATATATATATATATAATGATAAAATGCTAAAAGTATGGTAAAGATACTTTTAATAAATACTGATTTAACCAATAAAATGGTCCAGTTCTGCTTGATCCAAATTTATTAAAAGATAAAATCCAGTCTTTTTGTTTTATTTCAAGCAAAAAGGTCTATAACTTTCTCCCTGATCTATGGATTACTATTGGAGAACTTTTTCTCCATTGAAATTATTGCAAGTACATTTAGCCTGTCCTGATTTATAGCGCTTCTCTGACAAGTTTTTATTCTTTTTAATGTTGGAAAGCTGTGTTAAAGCTCTGATGTAGCCATTAGAATTTTCAAGAGGATTTTTATCTGTTTCAGAATTTCCTCAAGAACACCATCTAAATTATTTTCCAAGATAAATTTCAACAGGTCAATTAATCAGCAATATTCATGCATATCAGATCTACTGTAGAATACTATGTGTTCAGTTCCAAGTTTTTCTTTGTCACTCATGGGATATGCTTCTATGGTCAACCGTATCTCTTCTGTGGGCAGCTTTTTCTTGAAACCTGTAAAGCTATTCTTGTTGAATAACTTAGCAGCTACTAACTGTTTAGTGAAAGAATATCTCTCCATTATATCAACACATTTGCAGTCTCATACTTCCTTTGCTTCATCTATGACCGTCTTTGAGAGATTTTCATAGTATTTGGAGTTTTTTTATTTCTAAAATAGCAGTTCTTAAATGTGTTACATATTCATGTACTTCAAATACATCAACTTCTCTAGACTGTATTCGATTGTAAATTACTTTAATGTGAGGCATAATCTGATGAAAATCTCCGACCAGAAGATGAATTTTTCATTATTCAGGTTGCACAACATTCCTGAAATGGTTTCATCTGCATTTGACATTGACTGGATTTTAAAAAAAGGCAGCTTTTTAAGGGTTGCAAATTTTCATGAATTTTGTTCACTGTCCGTTCTACAAAGTGGAACTAAAGAAAATAGACATTCATATACTAATTGAGATTGGATACATGTTGTGGTGATCTGGAGAAAAATGTTGATGTAGTGAAAATGTTGAAGAAGAATATTCTAGAGTTCTGTGCAATATTTGCTGTATTTCTCATTTTCAGATTCAGTTGGTACACATAACATTGAATGAAATGTGCATTATCATAAATGACTTTTATTTTTGCATGAACGCTTCCGCTCTTGCCTTTCATGACATTTGTACCATCAAATGTCTGAGCTATCAATTTTTGTCTACTTCCTTGAAAGATTATGTCGAACTGCTCTAGAATACATTTTGATAAGTCATTTGAAATTAGATTTTCTGAAGTAAAGGATCCCTAAAAATGCTCAAATATTTCTTCATTCAGCATGTACGAGAAAACAATTACCATTTGAGTGTGTTCTGAAACATCGGTTGTGTCATCAGCCACGATGGCTACAAATTACGCTTCTCCAATTTCTTTCTTCATCTCATCCTAGTATATTTGCCGCAGACAGTCAAGTATCTTATTCTGAATAGTCTTAGAAATACTTGAGAAGACTTTACTGGTTTCTAAATGGTTCTTAAAATTTGGGTTTAATTCAGATATGAAATTTATAAATCCCTTAAATACATTTATTGAATCATCTTTTTCATTATGTCCATGAAAAGGAATTTCAAGGTTTCTATAAAATGTAATGCAGTCAATCATCTTGGATAGAATTTCACAGTTCTTAGTAACCTTCCCGTTATGCTCATTAATTGAAATTCTATAGGCCTCAGTAAGATTTTGAAAAAAAATACCTATGCTTCCTAAAAGTGATAGTGAAACCATATTATTAATACGCTTCTTTGATGTTTCATGTTTTTCAGTATTTTTTTACATTCTATTTATATTTTTAGAGTCTTCTTCTGTCCATGTTACATCACCTCCAAACAACAAACATGGAAAACAAAATAATGCATTTTTTACTTCACAACCATTCTGCCAATCTTTCCTTTGGTACTACTCTGAATTGAAGCTACAGATATATATACCTCTTATCGTTATTTATTCCTGGCTGAGATATTTCAATATCAGGTGATAGATGGCCTCTTGTCTCAATGGCAACTTTCTCATGAACAGACAACTGTGAAGTTCACTCACTATCATAGAATTTAATCCTGAGGGAGCAAGATACAATGATTATCAATTTGAATTCTTTTACATAATAAAGTTTCTGAAAAATTTCCGATAACTTGATATTGAATGAGTATATATTGACTACGTCATTCAAAATGAAAAGAAACATTCAACAAAAATCCATGGAAAAATAAGGAAAATGATTAAGGTGAAAGAAATACTTTCCTTAGAATGTTCTATCAAGTTATAGTTCAGTCAGGAATAAACGAAATACTGTAAAAAAGACATTTGCCAAAAAGATATAATGAAAAAAAAATTGGAGAGTATGCGAAGATGATTTGTACCAAACAAGCAAGTTATCAGTGAAGATGATCCTTTAATGTAAATAAATGAAATGAGCAGACTGTCACTGTAACCAAAAGTAAGTGGCCCCTGCTTTCATTTCGAATGAGAATGATGAAATCATGACCCTAGGTGGCTACCACATGAACACCAGAAGTGCACCACGGACTGGAATTAATGAATTTGGGGCCAAATTTTGTCTTCCCACAACTCATCAAACTTTGGGAAATGTTAAATAAAATACTATAATTAGTCACAAGTGAATTAAATGTTGCTCTGCGACTTGGATTTAATGAAAAAAAACGTTGTTTGGAGATGTTTCTGGCCAAAAATATGTAGAAATGGCTAGAATTGTTTACAGAAGCAATTAGTTTTTTTATTCGTTTTTATTTGATAGAGTATTCAAATCATCATTATAAATTATATTACAATTTTTTTAATACTGCTTTTTAACTTCATCTTAATTTCTCAGTTGATTTCTGAAAAAGGGAATTTCCCTCATGAGCATTTTAAGTTTACAAGGGTCAGGTAGGATCAAGCCAATTCTATGAAAAATTTATTCAAAGTTAAACAACTGACAGAACTGAAAATACGGGTTGCTTACATGGATAAAAGCATGTAAAGTTAAGGTATTTAATCAAAGAAATATTGTGTACTTGGCATTTATATTTTTCTTGAACAAAAGTATTCGATAACTGAGTTCTTCTCTTTCTATTTATATGTTGTGTTAAGAAGAATTATTTGATCGAGGGTTGGGAGGTTCTGATATTCTCATCTTCACTTGATTTATGCTGACCTAGAAATAATTACAATGATTCTCGTGTCATGTTGTGAGTAATTTGTATCAAAATCTAGGGTCGAAAAATAGGCTACCAGCCCGCCCCGCTAATTAGCTGATTTATCTGTCTCTTGCATTTCATTTTCCATATTTACTCGGTAGGTCTGTGGCACTGGAAATAAGCAGAGAAGACCATTCTACCTTCTGTGCAAAATATTCCACATCTGAAATGTGTTATGGAGGTGAAGAAACTTTCCTATAAGCAAGAAATGGATTTTGTTGACCAAGTTCATAGGTGTGAGCTGAAGTCTGAGATATACCATCAGAGCAACCAACAAAACCCCAAAACTATCCATTACAAACCTGTGAATAGGTATATCAGGAAATGATAAATGGAAATAGATATATCTGGAAACGTAGAAATAAGAGATCTGGTATTCAGAGAAAGGGAAGAATAAGTTGTAACCTGGGGTTTTTTGAAATTCCATGAATTAAGGAGAAAGATGGTGTTTTTGGCAAAGGATAAAACTGTCATATCAAATATCTGTCCTGCTGGGTCCAATTTTTCTTTTTTTCATGATTTTAACTAAGTATTGAACCTGGCCATAATTCTTAAATAGTCAACTATTCATTTAGATCTTAATATTTTCACTTTCAAATTTTATCTGATATTCCAAACCAAAACATCATTATTGCTCCTTAAATTCAAACTAGTTGGAAACTATCAACCAAAACTGTCAACATTGGTTAATTCAGTTTTTGAGCTGATCTGGCTGGCTATATATGTATGCATGAATCAGGCGTACAGGTCGCACCAATGGAGGTAGAGGGCTGAAAATTTAGGTATTCATTCCTTATGTCTACAAAAAAGCTTTTGATTTTGATTTTTTGGAAATTCCTAACCTAATTAGTTTTTTTGTGGGGAGTTTTATCAACAATGTAAGTTTATGCTAAATTGATCAATTGTTTGTTTGCAGAGGCATTCATGCTTGTTTTCTTTGGACTTTTATATTTTTAGTAATCACTGCCCAACAACATGTGACAGAAGCGATTTATTCATTGATCAGCCGTTTTTTCAATTTTTTAATTGATCACCCCAACACAGCTTACTGCCAGAAGACATTGGTCTCATGATGGTTTCTATTGAATGATTCACCAGAGCTGCTTTCTTTTCATCTTATTTTTGTTGCTTTTTGTAATAGTGATTGTGTTATCCAAATTTCTTTGATGAAGCATCATCACTAGTTTTTATTTCATCTTACAGCTATTCAACCATCGACCATCTCCATTCAGTAAATCAACTAAAAGAGAAAGCAGCAGGATTTAAAATGCCACTAGCCGCAGCATTTGTTGATTTTAAAAGGCCTTTGATTCAGTGGAAATCCCCAAAGTCATTGACGCAATAACACAACAACCCCGCATATGTCATAGTACTGCAAAATATCCACTAACACAGTGGTTCCTTCATCAGTGTCCATAAAGACTGTGAGCCCTTTCAACTAAAAAAAGGAGTGAGACAAGGTGATACTACCCCACCCAAATACTTCACAGCCCACCTTGAAATAATCTTCCAAAACTTAGAATGAGAACACGAAGGAATCAGGATAGATGGTGAATACCCAAGTAACCTCAGATTTGCTGACGACATCCTCCTCTTTGGTAAGAACCTTCACGATCTCCGAATAATGTTAGATGAACTAAATGAAGCAAAAAATAAAGTTAGCCTCCACATGAACTTCAGCAAAACTAATGTCATGTACAACAAACATGCAGGTGACAAAGACATAACATTCAAAATCAAAAATGCACAGCTGAAGAAAGTAGACCACTACATCAACCTAGGCAACAAATCTCCATCAATTCATCTAAAGAAGAAGAAATAATACAAAGAATCACAAGCTGGGTTGGCAAGTTTTTGGTAGAGCAAGCCTGACTTTCAAGAACACACAAATCCCATCAGTCCTAAAATGGTTCACCTATGAAGCTGAAACATGGAATCTAACCAAAAGATAACCCTCAAACTAAGAACCATGCAACGTGCACAAGAGAGAATCATGCTCAACTTCTCATGGAGAAACCACAAGACAGTGTAGTATATTAGAGAAAAGCCTTGTAGTCCGAGATATAATAGAAACAGTAAGAAAACTCAAGTAGCAATGGGCTGGACATGTTGCAAGAATGGTAGACAACCACTGGACATCACGATTCACAACCTGGATCCCCAGAGATCATATGCGAATTTGTTGCAATCAAAGAGTAAAATAGCATAATGAGCTTGATAAATTCAAAAAGTACTGACTCTGCCATGCGTAAGAAAGAGAGGTCTAACAAATCTTCAGGAAGGTCTATGTCTAACAAACGGATGTTAAAAGGCTGCTGCTGCTGATGATGATGATGTTTACACTTAGTAGTAGTAATAGACATAATAGTTTTGAGTTGATTGAATTTCGTAGATGAAGATTTGTCATTATCATTATTATTATTATTATTATCACTATTATTATAATTGTTATGATGATGATGATGATGATGAAGATGATGATGATGATGATGATGATGTGTATGTATATACTAAGCTTAGTCAACCAAGTCTGTAAGAAAGTCACTGCTGGGAAGTGTGTAGTAAGGGACATTGTTACAAACAGACCATCCTGTTAACCATCAATTTATGACAGACAGACATCTCCAAAGACATAAATAATCCAAGAGTTTGCATTTGAATTTTATGTTCAGGCTTTTTGTTTGAATGTCAGTTAATTTATTTCAGCTTTCAGTCACTCCCATTCTTTGTCAACGTGTATTGAAATTGGCACAGGTTACCTGTAATTAATTCCGAAATTTTCCGTAGTGTCCAAAACCTCATTATAATTCATTGTTTTTTTTTCAGCTTATACTTGCTAAATATTCTTGAATGTAAGTTGACCGTGAGTATAAGAAGAGTCCAGAATTGAGCATAAGATTTTAGAAAATCGACTGACTTGAATATAAGCCGAGTTTGTTATTTTGCCATAATATTGTCATGAAAGAATTACCCTTTTTATGAAAACGCCATTTATGGCACTTACTCAGCTGTCATCAAAACATGAATTTCTTCCGTCTTCAACAAATCAATCATTGTTTTCAGGTTGCAAAAGAGAAATTCTTGTCAGCGATGATGAATCTATCCCCACAAAAATAATCTAAAATGGATTATGCATTGTATTCGTTGTCTGCTGCTTACAAAGCATTTCATACAGAATCAACGTAATGAATTGAGTTGAAACAATAGGCATTATTACTCTCTCACATGAATTGTGCCTACTGACACAGTCTTCATAAAGGCAAAAGTATCGGCCATTTTTGGCTGATTTGAGTTCCAGTCAAACTGTTGATTTTGGGCCATTTTTTTTAGTACAGAAAATTTGCCTTATACTTAAAAATATGCGGTTGTTACATTAATTTGTACTGCACTACCTTAATCATACTGCATCAACTACACGGTATTACTGTACATAAGAGAGGGAACACGAATGTGCGTATGAAGGGCTCAGCTTAAGTTTCTTGCTTATTATTCTTTCCCTTAAGGCTGAGGGGAAAATAAGAACATTCAGATTAAAACATTTTTTATAACAGAATCAAACAACATCGGGAACTGGTCTGGTTAGTCACTCAATAAATACCGTCATGTGACCAATGTCTTTTGGCAGCACGCGGTGTTAAAGATGATCAACTGAAAAATTGTAAAAAAGGGTGATCAGTGAATAAATCACCTTTCTCTGGGCAATGATCACTAAAATGTCTGAATTTTCAAAAAAATAAGCATGAATGCTGCCAGACACTAAGTAAAGGATCAGTTTAGCATAAACTTACATTGCAAATTTACACCCTCTATTGTGGGTGGAGGGATTTTCAAAAAATAAAAACATTTCTATCTAGACATAATAAAGAAATAATATTACAATTTTCAGCCCTCTAGCTCCATTTTTGTGGCCTGTACATATCATACGTATGTACATGGCCAGCCAGCCAGCCAGCCAGCCAGACCAATTTGATAACTGGAGAAACCAATGGTGACAATTTTAGTGACAGTTTTGGTTGACGGTTTCTAATATACGAAAAATAACAATCCATTTAGGCTTTCTTAATGACATTCAAGTAATAAGAATATCTAATAATAAGTACATGTAATATGCAAGAATAAGTATTAAGGATATGGAATAATATGTAAATGTAATATATAAGAATATGTTTTCTCCTTCAGGAAATAACACTTCCCTTCACTTATTCACTCTTCCTTTTTCATTATTTATACATAACCTATAACTATCTATGGCCCCAAATACATGTGAGTGTATATTCATCTACACACACACATATATAAATATGATATGTGTGTGTGTATATGTATGCATGCATGTATATATGTATGTATTTATCTCTCTCTTTCTCGATCTTTATACACACAGATACAAGTATATATATATATATATATATATATATATGTATATATATATACAAGTATTTGTATAAGCTCATACATATACATACTTGTATCGCTACACAAGCAAAGCTTAAGTGTGTATATGTATACGCACCAATATCATATATATGTATATATATATACATACTTTCAAAGTCATTCTTGGCATTGATCTTTCCATGGCTCTCAGTGTGATTCTGTGGGTTCTTACTTTGTTAATTTCCATGTTTCGCATCTGTAAGTCATAGTCGGTATTATGCAATATTCAATAATTTATGCTTGGGGCACATTGGCAAGGAGATTTTCAATATGTCTTTATTCATACCAAATGTTTTCTAATTGATTGTTATTTGTTGTTTTATTTTGTTTCCATGGTCTATATTATCTGACTTCGGCAAACTTTTGTCAACCTCATCCAGAGTTCCCCTCCTCAATTCTCATTGTCTTTTTGGTGACTTTATCATTGAGCATTATTTTTGTCTCAGTTTAGTTCATCTTTAACCTTCCTTTTTTACTTTCCCTGTTTAGATCAATTAACATGTTTTGTAATCCTTCTGATGCTCCTAGCATCATGGAAACATCATAGGTGAATCTTAAGTGGTTAAAAAATTCTGCATCTATGTTAATTCCCATTCCCTCCCAGTCAGTTTTCCAAAAGATACTTTCAAGGCTTGTAAATAATTTTGTTGATATTGTATCCCCTAATAGAGAGAGAGAGAGATAGATACATAGATAGATATGTTCATACATAAATAGATTTGTGCAAAGCCAGTTACATAGATACAAAGATAGATAGATGGGCTTTAAATTTACCCCAAGTAAATAAATTTAATACCTATCTTTTCCTATTTCATGAAAACCACCAGTGGCATCTTTTGTATTTGCTTCAACCATCTCTATATCAGCCATTTTCTTTCATTGTTTATTTTCTGTGTTAAGATCTTGCAGGCAATGGTTCATTTTTTTTTAAATTCAAGGTCATGTTTTAATATTCCCAGCAAAATACACTCTATAGAAATACTTATTTCCATTTCAATGTATCATCAAACGTCATCTAATTCTTTCTTTCCTTCTGTTTTTCTTTCATTCTTGTTTTCTTTCATTTGATCAATTTTTTGCCTCTCTTTTGTTTACCTCTGACAATGATGTGTGCGTGTATGTGTGTGTGTGTGTGCAGGGAGGCTATATGTATTACCCCTTGGGTGAACCATGGACAAGGGAAGAATTGATTAGATTTTTAGATGGATCCTGAAATTTGTTTCTGATTGAGAGATATTTTTCCGTTTTTTTTTTTTTTGTGCATTCAGGTATTCACTCATATCTTTCCACCCAATATCTTAAAAAAGTTCTTAATGAATTTCAATGAAGTTTTGTGCAAGCGTTGGAAATGGGCTAAAAAATAATTGATTGAGTTTTGGGATGGATTCAGGAATTTTCTTTTTATTGACTTGGACAGAGAATATTTGAATCACTATGTTTATTCTCATTCTCACAGTCAGTTTTCTGGAAGATACTTTCAAAGTTTGTTGTAACCTGCTGAAATAGATGAATGTTTAGTTCTAGTAGATAGATAGATGGATATATATATATATACGTATAAAGATAGATACATAGATACAATAATAGATAGATATCTCACAATTCAAGATAACCGCTGTATGTTGGGTTAATAATAGTTGGCATGTACTCATTTCTCCCTGTACTCTGTCCTATCACCAGACATCTCAATACTGGTACAGTCAGTAAACAGTTTTCCAAAAACTAATATATATATATATATATATATATATATATATATATATATATATATGTATAAAGCCTTCTGGTTGATAACATTTCATGCCTTTGCAATTCCCAGTGCTAGAATACTGTTTGTTATTGTAATTGTAATTATTACACTATTACAATTACAATGATAAAAATGAATAAAGCTGCCTTCAAACTCACAGCTTTACAGCTTTAAACACTAAATGTATGAAAAAAACTTTTTAAAAAAAAGTTTATGTCATTTCAGTCAATTATTTCCCAATATCTGTTAATGTTATTATTTCAATGCTCTTTATGTTTTATACGGAATCTGATATTATGTAACCTTGTGTCATTTTTTTTTATTGAGATCATCAGTGATTTACCATTTAAGAAAACAAAAACATTTAAGGCAACTTAGAATATATTTATGTATAAACTTATTGGGGGGGTTTCAGAAATTTTTTCTTCTAGACATAATAAGGCTCAAACGTTCAAATTTTCAGCCCTTGGCATGACCTATACACATGACACATACGTGCATGCATATATGGCAAGCCAGGCAGAATCACTTTGAGACTGAAGAAACCTATGTTGACCATGTTGACAGTTTTGGTTGACATTTTTCAAAACATAGAGGAACAGCTAATCTGTCTCAGCATTTCGTACTTATGCAAAAATAATTGATCAAAGGAAACATAGATTATAGACTTTTCAAATATGACAACATTTGGACGGCTTTTATTCATTTTATAAACCAAACTAAGAAGGAAAATTCTTCTTCCTGAAAGAAAAAAAAGAAGATGAAATGTCAAGGAATTTTTGTATATAAAACACAGTCATTTACAGAAATAAAAAAATGTCTTTTGTGAAATAGGGAATTTATTTATTTATTGAATTATTTTTTCTCACATCCAGAACAAGCCATATTTTGGATACAGTTATAAAATCCTCACAGGAACCCCGACATGTTTTTGATAAGCCTGCTAAGAATTTTTATCACCCAAATTGACTTATACATTGAAAGATTTCGAAAAAACTATTCAGAATTTTTTGAATTTCTGGAATAATCACATTGCTTCCCATATGTTTTGGCTATTTTCCAAGTTTGATTAATGTACTTTTAAATACCATGGCACTTTATGCCATAGAGTAAATTTGTGTAGTATGCGATTAGAGCATTTTAAATGACTGAGCAGAGTTTGGGGCAAAATATTCCATCACCCTAATTTGCTGGTACTCTTGCAGTCCAGATTTGGCTCCCTGTAGTTTTTGTCTTTTCTTGAAAAGATTTCAGACCGTGGACAGGATCAAGGAATATGCGATGAAGCTACTGATGGCAATCCTGAAAGCAGATAGTGAAAGGGATGCTGAGATATGTGTGTGTGGTCTTTAGGGAGGAGCACTTTAAAAAGGACTAAGGCTATCTGTTCATTTATATTCAATGGCTGAGTATTCCCTGGACATACCTTGTATCACATGGTGGCATCCCCATCATTACAAAAGAGAACATGGGTAATTGTATTATCTTTCATGATTATTATCACTTGCCATACCCAATGACCTTTTTAAAAAGGTTACTGCAATCATATTTTAACTCTTAAATTCATCCAAGTATTAAAAAGTAAATCAAGGGGAGTAACTTCTCATTAAAATTACCTCCCTTGAACTTTTCGATAATTAAAAAACTTATTTCTTTAATTCTATTTGAATTCTCTGATCATGGCACCTTTGATTGTTGTAATAAACCAAGAACGTATCTTTATTTGTTCTAACAACTTCAAAATAATATTTTTTCAAATCCGGATTCTTACAATCTACTATTTTTAGTTATTTTCTGATGTTTCATCCTCTGGAGAAAGTCAAACAAAAAAGGCTCTTTAAGATCTATTTTGTTTTATTTGTATCAAATACACACACATATATATATATATATATATTGTAAATATAGATAAATAAACTGTTTAATATGTATCTGCAAATCACAGAAATTTTATGATTCAATTCATTAAAAAGAGTTCCATTTTTTTATCCTATTTATTGAAGAGTTCCACAGCGGTTACAAGCGGTCTATGAATCTAAGAGTTAAAAGTCAGATCAGCAATGCAATTTAAATGAATGCTTGTAACTATAGTAATATCAGCTGATTGTATTTTGAACAAAGACCAAACTAATGGCCACTACTTCAATTACATTAAAGCTGATGGGGATTATAAAGAAGAAATTGCATCATGGGTAAACATAGTTGTTTGGCCTCTCTTGATTAGTTCTCATGTCGCTGGTATTAGATTTTGCAGGAATTCCTTGGACTTGTTCTGGCACTTGAACAATTCTTCTGGGAAATAAAGAAAGACCTGATATCTGATATTCCTTGTCTTCCCAGAGGATGGTGCAAACATTTGATTTCGTATTAAGGGTTTGTAATCTTTGTATTACTTGACCTGCTCCAGGATAAACAGTGATATTATATTTTGGAGGCAGATTTTGAACTAATCTTACGAGAAATAAATTTGCAGCCATTTCTATGTAGGAGAGAACATGATGTGGCTCAGATAATGAAATGCTGGCTTAAAAAGCTGCATTAGGAATTAACTTTAGGAGTAATCATTGAGACAGCACTTATGCCAAAGAGACAGAGCTTATAGCAAGAGAAACCATTCAGTTTCTGTAATTTTAATGTGCTTTGGGTAGGCATCTTGACTGGCAAGATTTCAATATCTTATACTAAATACAATGAAGTTATACGTGCTCAAGAAGAAGCTCACTTGATTGAAATTGTTGTCTATCATAGTTATACTGCAAATATCCAACCAACAGCTCTGAAGATTACTGTGTAGTTCACAGGTTTATTACTAAAGTGAGATGTAAAACTGAAACATATGAAAGAGGTAGAAAACAATGTAATAATTGTAATGGAAGATGGAGCAATGGAATATTAATTGAATGTAAGCAAAACCTGGACACAGTGGATCAAAAATTTTTTTATTGTAAGTGGAAGTTAATTTTATTATTATACTGTGAATCCTTGTTAAAAATACAAATAGGGGTGTTTTAGCCCACTGTCTGAGTTGACCAATGGTAGATGTTGATACTGTATACATGGACTATTTTTATGCTCTTTTAAAAACATATTGTAATATTTCAGTATCTCTTTTGAATTTTTTGATTCAACTTTGGTTATAACTGTAAGAAAAATAGCATAAAGTTAGCTATAAAAAGTACTTCAGAGTACTCACAGAGGGTTTCAATGCAAAAAAATTTCCTACAATCTTTCTCTTCTTAATAACACAAAGATTATTGTGATAAAATCAATAGATTACAAATTACAGATGTTTGCATTAATACATGTTGCTTTTTGACAAAGTCCATTGGAATTATTAATATACACTGTACTCTGAATATAATAAATCATATAGCTATATAAAACATGTATATATTTTATGAAATTACATAACATATTGCAAGGTCAATTACTTCAGGTCTAATCAATTAAGATCCGACTCCTCTGAAAAACCATCAACTGTTATCAATGTCCAACAACAGATGTTGAAAGACTGATGATGATGATGAATGGTTGAAGGGGTTCAGTTATGATACTTTGTTATAAATGATGGTGATGATCTTTCTGGTTACTCTCTTAATTATGATTTTGTCCATTTTATCCAATATCAGCTTAACAGGGTTTGTTCTGAAGAGGGTTCACTGTATATGGGTAAAAAATATCTAATGTTGGCTGTAAAATAGGTTATATAAAGATAAGAAAGTAATATTTCCTCAAGTTATCAACTGGCAGACACTTAAAGAAAATATCTGATCCACTGTGCCCCAGCCGTAGTACACAATAAATCATCCCCAAGGGGACAGTGAATCAATATAAGATTGAATGATTCAAAGACGTCCTTGAGTGAAACCATCTACACATTTTTATCTAAATATTGTTGAATTGTAGAAAAAGTTGTTGAAAGGAATCATAAAAATCTTACAGATTCATTAGTAATGGTTAAACACAGTAAAGGAAACATTTAACTCAAAATAACTTTCACAGTCTTAAAAGCAATTTAGAAAAAAAAAGACTGATAGAAAAGTTAAATTGAAATGCTCTTTTAGTTCCCTAGTAATCTACATGTAATGAATTGAAAGGATCAATTTTAATTAAAAGAATTGAATTGGCTCAGTCCCAGAAATGATCCACTGTGCCCAGATTCACTGTGCCCTATTCATAGCATTAGGAAAGATAATCTTACAATCTAAAAAGAGAACTCAGTGGTTGCAGTTTAGACAGGTGATAATTCTAATAGTATCTTGATTTCATCTTACATTGCTCAACTAGAAAATTCTAAATAGTTGTGACTTTATAATGAAAATAAGACCACCTATGAATATTACTTTTGGCTTAAAATTAGGTCCCTTAGCTTGCACACTGCTCAACATTGCTCACTCAGGCAAGTCTTTCACAAAAAAGATGGCAGATGTATTGATTTCAGAAGAGAAAATAACAACTGTCCTGTTGTGTATTTGCATTTGTAAAAAATGATAATGATCCACTGTGCCCTGATTTCACCTGTATATAAAATTGAAACAAGGAAAAGAAAATACATTCAGGAAGAGCTGTAAAAATGTAGGTACCCAGCCCTGCTCTAAATCACTTCCAACTACCCACAATACCACTGAAACCTTATCCTTCTGAGAGGAGGATTTATCCAGCATTGATGGAATTGGACACAGAAGGTAATAAAAGCAATGTGATCAGCCAGGCTGCTGTTGGTGAAATGAATAAATAAAAATGTCAAAAATGCTCATAATTGGACATTGTTTCATAAAAATCTTGGATTTTTAACTAGAAAGATAAAATCTGTTGAAGCTAACTACAATACATGTCAGTGTATAAGTCAACCCCATTTCAAAACTTGAGTTGATTCAAGTTTAGTGCAGTATTCACCACACAAATCAACTCTCCAACAAAAGCCAGTATTGTTTATCTGTGTCAAGTTCATAGGGTCTAAACAGACTAATATGATCCATATGGAAAATACTTGATACTTTAAGTTGATTTGAAGTTAATATGAAAGTCTGTTGTAACAAACAGAATACGCAACAAGGAAAAAAAAACCAACTTGATCAACAAAAGTAATAAATTACTGACGCTTATCAAAGGCACAGATATAATTGCATAATTATTCCTGCAGGATTACAGTCAGTGAGAAGTGTAAAGAGGAAGTTAACTGAAGTCCACAATATATTAGTTCAATAGTGTAACACAAATTTATCTTTTGAGAGGATATCTAGAGCCTCAAATAGCTGTTTGCATCATCTGCACAATATCAGAAAACATCAATCAAACACTGTCACTGTAAGTGTCAACACAGGTTTCTTCAGTTTTCAAATTGGGCTGGCTGACTGTCTGTTAATATATGTATTGAGTATAAAGTATGGGGTAAGGTAGCTGAAAATTTACACACTTATGATGTCTAGAAAAAACGATTATTTGGTCTTTACAGGGGGTTCAATTTATCATGTAAGTTTATGCTAAATTAGTTCTTTAGCTTGTGTCCAGCAGCATTCATGCTGTCATATATAGGGTCTACTCCTTGTTTTATGATTGCATCAATGACTTTAGCAATTGATACTAAGTTGAATGCCTTCTTGAAGTGTTAAATCAGTGTCTTATAATTTTGGTTTTCTTTACAATCTGATTCTTTACCAACTGACCGCTTTGGATGGTTATTCTTCTCCAAGGCTTGTGAACAGGGATGGAAATTGGTCTTGTGAAATAGCTAAATGGCAAAGCTTGGCTTTGGGAACTAGATGTACGATAGCGTCCTCATTAGAAGACATTGAACATACAGAAAACCTAGAAATTGTGATGCAGGTATACGCCATACCCCTGCATACATCCCCACCTTCATTTCCACCCCTGCTTGCGAAGCATGAAGTAAGGAAGTAAGTGGTGATTTCAATTTTTTGGCTCGGATGTAGTGACTTTCGCATGTGTTATTGATTGAAATATGTTCTAAATCTGAACAGATGTTTTAGTCCTGTTTGTGGTGCTTGTCTCATGGGAGGCTTTTCTGAATGGCAATGCGTTTGGCATTGATTTGCTAATTACGGTTATATTGACCAGGATTAAAAGAAAATTTTGAGGAAACAATGCCAAAGTCAATTGAAAACAAATAAAAAGATTTAATCTACTCAACAGATTTATACATTAAGATTTGGAGTCTGGACTTTCAAAGACTTTTAAAGCAAAGGAATGAAAAAACAATGAAAGCAAATTAAAATAACAACAGGTCTGGTTAGCCACTCAATAGAAACCATCACATGATCAACGTCACTTGGCAGCATGTGTGTTGAGGGTGATCAATTAGAAAAATTTGAAAAAAAGGTGATCGATGATTAAAAGTTACTTCTCTCACCTTTTGTTGGGCACTGATCACTAAAAAAGTCAGAATTTTCAAAAAGCGAGTTTAAGCACTGCATGAACGAGAACTAGGAGACCAATTTAGCTCAAACTTACGTTGCAAATTAACCCCCCTCTAAAAACCTATTAGTGGAGATTTTAAAAAAAACAAAAAGCTTTTTTTCTAGATATAATAAGGAGTAAATGTACAGATTTCTAGATCTAGCCCTATTGATGCATCCGCATATAGCCAGACCCACTTGAAAACTAGAGAAACCTGTGTTGATAGTTATGATGATAGTTTTGGTTGACAGTTCCCGATTTTTATTCAGATTCTCACTCGTTTTATTTTCTTTCAATTCTTCAACAAATGTAATCATATTGTAATTATATTATCATTTTCATTATGAAATTTTATTGATTTGTCTAATACATAATTACTCAGGTCTGCCCCTATTTGCACCACATTGATGCAAACCCTTGGTATAAAGGGTTGGATCAGCCCTGGTCAAGTCACACTTCACCTTTAAACTCAATTGCTCAGGCTGGAAGGTCACTCTGCACATCTGCTCAGCCATCTATGGTCCAACTGTTGTGGAAAACTCTTCCAAAAAATATTTGTTTATGAATCTAAGCCATCATACTCTGGTGTAAAATTTTTCAAAGACCATATTTTAGATGAAGATTTGAAATGTTGATTTATACGTGGGCAGAAGTAGCAGAAGGACCAGCTGACTCCTTAAATTGCGTGGCGGGGTGATGAGCTCTGGGTGTGCAAAATATCTGAGGGAGCCAGAAAAATCTTAAAAAATAATTCTAGAAATCTAAAAAAAAATTGCAGGGGTTGTACAGTTGGACTGAGTGCCACCACTGCCATAGATATTATTTTAAAATCCATGTATGAATGGAGAGCAAGGATTGTAGAGAAACTTGAGTCGGTTTTATGTATTTATAAAGTTCACTTCACAACAATTTTCCACTTTTATGAAAATGCAAAAAACAAAAATACTGATCAGCATTTGTTTTGCAGTGAGCTGTTCTAGAGGTATCATGCACTCTGTCCCTCTCTCGCCAGTCTTCTGTACTTTCCACCACTCCAATATTTGATGACTCGGACCAAGTTGCCATAAACACCATTTTTGGAGTCTGTGAACGCTCAAAAAATTTCCCCAAATGAATTACAGGCAATAGCTTCTTCACTTTATGCTTTTTTGGCTTACAAAAGTTATTTCTATTGAAATGCTTCATTTTCGGATTGTAGAGAAACCTGAACAAGGAAAATATAATGAAGTTTCACTACGTTATGTGATAAACAAAAAAAAGCAGAGATTAACTTAATGCTAAGTCGTATATTTTCACTCGCATTATGAGAATGTATCTGTTCTATAGCATCCTCTCATTAATAGTATCATACTAAGTTAAGTGTAGATAGCTGCAGTGGCATTCCTAGGGTTGGTGTCACCCAGGGTGGTAACTTGGGGTGTCACATCCAGGGATGCCAACTCAAAAATCTTATGATGCCAAGTCAACTTTGAATAGTTGAAAAAAGCCAGAACATGCAAAGAAACGTTGTTAGCCTTTTTATAGCCATTCTTAATAGTTGAAAATGGATAGATTTGTATGAAATGGCAGAAAATAACCAAAGTTGAAATCATTGAAAAATTGTGCTAAAAGTAACCCCAATGGTATGTCTATGGATTGCTGACAAAGACAGAGATATTGGAGAATACAACTATGCCATTCAACTTGTACTATGCTGTTATGTGCCATGATGGAATGGGTTTTGGGAACGAGGCTGTACCTGGGATTCATGTTTGGGGATCACAGAGGGGTTCATCAATGAGTGAAGTAAACCTGTGTAGTACTTGGTTATATTGAAAAAAGAATATGTCCAATTTCAAGGATGTTTTGAGACTCATAATGGAAATTAAGACATAGACGTATGCTTTCCACCACTGATTATGTGTCAATGATAGAAAATGTTCAGATTAGATAGATGATAAAACAAGCCTGACAATCAATCAATAGAAACAGTCTTATGACCAATGTCCTTTGGTATCATGCTGTGTTTGTGGTGATCAATTAAAAAATTTGAAAAATAGGTGATCAATAAATTAGTTACTTCTTTCATCTTTTGTTGTAAAAAAGTCTGAATTTTCAAAAAAAACAAGCATGAATGGTGGAGGACACAAAATAAAGGATTGATTTGACATAAACTTAGATTGCAAACTGAACCCCAATTAAAACCCTATTTAGGGGGAAATTTTTAAAGAAACAAAGAAAACTGTTTTTCTAGACATTTCTAGAGATTTAAATGTTTTACCCTCTAGCTCCATTGGTGCAGCTTGTATGCATACATACATACACCCAGCCGGATGAACTTAGAAACTAAAGAAACACCTTTAGTTGACAGTTTCTAATTTACGATAAAAGGGATTTATTTACATTATATATATGGTTGAAATGGTTGCCTGTACAGAGTTCAGTTTGTTGAATAATGTATTTGAGTGCCCATAGTTGAGAATAAAATTCTTGGATGAATTTCGGTATTATTTGCATAGATAATGAAACTCTCTTGCGGGGTAACTCAGTCACCATTGAGTGAGCTTTGTGTTTTGTGCGGCTGTCATATTCACAATGATTTAGCAAATCTATCTTTATGTCTCAGGCAAATTTCCTGTTGCAAAACATTGTATCACCAAGGTTTATCTGCTCCTGCCTCCTACAGACGAGCTTTGGCTTGCTGTGACTTCTGGTTTTCTCAAAGGAAATTTCAGATCAAGGACAAGATTTAGGAGAATGCAAGAAGGTAGCTAATGACGATCCTGAAAGAGGACTGTTTTAAAAAGTGGAATGGATGCTGAGATAAGCGTGGGATCCCAAGGGGAGTACTTTGAAGAGGACTACGATGCCATGTTGCTGTGATGAGGATATTGTTTGTTAATATTGTATTATTTGATACATTCTGGACAGACTTTGACGAGATATTGGATTTTGATCTTAGTAAGTGTTGTGTTGAGTTATTAAATTGCTATGAAATAAGTTCTTAGTTTGTTGATTTGATCAAATTTTGATATTTATGATTTGTATTAGCTGAAGATTTTTTTGTATAAGCAAAAGTATGAGAGTAGCTTTTGTGACATTAAGGTGAAAAACTACTGGTTTTACCTACTTTTGTCTGTTTATAAAGACTTGTATAGTTTACAGAGAAAAGGTTCAAAAGTTAGCTCTTCAATGGTACATTTTCATTGGTTGGTGAATAATATTTTATTATTTTGTCACCAAATTGTGTTTGCAGCTTGAAAGTGTTTTCTTTTTGTTGATCTAATGTGAAATTGTTATTTTTCACTTGACTCTCAACGAGTGAACAAAGCTTCTAACATTAAAAATATTTGCCAGTCACAGAAAACGAATATATGAATTCATATATAATTCAAGTTCTTAACACAAAATTTTAGACTAAACAAAAATGGTGGCCAATCTGATTAATAATTCATTGAGGTTGAAATTTATATGATTGGGAACAAAGTCACAGAAAAAGACACAATTTTGGCTAAGGAAATGTTACATTCATCTTTAAATTCAATTGCTCTGGCTGGATACATGTCTTGTACACACTGACAACACAATTCATATATGTCATAACATATTTGCAGAAATATGATTTTTTATTCAATACCATAGATGAAGCAAGATAATAAACAGATATTTATGTTTATTATTCATTAGTAATACATGAAGTGTACATTGATAACAACTTTTATAATGCAATAACATTAATATTTGTTGAAATAATCATACTTTACTAAATGGGGTTAGGATTAGAGTTAGGGTTAAGATTAGGGTTAGGTGACTTAGGTGTCCAGAGAATGGGGAGAAAGGTGAGGAAAAATGATTGATAAATCGTCAATTCTTGACTTCTGAGACTTTTAATGACTTTCTTCATACAATCGAAATAAGTGGTGACCACAGATGTTAAAAAATTGATAACCATTAATAAAAATAAAATATTCAATGACATATAATCATTAAGAGGTGTTATCTGTTTTAGAAATTTGTGAAATTATATGTGATTGTTTATTTTTTTCTCGGCGAGTGTCAATTTTTCAACAAGTCTGTGATCATCCCTAATTAAAATTCAACTGTAATACTACTTTCATTCCATGCAACACGTATTGTCTGGTTAGTGGTCTGAACATTTTTAAGATATCTAGAAATTTTTCAAAGAATTCAAGAAATCAAAACCAGAAACATTTTTTTATGAGAGAGCTGGTCCAAGCATTTATGTTGCCCTAAGATTATTTGAATTAAGGGTCCCCCACTGCCTCTTGGAAACCTACATAGCTCCTTGGGGTTTGCTTATGCCTTTGGCCAGCTCTGTTTTATAATAGAATTCACAATAGGCCTGCCATGTGGTGTAAGATCATAGAAAACCAGGGTAATAACTTTGATGACTGATCAATGATGCCATGAATACATAGGATTCAAAGATTTTGTCAAAAAACTTTCGCATTATTCTCTTTATATATTCCATAACTATCTTTGGTCTTAGTTTTATCTGCATCTGTTATTTAGTTTAGTGCCAGTGAGTATATGTTTGCTGTAGTATCTCTGTTTGTCATCCTTTTAAAGTACCAGGGTTTTTTGTTCCAATAGGCAGTACCAGATTTACATATTGAATAAGCCAACAGCAGCAGGGATGATAATCGAGAGGGGCCTTGGCACCCTGTGCCCCCCAAAAAGGATCAAGAACAATCTATGGTGAACAATGTCTCAAGATCTATTGTCTAATTCGAATTTTCTCTGTATAGAAAATGATCAAGTGTTACATGGTGATTCTAATGATGTAATTAATGAACTTATATTCTAAAAACCTCAAAAGAAACTGTTCTGACATTGTGAGTAGTATAATATTTAAAACATTGTTATGATACATTCTGAGTGAATCAATTCTATACTTATTAAAGGTTATAAATTTATAAACTTTTCATCAATGCTAAAATTTCAGCAATTAAAAACTGACAACTAAAACTATCAACATGTGTTTCTTCAGTTTTCAAGTTGGTTTGGCTGGCTGGCTATTCATGCATGTATCATGCATAGAATCTATGCCAATAGAATTAGAGGGCTGGAAATTTAAACATTTATTCCTTATGTGTAAGAAAAAGTGACTTTTTGAACCCTTCCCCCAATTCAGTGTGTGTGTGTGTTGGGGAGGGGGGCTCAAGTTACATGTGCGAGTTTGTGCTAAATTGACCCACAGTTTGTGTCTGCTCGTTTTTTTTTTTTAAATTCAGACCTTCTAGTGATCACTGCCTGCCAAAAGGCGAGAAAGTCATTGATTCATTAATCATCCCATTTTCCAATTTCTTTGTTGATCACCCCCAACAACAGCATGCTGCCAAAAGACCTTGGTTGTGGGATGGTTTCTATTGAGTAACTAATCATACCTCTTTTTTCTTCTTTCACTGAGTAGATAAAGAAGTGAATGAGGTTTTAATGCTTATTTAGTTTTGGCCACCCAAGGTCTCTTAGCCCAGGACCCCCACTTACCCCCCCCAAGTCTTACAATTTAAAGAGATAAACAGGAGACTCCCATGGGAAATCAGTAAGTTTTTGTATCTGTATTGGAGTCTTTCTTCTTCTTTTGAACATGTTACTAAAACACCAATTAATTCTCCTTGTTAAGAGTCTACCTATCATTTGATTAGTGATATCCCCCTCTCAGGTTGTTTCCGATGGTTTATTTAGTGGCAACATACAAGTCAATGTACCGTTATGGTAAAACGTTTTAGAATTGGAGGCATTAACTGGTTGTTAGCAGTCGATGAATTGGAATTCACTCCATTTACTGGCTTAGCACATTCACTGCTTCATATTTTCATTTGGAATCTATTGCTTTCACTCTTTTAAGAAACTATCAACTGAAAACTGTTTACATAGGTTTCTTCAGTTTTCAAGTTGGTCTGGTTGGTTATGTGTACAGGCCTTACCTATGGAGCTAGAGTGCTGAAAATTTAAACATTTTTTGCTTATGTTTGAAAAAAATGTTTTTTGTTTTTTGAAAATTCTTCCCCTAAATATTTGGGGGGCGGGGTCAGTTTGTAATGTAAGTTTATGTTGAATTGGTCCCTTAGTTTGTGTCTGGCAGCATTTAAGTTGTTTTTTTGAAAATGTTGACTTCTTTTAGTGATCATGGCCCAATGGAAGGGCGAGAGCAGTAAATTATTCACTGATCTCCCCTTTTTACCAATTTTTTTAATTATCACCCCCAACACCAAAAAGATGGAGGTCATGTGACGGTTTATATTAAGTGACTAACAAGACCCGTTTCTGTTGATTTTTACAATACTAGTATATTTAGAAGTAATTGTTTTTGAATTTCTCAGATGAAGACGTATTGTCGATAATCAGTATTTCTTTTAACTAGTATTACTTTCATTCTACTTTTGTGGCCTTTTATTACACTACTCACAAAGGAAGCACTGCGTTTCATTTGTATTTATCCTCTTTTAATGTTACTATAATGAATCATTTTTTCCCAAGTTTTTCTCTTGAAGCATCTACTGATATATCTCTTGTACACCTATCTTCAAACTAGGACCTCAATAAGGTAAATTAAAGTGAGAGGCTTTGTAAAAGTTTGTTGTGGAGAGATAGTTAAAACTTACAAAGTAGACAGAAGGGATTTTAAAAAAATCTTTAATAGATTTAACTTAGACCAAGGCTCTAATAAGATCAGGCTTCTACACTGTCATATCATGCCTCAGAGGGAGTAGCAGACCCCTATGGTCAGTGCATATCTGCTCCTGTTGGAGTGTCTAGGATCTGTGCTGAAGGTTGCAGAGAGCCACACTGTCTTTGGGATCTATGTCACAGGCAGTTGTACTGTCCTGGTACTCCTTCTGAGTTGGCTATAGGGTTCTACAGTAGAACCCTATAGCCAAACGCCGACATCTTCTAACCTAGTCCTGTGGTTTAGCTTTATAGAACACTCCCACACAGGGGTGTTGGACCCCATAGTTAACTTGCACCTGCCAAAGAAAAGACTCCTGTCAAAACTATAACCTTGGGGCCCCACTCCTGTCCATGCTACCCTTGTAGACCATTTGAAGTAAACCCTTGTTTAAAAGGGTGGGTCTGCTCCTCAGTGAGTTGGTTTTACCTTAAAAATCCATTCCTCTGGCTGGAAGTCAATTCGACAGATAGACCCCACCATCTATGGTCCTATTGGTGTTGAATACAATCCCAACAATCTTCCTTCGTGAAGTCAAGCAATTCATCCATTTATTTTTAGGTGTGATAGTATTCAAATTTCTTGAATGAAATGTTGTCCATTAATTATTTTTGACAAGCATTTCTTTCTATTTCTGTTTTTTCATTTCTATTTGATGAATCATTATAAATCATTATTTTTTGCAATGAAAAGCAACTAATGAAATTGAAATTAAGGTAAAAAACAGTCATAAGAGAATTTAAAAATGATTTTGAAGTATATGTTCCATCTTATTCCTGTGGCATTTTATTACCCTTGCTGTAATAGATGCAATTGCATTGAAATTTCTTGGAATATATGCTCAAAGGGTCATAGTAGATGAAAACAGGAAAATGAAAATTAACAACAGGTCTGGTTAGTCACTCTGTAGGAACCGACACATGATCAATTTTTTTTGGCAGCATGCTGTTTTGGGGGTAATTAATTGTACAATAGAAAAAAAGAGTGATCAATGAATAAGTTACTTCTCTCGCTTTCAGTTGGATCCCTAAAAAGTCTGAATTTTCAAAAAATAAGTGCAAATGGATTGTAGATAGCCCCCTCCTCCCTTTTGGGGTGGGTGATTAAAAAGAAAAAAAAAAAAATTCTCCTATACATAAGGACGCATGGGAGCTGTGTCATATTAAAACAGCTTCCTATTGGTCATATGTTAGATCTCTTGCACAGCCCATTTCTTTTATTGCTTATTCTATTTATGCTACCTAGGCCATATGACAGATTCACTGTGTAATAACGGGAGGTCAGTTCAAATAGAGCTTCAAATAAAGTAATGCATTTATCATTACATAATAAGGTGTTGATATTTAATTTTTCAGTCCTCTTGCCCCATTGGCAAGTTCTGTATGTTGTGATACATACATAGCCAGCCAGCCAGCCAGCCAGATCAGCTTAAAAACTGAAGAAACCTATGATAACAATTTTGGTTGGCTATTTCTAACAATGTGGAAACTCTCAAGAATATGGTATCTGATCGATTAACAAACCTCTCTGATAGAGAGCAAGTAACTCAGATTTTCCATTATCCGATATACATTGGTGTAGAATATCGGATATACTTCAGCCAGCCTGTTTCAAATCCGCCTGATAAGGTTCCTTCGCCTAAGGCTGCATAAATACAAGAAATTTGTGCTGCTGTCTCTAAATGGATATCTTTTTCCATATCTTTCCTTGAGGTAGTGAGTAATAGGGGTTCTGCTGGCTTCAAAATATATCACCTTATCTTATATTCTATCATGGGGACACTTCTCTTTTGAAACAGGAATTTTTTACTCAACCAAAATTTCAAAATTCATGCCAATTACGAAGAATCTTATAAGATGTCATTTTATTCTATTCTACACTTAACTTTCTAAAATTCATTGCATATAGAATTGTGGAGAAGAAAATTACACACACACACACACACACACACACACACACACACACAAATATAAGCTTGAAGAAACCTTTATTTCATCATATTTCAAGCTCTATTTTAACTTAACTTGATGTTATATGCATCAAAATAAACCCACCACGTATCGGATATTGATACTGGATTATACTTATATGTCTGACATAAGCTATATATTAAAATCATAGCTGAAAGGGAGGAGGTGTTTGACCAACACTGCTGGAGTGCCATGTTTATATAACTCTTTTGTTTTTAAAATCTCCAAAACAGTCACATGGTAAACAACTGATAATCCCAACAAGAGAAAATTCACACATTGCAGCTTAATAACAAAGTATATGTGAAACAGAAAAAAAACACTGAAGAAAATTATATAAATTATATTAATAGATAATGGAAAATAAGTGACAGAAATGACACAAAAAAAATTTCAATAAGTTTTTCAATGATAAGTGTTTAAAGTAAACCATAAAGCTTTCTAGACTATCTATCTATCTATCTATCTATCTATCTATCTATCTATCTCTATCTCTCTCTCTCTCTCTCTCTCTCTATATATATATATATTCATTCTACTTACATTATCTAACTGTGTAACAACAGGAGATCATTTCAAATAAGTTTCCATATAATATAACGCAATTCATGATTCCTTCTGTTGGACCAAATATGTCCATTCCTTATATATATACATATATATATATATATATATATATATATATATATATATATATATATATATATATATATGCATATATATATATAAAATATAAAATATATATATATATATATATATATATATGATATAAGATATAAGATATAATAGAATATGAAGTGCTACCTATAAGCTTGGGAATGAAAATTTACTCACCGTAGTACCTACTTTTGATAATTTCTTTCAATGTAGTCTCTTGTCTGATTTTTGCACATAATCTCACATAGGCTGCTGTTTATGAAGTGGCAATACTCAGTATTATATAGGGTTTCAAATTTCCGAGAGCTTCTGGTAGAAACTTGTATTTATAAGGGTGAAACAATTTTTTGTGTTCTCTATAATATTATCACATTTAATTTGCAAGTTCTGTTTAATAAAACTGAGAGACCTTTTCTGATTGATTTTGCATCTGAAGAGGTAGAATGTCTGAAACATCATGATACTAAGAAAAGCAAGAAAAAGAACAAGTACAATTGTTCACACAACTTTTTGAAGAATGGTTGTTAAAATAATTACATAAGTTTCCTCTGAATCTCTGAGATGAGGTATTATATTCATATGGAACAGTGTCTTCATCTTGGATGTTATAGTCACAAGGGTGAATAAACCAGGAAGAATTAACTGATATGAGATCCTCTTGTATGGGCAAAGGAAAGAGAACAATCATAGATAGAGAGAAAAAGATTGGAATAGTCACCCGAAACCTAAAACATGTTATCGTGGCATCCGCCAGTCTTGTAAGATTATGGATCTGTTTCTGGAAAGTCTTGCTTTCAGTCTCTCCACTGCATGGGCCTGGGTAAGGGTGTTGGGAAGACAGGCCATTTGACATGCACCAAGTCTCACCTCTTCCTGCTCCAATATTGTCAGAAACGTGGAAGATAGCACTTACGGCATAAGACTTTGTGATATATTCCTGACCAGTGATGGAATTGGGTTTTTGGAAGTAAGGCATATGGTAAGGGAGGGGAGGAGGCTATATATTACAAAAATATCTTAGTAGCAACCCTGTTACCTGAGAAGAAAAATACCATCTTTTTATGTGGATACATCGATTTTGGGTTACTTGAAAACAATGGTACTGCACCATTATCTTTTGTTGACTATGAGGTTCCAACTATGAAACCCCCCCCACCTACAGTGAGAAGGCCTGATCTGGAGGTGGGGGTGCAAATGTCCTGTTAGCCTCCCCCTTGTTCCCAACAGACACCCATGAGAAAAATATGCACTCATGGATTGATTAAAAGGTCTGGTTTGAAATTCCCAAGGGGTTACTTATAACGACAGACATTCGAGTAAGGCCTCAGGAAAAAACAGCTGAAGCATTGTGACTATAGTGACCGAGATGAAGACATTAGTCTGAGTGAATCGTCATAATCACAAAAGGTGTTTTTACAATAAGTGAAAAATTGAGAAATGAATGTGTATTCTTATTCCAGATACATTTCCCAATGTGTTAAAGTTACAGAATTTCTTGGAAACATAATGTTATCAGAAAATATGAAATAGTGCTTAGCATCTAAGAAGAATCTCATAAGGCAGTGCAAAATTTTTCCCTCCCCTCCACACAATACAGAAAACCCTTCGTCCTTTAGTCATCCCATTCCCATCGGTTATAACCTTTTAAGCATGCAATACTATCTATATTGCTCTCCAGTAACAGTTGGAGTCAGCTTATTACGAACATATCGTATTGACCTGAAAGTTTTGATACGTAGCTCTACCCAAGAAACTGTCAGCCACCTCCTTGGCCCTCAGGGTCCCAGTGTACTGGCTGCACCTCCATATCAGAGGCCCTGGAATAAGGATTAGCGGTAATGTAGGAATCAGCAAACTGAAATTGCTTATCAAGTATACTGGAAGCCAGAAGGGAATTCCTTCATTGAATATTCCATTTGGTCGTACAGAATGCAGTTTGATAGGAATCAATATTGGAATAATTCTAAAAGCTTTCTCTACATGTTTTCATTGATATCAACGAATACAATATTCACTCATCTATAAGTATATAACTTATATTAATATTATGCGTACAGATCTATAAATATCTCCATCATTATCCTTCTCACCTTTTCCCTCTATGTATCTCTCTATCTCTCTCTCTCTCTTGATATACTCACACACACACACACACACATATATATATATATATATATATATATATATATATATATATATATATGTGTGTGTGTGTGTGTGTGCGTGTATACTAGCATTCCAAGGAAAATTATGAATCACTTCTACCTATATATGCTGTGTTGAGAGTAATCAGTTGAAATGTTGGAAAAAGTTACTGTGGTCACTACAAAAAGGTCTGAATTTTCAAAGAACAAGTGGGTACAAGCTAGTTATCAATTTAGTATAAACTTATGTTGCGTATTGAAACCCCACTAAAAACTTATTTTGGAGGGAAATTTAGAAAAAACAAAAACATTTTCCTACTTTAAACGATAAGAATTGGGCAAAGTCCAGATAGATAGATGAATCATCATCAGTCTTTTAATGTCCGTCATTGGACATAGATCTTCCTCAGGATCCACCACATTTCTCTATTGTGTGTGTCGGGGAGCAAGTATTCTCTGAATTTGTCTAGTTCATCTCTACATCTTGTATTTTGTCAGCCTCAGTTTTGCATATGGTCACTGGGAATCCATGTTGTGAGTCATGATATCCATCAGTTGTCTTTCATTCTCACAACATGACCAGCCCATTGCCATATGAGTTTTCTAATGGATTCTATGATATCTCTGACTACCATTTTCTTCCTTATATACTGTGCTGTCTTGTGATCTCTCCATGTGAGGTTGAGCATGATTCTCTCATGCATGTGTTGCATGCTTCTCAGTTTGCAGGTCTTTCTCTTGGTTAGAATCCATGTTTCAGCTCCACAAGTGACTATCGGGAGGATGCATTGGTTGTTTACTCTTCTTTTTAGGATTATTAGGATCATCTGGTTCTTGAAAGTTAGATAGATGAATAGATACATATAGATGTAAGAACACAAATATAACCTAAACCCAGGAACAGTGATTGAACCAGACTGTTGTGGGTAGTGATGATTGATATGTATACATTTTTTTTCCTGCCTCATTTCATATATATATATACATATATATATATATATATATATATATATATATATATATATATTTATATATATATATATATATATTTATATATATATATATATATATATATATATATATATATATATATATATATATATATATAAACAAATGGATATTGTACATCCAACTGCACCACTCTACAAATTTCTTAAAGATCATTTTAATGAGTTTTTTGCATTATTTTTTTCATTTTTCTCAGATTCCTCATGTATATTGCACCCCCAGAGCTCTCCAGTTGTGGGATCTACAGGTCCCATATGCCGCCACTACTTATTTCAATCATACAAACATTTTGTATGTATAAATATGAGGCCCTAAGATCTATCAGCACAACTACCTTTTTCTATCTCATACTTTCAGCCTATTCATATCTATAAAGGATTTGCTCAATGGCTTAGGTAGTTTTCCACGCAATGGTCACTGTTGAAACCCAAGTAATGAACAAGATTTTGAATGCTGTTCATATATAATACAAATATCATAAATATTGGGAAGCCCTTCAAACTTGGACAATTTATGCAATACAATCTTTCTATGGGATTAATATTCACCACTGAATTAAGAGCATCAGCTAGGAAGGAGATTATGTTGAAAAATAAATATATTTTGAGTGTGATAAAAGCTTTTTCCATCATTCAACTGCAGACTCAATGACGTATCTACATACAGTGGATATAAAGAGTATCCAATGCATTAAGTACTGTCAATATTGAAGGTGTATCATCATCAACAGTCTTTTAATGTCCGTTGTTGGACAAAGACCTTCCTCAGGATCTGCCACACCTCTCTATCATGAGTGTCATAGAGCCAATACTTTCAGAATTTGTTTAGTTTGTCTCTCCTGGTATTCTGCCGGCCTTTGTTTTGCATATGATCTCTGGGGATCCAAGTTGTGACTTGTGATGTCCCTTGGTCGTCGGCCATTCTTGCAACATGACCAGCCATTGCCATTTGAGTTCTCTAATGGATTCTTTAGTGTCTTGGACTTCTGTTTTCTCCCTGATATATTGTGCTGTCTTGTGATCTATCCCTGTGATGTTGAGTATAATTTTTTCAAGTGCACCTTGCATGGTTCTCAGTTTGTGGATCAGTTTCTTGCTTAGATTCCATGTTTCAGCTCCATAAGTGAATATCGGTGGATGCATTGGTTGTATACCCTTCTTTTTAAGTCTAATGGGATCTTCTTATTTTTGAAGGTTGGGCTTGCTCTACCAAAGGCTTGCCATCCTATAAGGATGTTTAAATAGACTTTGTGATGTATTAGATACTTTTTGCATTCATTGTATATTGGATATGTAGAAGAGTATCACAGTTGGCAACAAATTCTGCCCCTAAACTCCCTGTTAGTACCAAACTGTGCCTGCTGAATAAAATATGTGAAATGCCAAAATTTCCAAATCATTAGATTTTAATGTTGCTGTTTCACACTGTTTATTAAAACAGGCCCTCTGGCATCAAAACTCACCAAAATGTAAACAGGTCTGGTTACTCAGTCAATAGAAACCGTCATGTGACCAACGTCTTTTAGCAGCATTCTGTGTTAGGCGTGATCAAATAAAATTTGGAAAAAAGGGGTGATCACTGAATAAGTTACATCTCTCATGTTTTGTTGGGCACTGAAAAGTCTGAATTTTCAAAAAACAAGCATAAATGCTACAGAATAAAAACTGAGGGACCGATTTAGCACAAATTTACATTGTAAATTGCCCCCCATCTTTAAAGGGTCTGAATTTTCGAAAGAGAAAAAAAGTTTCTCCCTAACATTATAAGGAGTGAATCTTTAAATTTTCAACCCTTTAGCTCCATTGGTTCAACTTGTATGCATGATATATACATACATGCATAGTTGGCCAACCAGAGCAACTTGAAAACTGAAGAAACTTAAGTTGACAACTTTGATGACAGTTTTGGTTACTGGTTTCTAATACATTGTATGGATTGGTTCGAAACAGAACTGTTATCATCTGGTAAATGCATGTATATGAGTCACAGACCAAAAAATTGCATGAATTATTCCACAAGCAATACTTGTTGAATTCTGATGAGAAAATGAAGTCAATATTGCTACTTTCTACTTTGAGGGAAGAATGTTGAATGAGTTTAGCTTGATAGGTATAATGAAGTTGTTCAAGTATTTTTCTTGCTTTCTTGTCTTTCACACGCACTCACTCAAACAGACAGAAACCAACACACTGCCTCACATGAACACACACACAAGCATACTCACAACTACATACATACATATATATATATATATATATATATATATATATATATATATATATATATATATATATTAACTGTTTTGTTTTCAAAATCCTCAAAACAGGTACATGGTAAGCAACTAATGATCACAAGAAAAAATTAACATATTGTGCCAAAATGTATGTAAAACATTTTTAAAAAATGACAGTATTAACATAAGATACAATAAAATTAACAAATATTGGGAAATAACTGACTGGAAAGACATCAATTTTTGGAATTTTTTTCAATATACTTAGTGTTCAAAACTGTAAAACCTTGTAGACTATGCATATGTAAATATATATACATACATATGTATGAAACATAAATTGTGTTATAGTTTATAGAAACTTATTTGAGATGATCTCTCGTTATTACTCAGTTAATGTATCACTTGAACCAGACAATGTAAGTAGAATAAACAATTACAGAAAATGGGGTTGCTGTAGGAATCAAACCTTACACACAGAGGGTAGCCATTTCAGTGAAGTGACGCTCTTACCATTGAGATAAACAGTTGTTGGTAATGCAAAAACCCAATTAACTGCTTCCAACCCAAATTCTCATCTTGTTTACTCTTAGTCATATCTGTCTCTTTCAGTGCAATAGCCAAGTGTTCAAGATATGGATTTATATGAGTTATGGGTTATTGTGCCAAAGTTGCAGCAAAAATTGATGAACAATGAGCTTCTTTATTACTGGCTGAAGTCATATTGAGAAATGCATAAAATATACCACCTGACATAGGATATATATATATGTATATTAATTATTATCATAATTAATGCTCTCTTCTTTAGGGTTGAGTGCTCTTAGGTAGGGCACATTTACTGTAAGCTACTATTATAATGCTCTTCCAGTTCCGGAATGGAGCACTCTGGTGGATGAGGAATTGTGCATAAGTAAATATATCTCTTAATTCAGCCCTAACTACTATCCAGTTTTGCATTGGGCAGAGGTAGAGCATCTGCTTCTGGGTTTGAAGTGAAGTTTTCAACCCTACTTAGCGGTACTGGAAGGGATACTGGATTGTCTATAGCCACACTGAAGAGTTGTTATACAACGAAACAGCAGTCTGTGGATGACAATTATTAATTATATGTATATATATGTATATATATATACATATATATATATATATATATGTATATATATATACATATATATATGTGTATATATATATATATATATATATATATATATATATATATATGGCTAATATCTTTTATTGTACACTCCCTTTCTTATTTGTTTCTTGATTTCATTTGCATTTTAATTTTTCAAGTATCACTTGAGTGAACATATATCTAGTGTACCATTTTGGGATTTATGGTAAATGAGCATAATTTGAGTTTTGTCTGTCTGTCTCTCTCTGTCTATCTCTCTGAAAGCAAATATATACACGCAAATGATTTATTGATTCATTCTCATTTAGGCACCTCGTCATAGTGTAATGATCGGCCAGCTTGTTGGGTATCATTTCTATATAGTGAGTAGTGAGTTTGATCCATAATTGGTGCCCCATATTCGTAGCCTTGCGCCAAAACAGCCACAAAACCTTCTGATCAAAACTCAGGTAGTAACAATGTCAGGTAATGGATTTATTGATCTAAGACACTGTTCTGCCACATGTAATAGTTGGACATGTGAATACTGTCAAGTGGTCTGAATTAAACCAGAGGCAGCGTGTGAGACCTGCAGACCCAGCAGCTGTAGGTGGGGGGGCAGTGGAGCTCAAGGGGCACAATATATCTGAGAAACCCTGACAAATCTAAAAAGCAATATAAGAAAATATGGAAAACAATATAAGAACTAATCATTAGAATATTTGCCGGGGTTAAGGGCCTGTCTGATATAATACTGCAATCACTTAAACATAGGCATCCAGCATTCGTTGAGCAAACGATTCATGACAAGAAAAATACAACACCACTTGTTAGTCATTCTATAGAAACTGTTGGGGATGATTGATCACTGATCAGAGTGAATTTTCAAAAAAGCAAGCATGAATACTGCCGCATACCAACTGAAAGACCAATTTAATATGAATCAAATTTTCAGCCTTCTTGCTGCCTTGATGTGGTCTGTATACACACCAACATAATTAGCCAGCCAGCCAGTCAGCCAGCCAGCAAGATACACTTAAAACTGAAGAAACCTGTGTCGACAGTGTTGGTAGATAGTACTCAATGATATAACTGTACTTTTTGGAAAATTGTTCTTATGTATAATTCATGTCTGTATTTGTGTTCTTCAAAATGTCTTTTGCAGATGAGTTTACATTAATAACTAATGGCAGTTTTATTAAAAAGAAAATTAACTGTTTAAGCAAATATTGCACAACTCAGAAATTGAAAGTAATACACTTGCATCACATAAATAAATCACCATAGCCTGCATGTATACCAAAACTCTAAAAAAGTATTTGAAATTATCTGAAAAAAAAAATCATCTTTAATCTAAAATTATCTAAAGTAAAATAGATCTTTTATCTAAAATTATCAAAAATCATCTGAAAAAAGTGATCTTTTATCTAAAATTTTTTATCTGAAAAAAATCTTTAATCTAAAATTATCTTGAATAATCTGAAAAAAATGGATCTTTTATCTAAAATTATCTGGAAATAAAGCAGCACAAGATTCTTGAATTGTTGGTCTAAAAATGACCATAAAGAAGCACATTTTTGGAAAAATCAGAAACACAATTTTTAGTGGTGTACTCATGCAAAGTTTTATAGTTGTAGCCCAAAAGATATGACCAAGAATGCTCAGGAACACACAGACAGACATTCTGTACCACACTAGGCTGGTTGGTCAGGTGGGCCATTTGTGGGGCTACAATGATTTGATATTTTGATGTATTATAAACCATCAACCAAAGCAAACATAGGTTTCTCGAGTTTGTGTTCAGTGCGCACATATCACATGTACAGGCCACAACAATAGAGCTAGGAAGCTGAAAACTTAAACATTATTTCCTTATGACTAGAAAAAATGGCTTTTCTGTTTTTTGAAAATTCTCCCCATGATAAGTTTTTAGCAAAGGATGTAAATTTTTCCTGAAATGATCCCTTAGTTTGTGTCCAGCAGTATCCACACTTGTTTATGCTGCCAAAAGACGTTGATCATGTAATGGTTTCTATTGAGTGACTAACCAATCTTTCAAGTAATGAAAAAACCATATTTTGACACATGCTAAGTAGAAGATTAGGATAGTGTAGTATTTATGAAAGTCTCTTGTGCCCCCCCCCCTCAAATCTACACGAGACTTTGGAAATGGTGAATTGAGTCTAAAACCAGTTTAATAAGCTAATTTTACCTTCATACCTTTGCCCTGAGAATCAGCATGAAACCAAATTTCCCTGCCTTTCTCATTCTTGAGAGAAGTCTTGCCATTTGTGGCAAGTGTTATCTCAGAGACAAAGGTAAGCCCTGGATGGGAAGAACCCTTTAGGAGGCTAGAGAATAAGCTTTGATTGGACTCTCAGGTTGGACCAAACGGGGATTGAGAAAAAGTTTCTGTAGTGGAAAGAGTGAATTAGCAGCAGAGGTTTTTTCCTAATGAAAAGTAAGTTGTTGTAGCAATCAATACATTAACTACAGCGGGTTTGGTCAGTGCTTACTGGCAGATGAATTGTAATTGATATGAGATAGCATGAACCTGAAAGACAAAAAAATCTAGAGAGGTCACTTAGTTGAAAATGACATTTGTTAAGGACATATATATATATATATATATATATATATATATATATATATATATATATATATATATATATATATGGTCTAGAAAGCTTTATAGCTTCAAACACTCAACATTAAAAAACTTTTTCAATAGATTTTTTCATGTCACTTCAGTCACCCATTTCTCAATATCTGTCAATGCAATTTATATAATCTTCAATATGTAATCTTCAAAATTATTTTTTCTCTTTATTTCTCTTGTACTTTGTTATTATTCTACAATATATAAATTGTCTCTCATTGGGATCATCAGTTCTTTTCCATGTAAATGTTTCAGGGATTTTGAAAACAATATATATATATATATATATATATATATATATATATATATAACAATACATATGTATATATATATATATATATATATATATATATATATATATATATATATATATATATATATATATATATATATATATATATATATATATATATAAATGTGTTATATTACTTTGAAACTCTATTTGGAATGATTTCCCATTATTACATCGATGAATGTATTATTTGGCCAAGAGAATAAACAATATGAGAATTTGGGTTGAAAGCAGTTATTTGGCCTTTGCATAACTGGTGGCTGTTTAGCTCAATGGCAAATGCATCACTATATTCAGTTCTATTTTCTTTAATCGTTCATTCCATTTACATTGTTTTAATTGAGTGATGTATTAACCATGTAACAATAGGAGATCATTTCAAGTTTCTATATGATTTAAAGCAATTTATAATGATTTAAAGCAATTTATAATTCATTCTGTCACACCAAATATGTCCATTTCTTAAATAAATATGTATATATATGTATAAATTCCTGTTCATATTATTCTATAAGGCTTTTTTGTTTGTTTTTGCACACACACATGTGCACAGGCATTATTTTGTCTTTTGTCTTTTTCAGTTTTTCCTCCTTTTGGCCACACTGATTGGCCACACTGATTGGACAAGTCAGGTTGGCCACTCAATAGAAACCAACATATTGTCATGTTGGGGGTGATCAATGAAAACATTAGACAAAGGGGTGATCAATGATTCAGTTACTTCTCTCGCCTTTTTCGGGTGGTGATCACTTAAAAGGTCAGATTTTTCAACAAACAAGTTTGAACACTGCTGAACACAAGCTGAGAGGCCAATTCAGCAAAAACTTTCATTGTGAATTGACCCCCCCCCCACTAGAAAGCTATTCAGAGAAGGGGGGGGTCGTTTTTTCTAGACTTGAGGTGTAAATATTTACACTTCAGCTCTAAGCTCCATTGGTGTGGCCTGTTTGCACGATACGTATATACATACATACATTCATAGATCGTCAGCCAGACTCACTTGAAAACTGATGGAACCTCTATTCACATTTATGGTGACAGACTTGCTTGTCATTTCCTAACATTGACTGAATCAAAGAGACTGAGAGAAATTCATAACATGTCGGTACTACAGATTTTACATAGATCAACCTTCATAATATGGTTTTGAATATATTTCAAATTACTGGAGCCTACAAATGGCCAACCAACCTACTAATTGGGCAACTGATTTTTTTTTTTGAGAGTCTGTTTGTGTCTCCAGGTATTTCTGGTCACATTTTGGGGGCTACAACCATGAAAATGTGCATATCACTAGGTACCATCAGGAACATTTTTTTTTTCCTAAAATAACTTTTTGGTGTCTGTATGGTCATTTTGGACCTTTTTTTTTTAGGCAATTCTAGATAAAAGATCTACCAATTTTAGATGATATTTTTAGATTTTCCAGATAATTTTAGTCTATGATATATTTTTAAGATAATTTTTGCTGATGATTAGTTTGGGTTATACGCTTGGACTACAGTGATCCATTTATGCGAGGTACAGATATATCTATATGTATTCACTAAAATAGACAGATGAGATGTGCTCCTAATAAAAAGTAGTTTATCTTCAATTTGGCAATATTTATAGAACAATAGAAGGGAATCAGGACACAATAAAAGCCACACCCCATGGCCAGAGGGTAATTTATGAAGTACAATTCAAGATGTCTCTCTGTGCGTTACATTCTGGAAAGCTGAACTGGGATTATAAAGCCAAAATATGTTGTGGATACTTTTAGATTAAGATATATCTGAACAACACAAATATATAAGTCCAGACATTGTTTACTCTGTTTCAAAGAAAAAGTGCTTCATTGCTGTAAGCCTATGTCTGCTTATTAGATGCTTCAGGACTGGGATATTATCTTGTAAAAATACAAATAGGTTGTATAAACAGGTCTGGTCAGTCACTCAATGGAAAAAGTCACCTGCCCAAGATATTTTGGCAGCATGCCATATTGGGGATGATCAATTAAAAAAATTGGAAAAAGATTATACAGGTGACTCTTGTTATAATGTGGATGCAGGGGTCGAAGAAAGCCAACCATGCCAAAACTGAGCTGCCATAACCAGATGCCAATTTAACTATTTTGGAGCTAGATCTAGCCCTGGAATAGTTATATCTAGCTACATTTAGCTATTATTAAGATAAAAGCAGCTGTTTTGAAGCTGAATTATTATCTTGGGATCCACCATCCATCGATCCATCCATCCATCAATGTTATATAGTGAATAGTTGCACTATAACAAACCACATTAAAACAGGGGAGACTTGTATTTATAGACAGTAGACAGAAAAGCTGGAGAATAGATTCTGTCATCATCTCATTTATAAAATAATTTGTATATATATATATATATATATATATATATATATATATATATATATATGTGTGTGTATATATATATATATGTATATATATATATGTATATACATATATATATATATATGTATATATATATATATATATGTATATATATATATATATATATACACACACACACACACATATATATATATATATATATATATATATATATATATATATTATACTTTATGCCATAAACAGCTAACATTTTAGAACGTGATGATTAAGTACCTCTTTTAGTGACAATAAAGAGAAAAAAAGAACAGTTGAAATTTTAATGATCGCCTGCCAGTAGACATTGACATGTTTTCTCAATTTTCTCAATTTTTGGCTTACTTTGCTTGTATTTTATCCTAGTAATAGCTTTTTAAATTTATTCAAGCATTGCTGATAGACACCAGTCCATATTGATCAAAGAAAAGTCAACAGGTCTGGTTAGTCTGGTTAGTCACTCAATGGAAATTGTCTCATGGGCGACATCTACAGGGTGATAAAAAAAAAAACCTGAATTTTCTGAAAAAAACAAGTACCCAACACAAAATAAGGGGCCAATTTAGCATGAACTTACATTATGAATTGAACCCCCTGCTAGAAACCTATTTTGGAGGGTGATTTTCAGAAAACATTTTTTCTACAAAAGTGTTCAAATCTTCAGCTCCATTATTATGACTTGTACACATGATACATACATACATACATAGCTAGCCAGCCAACCAGCTAGACTCACTTGATAGCTGAAGAAACCAATGTTGACTATTTTGCTGACAATTTTTGTTCATGGTTTCCAAAAAAAAGCTATTTGGTCTCCATGTGCAATTTTTAAAAGTGTGGAATTTGTTTGGTAATGTTGTTGACTCCCTCTGTTTAAACTCCAAACCGTCTCCAGACATATCACTGACTGCATTCAAAGTGTTTAAGAAAACAGGAGACATATGCAAATACATGTCATTGTATGTGTTCCTGTATGTGTGGGTCATAGAAAATAAATGGAAATATCAAGAAACAACAGGCGCAATGTACAGTTCTATGACTATGACTTTATGTACATTTATATGCAAAACAAGACCTAGGTGTAACATAATGACTAATACACTTTTCAAAATAAGATATTCATGAAAAAGACTCATTAAATCTGAAATACGTCATGCTGAGTCTGTTAAATCAAGGGTTCACTATATTCTAAATATATTTTTAGGGTAACTTATTCAAGTGGGCCCAGCTTGAAAAAATAAATGATATGTAGTATAATATAATATCAATATACAATACACATAATATCTTATATAAAATGACAAATTACATGTATGACAAGAACTACATAGTAAGAATGGGATTGGTGTTCGATCAACACAGCTGGGGTGCCATGTTAATACAACTATTCTGTTTTTAAAATCCCCGAAACAGTTACATGGTAAACAACTGATGATCCTAACAATAGACAATTTATACATTGTACCATGATAACAAAGTATATGGAAAAATACTGAAGAAAATTATATCAGTTGCCGTGTCAGATACTGGAAAATAAGTGACTGTGGAGACAAGAACTTTTTGAAAAGTTTTTTAATGTTTAGTGTTTTGAGCTGTGAAGCTCACTAGAATATATATATATATATATATATATATATATATGATGAGTATGTGGATATGATATCTGACAATATTATTCAGTGGGCAATATAGAAAATAGTAGTATCTAAATCAAGTTTATTAGGCTTACAACCGGCTTTGTCAAAGTAGTAACTTAAATGAAACAATTTTGATAAGTTGTTTTTTTTCAAGTGAGCGTTTCTGGTCCTGTTGTGTGATGACCTTGTTTACTCAGAAAAACAAATATTTTTCAATATTGTTTGATTTAGAATTGTTATTTTGACAAAGCCAGTTGGCTAAACAAGTAAGTATAATAAACTTGATTTAAATACAGCTCAGTACATCTGGGAAAAGACAAGAGTCAGAGACATCCTAGAATCCATTAGAAAACTCAAATGGCAATGAGCTGGCCATGCTGCAAGAATGGCGGACAACCTATAGACATCGCGACTCACGAAATGGGTCCCCCGAGATCACATGCGCAACTGAGGCCGGAAGAATATTAGATGGAAGGACGAGCTAGACATATTCAGAAAGTACTGGCTCCGCGACACCCATGATAGAGAAGTCTGGCGAATCCTGGGGAAGGTCTATGTCCAATGATGGATGTTGGAAGACTGATGATGATGATGATGAATTTATACCCCTGCCTTATGCAGAACTGGACTGTCAGTGGGAACAAATTTAGTGAAATATTTACTTACACATAATTCCCTAAGTAGCTGATAGCTCCTTTCCAGAGTTGGAAGAACATTGCATCATTGCTTATGGCAAATGGATGCCCAACCTAAGAGTGCTTAACCTTGAAGAAGGGAGTGTTAATCATAATTAATAATTGTGTCATCTACAGACAGCAGTTTCATTGTATTACAACTCTTCAATGAGGCTATAGACTCAATATCCCCTCCAGTACCATGAGGTAGGGCCAAAACCTTTACCCTGAACCCAGAGCCAGATGCTCTGCCCCTGCTCTAAGTAATGCATATATGTATACTAAAGTACAAATAAATGATTCAATATCTGATGTGTGTTGGGGGGTTGTTTTCTCATGAATTGCTACATACATTCAACATTAAGTTAAGTTAAAGAAGAGCTTTAAATATGGTGAAATAATGGATTTGCTACACAAACAGGTTTATGTTTCTTCTCTTTTTGGATTTCTTCAGGCAAAACCTGTAGCCTTAAGGAGCCCCAAAAGGTCAGAAACCCAAACATGTTTGTGTAATGAATCCATTATTTCAATATATATGTATATATATATATATTTATAAATCTATACATATATTCAGATGAGAGACAATAAAAAGTCAAGCAACTTGATTTTGTATACTTAAATAAACATGATTTACATCCTCTGGATGGACATACAAGCCTGAAAGTAAATAACATCATCCCAGATGTTTTGTACATACAAAGCCTCTGGTGATTAAATAAATATTGTAGCTACTTTTAGACTAATGACTGCACTTATTCCTGGCATCATTTTAAGGCAATGCAAGATACGTCTTGGCGGTCCTCATTATTCTGTGAATTGTTATCAAGCGATAGAAGTCTTGGCGCCTGTCTCCATTTGAGTATATGATCAGACTGGATTCTTAATCTTCATGTTATATTTTATTCTTGCCTTTCAAGACATTTATTCCTTTTCATTCTTTTTTTCTCCCTGTACATGTTATGAAACTTCTTTTTTTTTTTCCATTTATCTTCTTCATGAAATCTAATTTCAGTCCTTCTTCCTTTCTTTCTCTTTTACTGAACATTTCCCTTTCTTTCTTTTCATTTTATCTCTCTCTATCTATGTAATCTTTATTCCTTTCTTTAACAACATTTTCTTTGTCTTTTTTTCTTTCATGCTTTTCAACTTTTTTTATTTTTTATTCATTCATGTGATTATCCTTGATTCTTTCTTCTTTTACAACATTTTCATTCCTTCCCTCTTTCCTTTTGCTCTTTCTTCTTTTCATCCTTTCTTTGTCTCTTTCTTTCTAGCTTTCACTTTATAGAATAAATTATTTCACCCAAAATACTGGCATATACAATCACAATGTTCCTGCTGAAAAAATCTTTATTTTCATTCAATCATTCTTTTTTTTTTGGAGGAAAGAAATCTAGTTCGATCAAGTTCAGTTCATGTGCTAAATTTACTACTTTGAAAAAAATGATTGCATCGTATTAGCATCTGTCACACAAAGGAGTAAAAACAAATAATGCTCATCAAAACTAACAACCTAGAAATGGAAAAGAATTGTTGGAAGTAAAACTTTTTAAATCAAGTAGACTGAAAAAAATCACAATTGAGTAAAACAAATCTCCTTTCTCCCCAAAGGCAAAAATCATCATTTTCAGGTTTTTTGTCATGAGTTCAATTTGAAATATAAATTTATGCTGAATTAATCCCTTAATTTGTGTCCTGCAGCATCCACGATTATTTTAGAAAAATACAGACTTTTTTGTGATCACAGCCCTGCAAAAGACGAAAGGAGTAATTCATTCATTATAGGTTTAATCAGTTTTCAAGTCATTCTAGCTGGCTGGCTATTTGTATATGTCATGTGTAGGGGGTGCACTAGAGGAGCTAGAGGTCTGAAAATTTGAACATTTATTCCTCATTATGTCTAGAAAGAAATGTTTCTATTGGTACTTTTTTGTTTTTTTAAACTCTTATGTAAAAATGGTTTTCATAGGGGGTTCAATTTACAATGTGAGTTTATGCTAAACTTATCCCTTAATTTGTTTCTGGTAGTGTTCACTTATTTTGCCCAACAAAAGGTGGGAGAAGTAATTCATTCATTGATCTACCCTGTTTCCAATTTTCTAACTGATCACCCCCATCATGACACACTGCCAAAAGAGATTGGTCAGTTAGAAAATGCCTATGTTCTCACTCATGTCTATCTGTTTGTCTGTCCGTCTGTTTGTCCACACAACATCTACAAAAATTCTGCATGAATTTCAATAACATTTTGTGGAAGGTTGGACAATGCTCTACAGAAGGAGAATTTGGGGGTGGATCCAGGAATTTTTTTCATGTTTCCATTTTTTCACACAATTATGTATTCATTCATGTTTGTCAATAGGATAATTTAAAATTTTTTCGATGAATTTCAATGGCAGTTTGTCAAAAGGTAGGTCATGGGATGAGGAAGAATTAATCAATTCTTTTTTTACAGTTACCTCCCCTGAATCTAAACTATTCGTGAACTGCTTTTCATTCATCAGTTCATTGTGACATTGACAGAGATATGCACTCTCTGAGTGATTCCCAGTTTCATATGTTCTTCATATTAAAATAGGGTTGTCTACCAGAAAATACGGATATGTCAAAAACAAATAGAATAGAACAGGTCTGGTTAGTGACTCAACAGGAACCATCATGTGACTTTCATATTTCAGGAGCAGGGGTGATCAATTGAAATATTGGAGAAAGGGATGATAAATAAATAAGTTATTTCTCTCATCTTTTGTCAGGTGGTGATCACTAAAAAAAGTCTGGAGTTTCAAAAAACGAAGGTGAATGCTGCTGGACACAAACTGAGGGATTGATTTACCATAAACTTACATTGAGCCTCCTCCCAAAAACTATTCTGGCTGTCAATTTTCAAAAAATGATTACAAAGCATTATTTTTTAGATATGATAAAAAGTAAACATTGGAAATGTCAGCCCTCTAGCTCTATTGGTTCAACCTGTACATGTGATATACACATAGATACATAGCCAACCAGCCAGTCAGCCAGCCTGACCAACAACAAAACTGAAAAATTTATTCTGACAGTTTTCGTGGCAGTTTCAAATTACATAAAACAGAACATTCAGAAGTGACTACTGTAGCATAATAGTTAATGTGGTTATCTTTCGGGTAAGTTTTCTTGTGTAGTGACCGTTGTCCTCATCTTGATTCATATTGTGAACACTATGTTTGGCCATTGTACCCTACGGCTGTCATTACTTAGGGATGGTTCAGAATGCTGGGACGGCAGGCCGCCATCAAAAAATAGACTGTGGAATGAGGACAATCCATTCTCAATGGCAGCCCCACATCTCAGCATTCTGAAACATCCCCATTCACAAGAGACACCTGAAGGAGGGCATGGGGTACAATGGCCGAAACATTATGTTCAAAATAGAGAATGTCTGAAAAAAATCTAGGTATGATATTGCTCAAAGGTTTGGCGACCATTATTGCTGTAATCATATCTTATCACAGACAAGATTAAGCTCAGTAATAATTCTTAATGTCATAAATAGCTTGATACTGCTCCTAATTGACAGTGGAATTCTTCTGTGGTGGAAACAAATTGTGCTGAAATTATTATGATAGAATTACAAGTAGATAAAAAAAATACCTGAAGTGGAAGAGAGGTAACTTTCATCAGTAGTTATTCTCCTTGATATTACCATTTAATTTTTCTTTTATGAATCCAAGAGATAAACGGACATCTAGCCATGATGTAATGGTTTGCAAGCATGTCACTATGATCATTACTACTATCAGATAACCAATATTTTGTGTTTTCTGCTATTGTATACCAGTATTTTGTTACTTGCAGCCTAAGCATATTATGTCTCAATGTTGATCGAGTAAATCATTAACTATCTCACTGTTATATTTTTAACTATTCACAATGTTATTTTATCATAGTATCTTATCTTAGGATAACCCAAATAAAACCATTATCTTTCTATCCTTTAGCAATTATAATCCTATAAACCATGTCATTAGTAATGTACTTTGATTATTGGAGCAAAGCGAAGATCTACCCACAGAACCAATTTGGCAAGGGGGTCTGCTAACCATTAAAGCATATAATCCTGTCTCATGATAGATTTGGCAGCCTAATTGGTTCAGGCATTGTCCATGAATAAGAGTTTTACTGAGTAGTACATAATATCGCATGGGATTGTCAGAAAAATAGAATGTTGGCAGAAAACTGCAGATGACAAGCTTTTGTAGCCTAATTAATTTAGTTATCACCTGATTTATCACCAGAAATAGGATTTTTTTTTTGCTTTGATTTGAAATGCCATGTCTGTGACATTGTTTCTTTCTTGCCTTTTTCTACCTTCTGATCTCTTCTTCAGTTAATGTCTTTTGCAGCTATTCCTTTTTACCAATAATCCTTTTTCATTCAGTCTCAGTGGAATTTCTTTGCCTTGTTGGTTACAAAGCCCATTATGTAATCCATTAAGTTCCATAGAAAATTATCTTAAATTAGCCATGAAATAATTGCCCCAAATAATTAAGGTCTTTATTTTATGTTTGACTCCTGCTGTTGAGTGTGTGCAGGCATAATTTAGTCTAAATCTCCTTCTTGGGATCTGGTATTGAGAAACTAATGAACAATTAGAGTCATTGAATAATTTCATTTCTGTTCTCTTTTTTCTTTTCTCCATTTTAGGTATTTCTATCGTTGCTCTGGTCTATTTTTACAACTTCTTTCCCCTTTCTATTACCTTTTGCCATGGCTTGGTAATGGCAACACAGGCAGTTGCCTGGGGAGCCAAGTGCTAAGGACCACTTGTCATGTGTCAAAATAAGACCCTAAATTCTGATTCTGTACCAGAACTATTTTATTTTACCTGATTATTGTAATAAAATTTTCATTCCTTTGTATTTATTTTTTCACATAATAAACACAAATAAATAAATGACAGGTCTGGTTAGTCACTCAATACAAACCATCATGTGACCAGCATATTGTGGCAGCATGCTGTGTTGGGGGTGATCAATTGAAAAATTGGAAAAAGGGATGATCAGTGGATTTTGTTGGGTAGTGATCACTAAAATGTTTGAACTCTCAAAAATCAAGCATGAATGGTACTGGATACCATCTAGAGATCAATTTAGCATAAGCTGACAAATTGAACCCCCCCCCCCTGCTAAAAAACTTTTGGGAATTTCCGATAAACAAAAAAAGATATCTTTTCTAGACATAAGGGGCAAATTTTTAAATTTTCAGCTCTGTAACTTCATTGGTGCTGTCTGTATGTGTGATACATATAGAGCCAGCCAACCAGACCGACTTAAAAAACTAAATAAAAAATGTTGACAGTTTTGGTAATACTATACTGTATAGAGTGTGAAGTTCATCTTGCTCAGACCATCAAGAACCTCAGGGCCAGCCCTGTCTTCTGTTTGTTTTTTTTTTGCTTCTAAAAAAAATTTCTTCAAATTTTTTTCTTTTTCTGTCCATCTTTTCTTTTGTGTTTTTCATGCTCAACAAAACAACTCCAATGACATTTTGTCTGCTGCTTTCACTTTGAAAAATACTCTTACTTGGCTCTTCATTCTTTTATTTATATTTCCATTTCTTACTTATTTTTCATTCTTATTTTCTCATTTTCTTTCTGTCTTTCTCCCCTGTCTTCTTTCTCTTCATCTCATTCTTTCTTTCATTATTATTTTCTTTCTGTCTCTCTCATTTTCCTTTCTTTCTTTTATGCTCCTTTCTTCGCTTTCTTAGATCCAATTTTTTTCTTTATTTCTTCCACTTTCCTTCCTTCTGCTTTCATCCCTTCCATATTCCACCTGAAAAGATATTTTCGTATTGGCACTATTCAATATTGGAAAAAAAAAAAAGTAAAAAAGTTAACAGTATCCATTCCAGAGAAAGTGGTGGAATGAAAATATTTAAAGCAATTCCAATCTTAGAATATTACCATTAGGTTCACTCAATGCAACGCTTTTTAATATTCATGTATTCAGCAACGTTCCCTTCTGCATAAAACTAATGAATTTCTCTGCCTTCAAGTTGTCTTCACACATCATACAGGAACATTTTTCAATGCAATTCATACCTCTTTATTTTCTGAAACTTTCAACCCAAACTGTCACTAAAAATGTCAACATAGCTTTCTTCACTTTTTAAGTTGGTCTAGATGGCTTGCTATGTATGGATCATGTGAACAGGCAGCACCAATGTAGCTACAGTGCTGCGAATTACTCTTGAGGAATAACTTATTTATGGATCACACCTTTTTCCAATTTTTTAATTGATCACCCCCAACACACCATGCTGCCCAAAAGACATTAGTCACATGATGTTTTCTATTGAATGACAAAAACTGTTACCAAAACCATCAATATAGGTTTCTTCAGTTTTTAAGTTGGTCTTTCTGTCTTGCTAACTATGTATGTATGTATGTATGTATGTATGTATATATGTATGTATGTATGTATGTATTGCACATACAGGCCACATAGATGAAGTTAGAGAACTTTAGATTTAAACTTTCACTCCTTATTATGTCAACTAGAAACACTATTTTGATTTTTGAAAATTTTTCCCGGAAAAAAGGTTTTTAGTTGGGGGGTTCAATTTGCAATGTGAGTTTATCCTAAATAGGTCTATCAGTTTATGTTTGGCAGCATTCATGTTTGTTTAAAAAAGGTGATCAGTGCCTAAGTAAGGGAAAAGAAGTAGCTTTTTCATTGATCATTCTCTTTTTCCAATTTCTTAATTGATCACCCCCAATACAGTATGTTACCAGAAGATGACGGTTGAATGATCAACCACACCAGTTTTTCTTTTATTTATTCCAAATGTTTTCATCTAATTTGGTTCTATTTCTGCAGCAAGTTGTTTTAGCAGTGAGCATAATTTACTTTTTTGAACAACCAATGAAATTTCTCCCAAAATAGATCTATACATCAACTAAACTAGCATGTACCCATCAAAAATCACGGTATTATTTATAATTGGAGATTGGCACTTCTGTCAAGGATCAGAGCATTTGTGTGCAGTGCCTAGGATCACATTGTTGCTCCCCAGGCCCTCTGCTTAGGATCATAGTGTAGTATATGTGCACTCATTGAAATGTTACACATACCATTGTGTATTTTATGTGAATTCTAACACTAATGGTTTAGGTTGAAAATTGGTGACAGAATAAAAAGTCTTGTGGAAAAAGTCCTTGGAACAAAGTTGTAACATATAGTAATGTTCTGTTGCGGAAAGTTCATGTGAAAAAGTCATAACCATAGTTCCTTTCCTGGGTATGGAAAAAGTCAATTAAAATATTTGATAACATTTTTATTATGACATTTGTATCCCACAATCCAAAATTGTCTCTTGCAGAAATACTTTTATAAAAAAAAAATCCTTTTTATTTGTAGTATCTCTCTATAGATCATAATCTGCGTAGAGTAATGTGATGGTTTTATATTATAAAAATGGTAAAAAGATTTGTAAACGCATCTCAAAAGTTGCACAGATCATAGATTATATTAAAAGATAAATTTGAAATATGGAAATATTAAAACTGAAATGACTGCATGAGTTATTTTTTCAACTATCCAAACAGAATGGAATGAAGTGCAAATCATTGATAAGGAGAACAATTGGCGAATATGACACCTGAAGGAAGCAATATACATACTTTCCTCTATAGAACTAACCTGTCAACCAAGTATCAATATCAATAGCATCTGGGAGCCTCTCATCAATAGGGACATCTCAGAAAAAAGCATTATCCAATGTAAGGGAAGCAACTTGGAAGCTGACACCAAAAACACATTCCAGATATACAAAAAATTGATGTGGCGTGCCCAGTTTAACAGAGTATGTGCTCTGTGTAGTGATTCCATATTCTAGAACCAAAAATATCTGATGAAGGCCAGAGTGTACTCAGCTGAAATGTTATGAACAAATGAATACATAGACAAGGAAAATAGTCCAACCATACCATACATGATAATTAGTACATCCCGTCTAACAAAATTCAGAGGAGAATTAGATAGAAGCCGAGTTGAATGTAAAGAGACGTAGCTGAATATTATTTTTTCTCAATATCATTTACTCAATTACAGCAAATTCATTTTCTTTGGAACTTTCTGAACTCTTAATCAACAAAATTAAGAACGAAATCCAATTTGAGCATTTAAAACAATTCTCAGTGAGATGAAATATTTATTTCATCATACTGTAAGGAAACTTTGTTAAACCAGGAATTTCAAAGCAAAAACATTTTTCAAATTTGAGAAGGTTTCCAGTATCTGAGGGTAACTAACGAACTCATAAACACACAAGAACTATTCAAAAAAGACCATGCTTTTTATTCCCTAAGAAACTTTGTTTTAGGAAAAGATGAAATCCAAGAGGGATAAAAATCCACAAGTTTTGTGAAGAAAGAGAATATCTGACTGCATGCACAATAAAGTTCTGAGAAACAGAAAGAAGAAAGAATGTACAGAATGCTTGAATATTTTTCTTTATTTTTCTAAATCTTAAATGTGTCCTATTTTTGATTATTTTGTTTTAATTAGCTTTCGGATTAAAAAAGGAATTCACTTAAAAAAAATTAGTGTGACTCCTAAAGCTAAAAGTAACCCATCCTAGCAATTACTATTTATTCAACACCTTTGCTCTTTAACTATCAGTTTGGCATAATGGTTACCATATCTAACTCCTAACTTTCTGGATGTTGGTTCAAATCCTGCCAGAACTAAATTGCTTTGGTTCATTGCTTTGACTCTAAATAGATAAATAAACCAACAAATCTGATGACACTGGTCTTTGTATATAAAGACATCTGTCTCTTTATCTATATTTGTTCCTGTATATGTACAAAAATTGATGGTGATATTTACCAATCAAAGCCTAATTTGAAACAAAGTAGCATAGCTAACCTCAATGAAAGTTTTATGAATAATAGTTCATCTATTGCATTTCTACCAACATCATACAATAACAAATCTCACTAAATGTTGGGGGGGGGTCCTCTCAATGGGCCAAGCCCTGCCTTGGCCCTCAAATATCTAAGTAGGTAAAATATGTGTAAAAAATGTTACCTTTAATCATATTTGTCTTATATCACCACTGTTCTAGAAGGTGAGTTAGGCCCAGTGTGCACCTCTGAGTCACCTAAGTTTAACTTCATATTTCGTTACTGCATGATATAAGGATTATAAAAAAAATAGGTGGCACTTGCTGGTTCATGTTCTTCTGTCCCCCATCTTGATTTAAAGATGGCAGCTATTTTGGGTTCCAGGCTGTTGGGAATTGTTTGAAAGGTAATTTCATGCAGAGTTAGGCTTTCAAAAGAACAACAATAACAGTCAGAGCGAGTCATTTTGATCTATTTGCAATCGAATGTCATAAACCTTTGTTTTAAAATGAAAAAATCAGTGTGGACTAATAGTTATAACATAAGGGAAGTAATTGTTGATGATTCCACTCTAAAATCCAATTGCCCACCCTTTCAAAAAGTTCAAATGAAATTCATTGAGTACCTTTGAGGATATCAAGTGAACCAAAAGAGAACCTTTGGAGTTATTGTATGGAGCTAAAAGTTAACTAGAGCTTAAAGAGGTAATAGTGAATGGATCCATTCCAAGATATTATGACTACTTTTGAATTCTATTGGCCTTCCTTTAACAAAATTTCATTGAAATTCATTGGGAACTTTTGGAGATATCATGTGTACAGATGAAGAAATTATAAAGATATTTTGTGATTTTGACTGATGGAAATAATGCAGGGGAAGTAACTGTGTATGGATCCACTCAAAAATGCAATCACTTCTTCCTTCCCTAATCAATTACTCACTCTTTCATGAAATTTCATGGAAATTCATTGAGAACTCCAAGAGATATTTTGTGGTTGTATACAATTAGCTAAAACATAAAGAGATGATTGTAAATAGATCTATCCCAAAATTTCCTCGATCATAGCCCGCAGCTCACGTTGGGTTAGTATTTGGTTAATTAGAAACTGTCTAATAACACTATCATCAAAACTACCAATATAGGTTTCTTCAGTTTTCAAGTTGATCTGGCTGGCTGGCTGGCTATACATATACGTATCATACATACAGGCTGCAGAAATTCTTTTTTCTTTTTCTTCAATCTTTCATATCCATAGTCAAGTTACTACCACCACATGTACCATATGTACATACACACGCACACACACGCACATACACACACACATACACACACACACACATATATATATATATAATGCTCTTCCATAGGAATAGAGCACTCTGGTGGATGAGGAATTTCCGTGTAAATAGATATATCTCTTAAATTCAGACTTACTGACTGTCCAGTTCTGTAGTCCAGAGGTAGGATATTGGCCGCTGCGTCTGAAGTGAAGGTTTCAATTCTGCCTCATGGTACTGGATGGGATAATGGAAAGTCTATAGCCACACTGAAGAGATGTAATACTTCGAAAAAGCTGTCTGTGGATGACACAATAATATATGTATATATATGTACGCATGTGTATATATGGACAACAAAGATAACTTAGATATTAATATTACTCTCATAGGTTTTATGTTTAAATCAGGCCTTCCCAATCATTTTGGATCCCACCCCCTTTTTGTTAAAAGAAATTTGTCTCAACTCTCCCACTTTAGTAGAAGAAATTTGTTGCAGCCTTCATCAATCTTCCTTACAAAAACAATAAAAACTAACTTTTCTCAATTTTTAGATTCATCAAAAACAGAAAAAAATTACTTTTAGTGAGAAAGATATGCTTGTTTATTTTTGCACAACAAATCAAATCTTGGTTTAATATTTGTTGATGCTGGTCTCAAGGCAATTCCAATGTTTTTAATACTTGAGCCTCCTTTTTGTTTTGATTCCAGTCATCATCGTAAATGCTGATTCACACAAATAGGTTGTAGCAAGTGGTAACAAATCGCTGATTCGGACAACATCATTCAAATTTAGAACAAACTCCTACCCAAAAAGCATTTAAGGTTTGCCAAGAAAATTTAAGCCTGACAATGAGATCACTTTTATGTTCTGCACATTTTTCCTGGGCTTTTGATGATAATAATAATAATAACAACTAGTAAAGCTAGAATATAAAATTGAAAAAAAAATATATATATTCTCTATCTTACTTGTGACCTCCAAGACTGAATTTTTACATGACTCACTTGGTGTGCCATTAGCCCCACTTCTGTGAGGTCTGGTTTAAATAATCAATATTTTTTGCATTTTGAAAAGAACTATTCTTGATGACAATTTTCAAAATTTTTTCACATATACTTTCGTCACTGCAGTGTAACTTTCTTTATCCTTCTGCTTAATGAAATGAAAGCCTAATGAGATTGATAATAACTGTGCATTTAAAAGGAATTATCAGCATAAGAAGAGACCATAATTAATGTAATGGAAGATTTTCAGACAAGAACAAATATTAGAACAGGTCTTGTTAGTCACTCAATGGAAACTTTTACATGATCAATATTATGCTATGTTGGGGATGAACAATTAAAAAATGGAAAAAGAGATGATCGATGAATAGTTTACGTTTTGTTGAATCACTAAAAAGTCTGCCCCTGCGAAAAACTTATTTTGTAAGCTGTTTTTTTTAAAAAAAACAAAAATTTATTCTATTGACATAAGAAGTAAACGTTTAAATTTTCAGCCTATTAGCTCCATAGGTGCGGCCTGTACCCATTACACTTACATAGCCTCCCAGAATCACTTAAAAACTGAAGAAACCTTGACTGACAGTTTCTAACAGAAGCTTATGAATTGATTAATTTGCTGTGGTTAATCAAGAACCATCAACCGGAACTGTCAAAATAGGTTTCTTTAGTTCCCAAGTTGGTTTAGCTATCTATGTATATATGTATTTATCACATATACAGACGTGCTATGGAGCTCAAGGACTGAAATTTTTGACATTTACTTATTATGTCTTGGAAAAGGGATTTTTGATTTTTGAAATATTTTGCTCCTAAATAGGTTTTTAGTTCAGGGTTCAATTTGTAATGTAAGTTTATGCTAAATCAATCACTCAGTTTGTATTTAGCAGCATTCATGTTTGTTCTCTTTAGTGATCACTGCCAAACAAAAGGCGAGAGAAGTAACTTATCCATTGATTACCTCTTTTTCCAATTTTTAATTGATCACCTCCAACATGGCATACTGCAGAAAGACATCGGTTATGTAATGGCCTCTATTGAGTGACTAACCAGACATACTTGTTCATTTATCACATCTTATTGTTAGTTAATTACATCTTATCTAAATACAATTGAGATAATCTCTATGAGTACTTGGTGTGTGCATCATGATTTCTTAGCTGTATGATGTGAAGTTGACATTCGCTAGATATATTAGACAGTACATCAAGCAGACAAGTTTGAAGCTGTTTGGATCAGCAGTTCACTAGAAATCTAAAAATAAATAAATAAAAAGATGAAAGATTACAGATCTTCCTTCATAGATTCTATAAATTATCTTCCTTGACTTTCACTATTTAGAATACATTTTGCATCAATCGCACCTTTGGAAAGGAAACTGCACTAATTTTCATAATTGTTTATATATTTCAATAATTAGACAACACACTCAAACTGTTCCTAACATTATAATGTCCAGCTCCAGTCAGTTTTTATTGAGTTTAAAAAAAGTTTAGAATAAGGTTATAAGACCTTGCATCCATCCAATGATACAGGGCATCTCATTGTAAGGGTCAGGACACTTCTTGGTGTAGCACAAAGATTATAGGGGCAGCAGAAATATTTTCAAAATTTTCTATAAGAATAATCATATCCCTAAATTTATTCTTTCAATATTTATACTAATATGTATTCCTTCTGAGGCGTTATTTTAAAATAGCTCTATTCTATTCACTAATTTCTTAAGAAATTTTTTTTTTTTTTACGGTTAATCTATTTATTTAAAAAACCTTTGGAAAATGATCAGCACAGTTAAACTTATGGTAGATTATAGATATTGTGCAATTTTGGACAATTTTTTCAGTCTTTATCCAATCATCATAGCCTCACAACCAGCCAAGAGGGCTACAGTGTCTTTGAGTCTACATGTATCTCCAGGTGCTCCTGTCTCTACGGTCATTTTGAACTAACGATGCCCAAATCTTGTGCCGGTATATTTCAGATAAATTTTGATAAAAATCTCTTTTCTATAGATAAAATGATCTATGTTTTTTAAAGATAATTTTAAATAGAAGATCTATTTTATAGATAATTTTTTACATAATCAGTTGAAATACATGCACAAGCTATAGCTATTCATCTATGTATGGTATGTATATTTGTTTCTACATTTACTTAGTGTAAGAATATAACTAAAAACTAACACATAGTACAAAGCAAATTAAACCCAAAACTAAAAACATATTTGGGGGTGGGGATCAAAGAACAAAAAAAAAATTTCTCTCAAGACATAATAAGGAGTAAATGTTTGAATGTTCAGCCCTGCAGCCCCATAGTGGCCTGTATACATGATGCATACATACCCAGCCAGCCAGAACAACTTCAAAACTGAACAAACTTACATTGACAGTTTTGGTTGGCAGTATCTAAGAAGCAATCCCCCCCCAGCTATTCATGCGATACAAACCATTATTAAATTCCATACTTCTAGATGTTCTCAAATCCTATTCCTGCTATGCAAAGAATTCCATATCATGTCCCTATTGAACAAGAAAAGTCACACCACAATGAGATCCACCTTCATTCAACAATACCATTTTCTGAGATCTATCTAAATATATAACATTTTTCCAATTGACATGGATTTTGCTTTACATGGACACCCATAAAGAATTGAGCACTATACTGTCTTTGCTTATCAAGCTTTTAGTCAGAATCATATAAATATATCATCATTTTCACTTTAAACTTTCTCCAGTAAGACTCTTTATTATTAGAAACCATTAATACAGTCTTCTTGAGTTTTCAATGGTTTTGCCAGGCGAGCTGTGCATTTATGTATATATGTATTTTGTATGACCATAGAAACACGTCTGCACTCTACTTGAATGAAACATCAACCCAGACTTTACACACTTGCAAACAACAACCCATAGGTGGTGACCACTGCAACATGATCCTTGAAAAACTCCACTCACTTGAACATGTACACACACTTAAGATCAGATTAAACTTATGACAAACTCAAATGGCCCAAACCCTTTTCTCAGTGTGAAGATTACCCCGGATGATGACAGCCGCCTCCTAATTAACACCCAGGATTCGGTACATTTCATCTGTTTTTCCATTCTCTCTGATGATGCTTGTTAAATGAGTGAAACATGTTGTATATACAATAGACTGAGTATATGTACTAAAAAAATTTCAATTTTATATTCCCATATTGTTAACTACTAATATCATGTGTGTATTTGTATATATGTACACATATAAATTATCTTCTGTTCTCAAAAAGGGTTACAATGGCTGCTTTGCAAGTTTCAAGTTTTCAATAGTAAATTTTTTTGTCTTGAAACTCAAACACCAAAAGATGATTTGTTTAATGTCTAAAATTCAAAACACAGCCTTCTATATCTTCTCCAATTATTAAAAGGATTTTGAAGGGGTAGGGGAGTTAAGATATACACTTATTGGTGATATTTTTATTGTAAATGTTTCTCTCATATTCAAGGTTAAAATTTATTGCCATAGATGGAAACTGACTCATTGTCATATATGGAAACTAACATGGCTTAAGCTGGAAACCCAATAGACAGAGGATAAATGAAGGTAAATGATTTTGTGAGTGTTTATCTATGTGTGGACCAAAGGCAAAGACAGTAAATGGTAACTTCAGAAGACAAAGAATGCTGTATAAACTTATAAAAACATAAGTTAATATTCATTTATACATGTATATATATATAGATATGTATACATATATATGTATGTAAATATTATATATATATATATATATATATATATATATATATATATATATATATATATATATATAACAACAGAAAATTTAGCCTTGACCAAGAAAGGAAACAAGAATCTATTTTGAAGAGAGTTCATTCTTGTCGTCTGTTGAAAGTAAGAAAGGACCATTCATGATACTTACGATTGTCTGTTTATTATAAATGTCTGTTAAATCAAGTATTACCTGAAAAAGGACATATTTTGTCTTTTTTGAATTCTTTTCAAATTCAAATACAAATATTTCAATGCAAAAGTATCTATACCATGTTCAAGCTACTTAAAAACTATGCAAATATCCACTGCATCCAACGTTCTGGTATTATGACTTGGGGGCTATAAATTCATCCAATTATAATACAGAACAATAGTGAACAAGTTGGTAAAATTCACAAAAGCTTAAAAGTGATCTTCTAGCTTTGGTTCTAGACTACCAAGAATGTTGTTAGTTTGAGACATCTTTTCATAAACTTCAATTTCTGTGAAACATTCAAAAAACATATAGGAACAACTGGATTCTATACAATATAAATGTTATTAATTAACCTGTCAGAATAAGACCCCTGAAAGGTCAAAAGAGCTTTTTTTCCTCAAATTAAGAATATTACTGGAGTACTGATGCCAATCTTCAAGTTGATAGAACAGTATTGCCAGGAGTGCTGGAAAAACGCATAGCATAAACAAACTCACAAGCACATGAATAAACACACACACTAACACAGAAATGCTCAAACGCATGCGAACCTAAAAAAGTAAGGAACCCCTCACCATCTTTAATGGCTGCATTTGTTCAATACTAATAATACTTTTGAAAAATAAGTATAACACTTGAGCTCTACAAGAAAAAAATCAATACGTGCGTCTGTATCTCCTCTTTGTTTTTTTTTTCTCTTGAAAGTCCTGAAACTCTTTACAACAAACCATTTGTTTTGATCAAGTTTCCAGACTATCAGGTTTCAAGATTATTTGATAAATCATTCAAGGAATAAAATGAATCTTGATGTCAAAAATACTTCGACCATGAAGACTCAAAAGTCAAATTTTATTTATCATATAAGATGCACATTTAAATGAAATGACAAGCCCCCCACAACATTATGCAAATGTACACTGTATCCAATGTTCTGGTATTATGACTTGGGGGCTATATAACAAAGCTCAAAATGGACAGCTATATGGCTTGAATGGGTTGTAGTGAGTGGCAGTCCTCGCAAATATTCTTGTGAACTTTTTGTCTTTTAGTCCAGCATATACTGAAGTTATAACTAGGATCTATAATTGTCAATTATATATATACATGAATAAACACTCATCACAATAAACTTTTTTTTTTCAAGTTTTATTTCACATTCAAAATGGCTGCCATATTCAAAATTAGATAGAAAGAGAAAGACAGTACCAGAGAAAGCTTTCTTTTCTAATTCTTTCGGGCCTGAGGTTTTTGAGGATTACAAAGCAAAGACATGATAAATGGATTTAAGTTTTCTCTCCTTTTGGAAGTCATACATCAAATTTGAAGCTCATAAGATATGAATTTCATGGCAAATATAACGGTCACATGACCTCAGTGTACATTCAAAATGACTGCCATATTCAAAATTGCTGTGAAATTTGAAGTGCACCTACATGTGCTCCTGGCCTGAATGAGAAAGAAATCTATTCTTATGGTTCTTGACTGTATCCTACATGAATCATAGTTCATAGTTGAAGTTTTGATGACTTGCAATAGCCATGAAACAACCCCAACATTCATAACTGCATCAAAAATGATGTCTCTTAAACTATTGCTATCAGTTTGCTACTACAACATAACCAGTGAATGTTGGTCCTTCTGAAGGTGAAGTATTGTCTAAAGTATCCAGTGAAACATCACTTAGGTTTCTTATATATGCTCTACCAACTATTAAAAAGTTTATGTCTCCGGATGGCTAGGATATTTTTCCCCTAAGGTTTTTCCCTTTTGAACTGTATTTGTAGCTATCAACCAAAACTGTCAACATAGATTTCTATTGTATGTTTGGCTGGCTGGATATCTATCTGTCTATTTATCTATCTTTCACATGTACTTCCCACACAATGGAGCTGGAGGGATGATAATTTTAACATTTACTCCTTAATGTATGAAGAAAAAAAATTCCCCCTCCCCCATGATTAGTTTTTGGTGGGAGTTCAATTTGCAATGTAAGTTTATGCTAGCTTGCATCCGGCACTGCTTACACTTGTTTTTTTCGTTTTTTTGAATTTGGACTTTTTTAATGATCACCCCTCAAAAAAAGGTATGAGAAGTAACTTATTCATTGATCAAGCTTTTTAACAATTTTTCAGTTAATCAACCCCAACACAGTATGGTACCAAAAGATATTGGTCATGTGACGGTTTTTATTGAGTGACTAAACAAACTTGTGTCTTACATGGTCGGCTGATGAAATTTTTTTCTTATCCCAAGGAATGCAAATCATTTTCTTCTATCTTGCACATTTTGACATTTTTCAACTTCCCAATATCTGTTATCAAAATGGCATCGGGCTAAATTCCTCACCGAATCATACGTCCTCAAATGTCGCACATATCAATTCAACTGAACTGTACACATGGCACTATCAGCAATGCAAGCAAATGTTATCTTTTCTTCTGACATACTATCAGCTTTCAGTGTTGACATGTACACTCTAGATGGAAAAACTGTCTCTTTATTACAGCAATTATTTTTACTATTCATTCTGTTAGAGGAAGTACTGTAAATCATTATTATTGTGATAAAAAGCCACTGAAAAAATGGAGTAAATAGTAGTTGAAAATCAATGATAATGATTTACAATGGTTCATCTAATAAAGATGATTGATCAAAATAATTGCTATAAGAATACTGTCACTACTAGTCTGCAAACAAACATGGCAGAGCAGGATTGGTATAAAGAATGAGTTTAAGGGTTTAATTACAATGAACACATCTTCAAAGACTTTTACTACCTTCACTATTTCACACACAATGCAAAAAGAAAAGCATACAAAATACAAGACATCTGCAAAAATGACAAAAATGATACTCAACCTAATGGATACATCTCACTACCAACTAAATCACAAACCACAATACTCATCAATGATATAAGAAAGCCAGGCAGATACTTTTATGACAAACACATCTAAGACGATCAAAGATCAATTACCAAAGCAAGAAAAGAGATGCATATTTATATAATTCCCAGTCAGGATTGCCCTAAACTATACATCAGAGAAACCTCCAGACCAATCTATGATAGTATTTATGAACAGCGCAGAGCACTCAAATTAGGTAATCATTCCAATGCACTTACAACGCACGAAAACTAATTAGGCCAATAATTATGATTTACTATATACTCGCATCACAAAAAAAGAACATAACACAAGAGAAAATGTGTTGGCAGTCATCTCTCAGTGTAGAACCATTTATCAAAGACCGTGCTGTTCCAATATATTGCCACAATTAGGAAAACCCATTACTGAACCACAAAAATATACAATATCAGCCCCAATGCTAAACTGTACTGATCTCAAACCTCTAACACATCAATCCTGTCTTTTCAGTTTGCACACACACACCTCCACACTCATGATCACATAGCTTTAATTAACTCACTCACACACACTCACTAACACCTCATACTTACTCCCACCCTGGATCCATCTCTTTGACCCATTTCTCTCTATCTTATAAGCACACAAACATCTATTTAACCTCCCCCTGGCAGCAGATGACTCATGACATCATTCCAAATAAAAAACTTCCCCATGGAACATGAAATTACTTGACCTCAAACTTTTCAGTCGACCTTTTTTCTAACTACTCTATAGTCTCATCTGAAAATCAACAAGAGAGAGAGAGAGAGAGAGAGAGAGAGAGAAAGAGAGAGCAAGAGAGAGAGAGAGGAATACTTCCTTATGGCTCCTCTGCATATTGAATGAATACTCCAAAATCATAGTCTTGAACTGAACTTCGCTTCATCCAGATAAATCTACATTTAAGTTTAAACTGTCTGAAATAATTCAAGTTGAGTTCTTTTCATCTTTATACAAGTATATGCGTGTTTATATATTGGTCTATTTTAAAATATGTACGCGTGTATGCATGAGTGTGCATGGAATAATTTGTACTTGTTTCCTAGTTAGTGCCTGACTGTATTCTTGCTTTTTTTTTTTTAATTCAGACTTTTTAGTGTCCTACAAAAAGTGAGATCACCATTTTTTTCCAAACTTGAATTGATCACCCTCATCGCAACATGCTGTCAAAGGGCATTGGTCATATGATGGTTTTTATCAAGTGCATGATTAGATTTTTATATGTGTATTTATATATATTCATATATATATATATATATATATATATATATATATATATATATATATATATATATGCCAAAGCATCTTGAAATATATGGAACAATCAAAAGTTCTAATCAATACAGATTATAGTTCTATGATTCAATTGATTATTGCTGATAAGCACATCTTCCAAAACTTTTTTTGCTGGCCGCACATTTTTCAAAGTATTTGACGTTAAATGTTCTCGCATTGCACAATCACAGAACCGTTTGAGCAATTTTGATTATGGTTTATTTGGACAGTAAATGCTAAATTAATATCAAGTTTGATTTACCCTGTCATTACACAGGCTTAACACTGATAAGGAGAATTAGATTAATAGTATCCATTGTACTTAAAGTAAATTTCAGCACGAAACAAAAGATGTGTGATGGTTATAAATTGAACGCTGTCAAAAATAATTGATCAACAAGATAATTTGAAAAAAAAAGAGGTCTGGTTAATCATTCAATAGAAACTGGCACGTAACTAATGTCTTTTGTCAGCATGTTGTATGAAATTGTCTGGATGTTCCGAAAAACAGACGTGAATGCTAATGTACACAAACAAAGGAATTCATTTAACATAAACAAACATTGCAAATCGAAACTTGCATTGCGGGAGAATTTTCGAAAATCAAAAAATGTGTATTTTAGACGTAAAAGAGTTGAAATTTTCAGTCCTCTAGCTCCTTTGATGCTGCATGAGTGCACGATACATACATAACATCCTATCTCCATTGGTGCAGCCTGTACACACAATACATACATATTCAGCCAGACCAACTTGAAAACTAAAGAAACCTATTTTGAGAGTTTTGTTGACAGTTACCAATAGAGACCGAATAGATCTGTTGGAGATCAATAGCTTCAGACCAATTATTCAATTCCAAGAATCAATGAAACAAATTGCGTCTGCTATGCTGTAGAAGAGAAGAGAAGAAATATAGCAGACAAGAATTACAATATGCTAAGAACTATGCAAACAGTTAAATCATCACTCAACAAAAAACATGATCCAGAGAAGATGTGAATCTTTGATTCTGTTGCTCAATTGCAGTCTGCAGTCACTGATTTTTCTTTTCCAAGAATAAATGAATCTTAACATAGAAGCTTACGAATTAAGGTAGAAACAGTAGTTTTGACACTAAATCAACCTGTGGGAACCTCAGACTCCAGCACCACCTATCTTATGTTAATCCTGGGGTCAAGCCACCCTGACAGACAAATTTGCAGTCCCTAAGCTGCAGCTGTTTTGGAGCCTATATGCTGCAGGCTGCATCTGTTTTGGAGTCTACGTGATGCATGCACACAAATAAACAAGATAACAAACATTCATCTTTATATCATTTGATGTGTGTATGTGTGTGTGTCTGCGGTAGAGAAGAGAGAGATATATTAAGAGATCCCAAGATCAGGCAGCCATCACATCCCCAAGAATTCAGCACTCCCACATAGTGGTAGAAGAACTAGCAAAGCCGAGTGATATCTTTGAGAAGTGCCGATTCAACGATGGTGATTGGCAATGAAGTTTAACCTCCCAAATCCATGCCTGATTCCAGAGTTGTTATCTGTTGAAGGTTCTGTTTGAGACGCTGCTGCTGTTTTCACAGCTGTGTGTTGTATGAAATCATCATTATCAACATCCCCTCCTTCATCATCATCATCAGCATCAGCAGCATCAGCAGCAGCAGCAACAAAAACAACGCCTCAAACCAAATTTAAACGTTCAAATTTTTCCTCCTCCTTCTAAAACCATATACAATGTATGTATGTATGCATTGATTGAAATGAAAAAAAAAAAAGCACTGAAGGGGGGAGGGAAATATAATTGAATCGAGAAATCCAATTTTAACTCATGCTTCTAACTCAGCTTCAACAGAATGAATAGTTGAAACAATGCAAGATGGAAAAAAAAAAACACTATTTTATCAAAATTGATGCACAAGATATTTACATGTTCACTAAAATTCTTTGCAAGTTTTTGATTATTTGCTCCATAAAGCTATCACGAATTAACAAAAATGTCACAAGAAACTGTCAACAAAAACTGTCAACCAGAACAGTCAATGTAGGTTTCTTCGATTTTAAAGTGATTCTGGCTGGCTGGCTATGTATGTGTCACGTATACAGGCTGCACCAATGGAGCAAGAGGGCTAAAAATTCAATCATTTACTCCATATTATGTCTAAAAAAAAACATTTTTTTTAAATACCCTATCCTAAAAGGTTTTTAATGGGATCCAATTTAGAATATAATTTCATGCTTAATTTGTCCCTAACTTCAACTTTTTAAAAATTCAATCTATTTTAGTAATCACTTCCCAATGAAAAGTGAGAGATGTAATTTATTCATTGATCACCCCTTTTTCTGCTTTTCTTAATTGATCTCCACCAACATGTCATACTGCCGAAAGACACAGGTCATGTGACAGATTCTATTGAGTGACTAATCAGACCTGTGGTCTCTCTGTTTCTGTCATGTTCCCTAATTAGCCTTCACATAAAATCTTTTTATGGAAGGAATTTTTTAGATGCAGTGATCAGTTATTAGTTTGATTCAGCCAACAACTACCCTCATTCAAATCCAGTTAATACAAAGCATTGAATGCTTTGATTTCAGTTAGAGACTGGAGCTATATAGTCGTCCAAAGAAGTAAGCCTCTCCCTATATTGCCTAGTATTAGATTGGAAAAGATGAATAACAAACTTGGCTGTGCTTATATCAAACTTACTCCCTTCAACCTAAAAAGTAAACAAAACAGAATTCATTTCTCCATTCTATATCATTCAGAAATCATGTGTCTCATTTCAAGTCCTTTATTTATAATTCCTGTTAATGGAATTCACAAACATTAGCAAAACAAGTTGACCTGGTTGGGCTTTAGAGGAGAGAGTGAATTTGTAACCACTTTTTGTGTACATCACTCTGTCATAGTTATTCATGCATGATGTCACTTGTTCTCGTTCTGTTCATTGTCGTCCATCATTGTTGTTCCATAAGGAAATAAAGTCATAACTCAATAGTATGAGTTTGACAAAAGAGGAATTTGTTGAGGTTTTGCAGACAAAGATTTCTCCCTCGATTTACAACATAACTGAAATGTTAAACTTGACAATTACTTTCTGTTTGTCACTAGAAACTGCAGATATGAATTTCTCTTTCTCTCAGAGGTTACGCCAGTTTGGAAGTATTTTTTAATGGAATCTGATCCTAACCCGGCAATAAAATATGTTTTTCTCAGAGTAAAAGACCTAACCCTTATTCCAACCCGAACATATAATTTCATACTTTATTTAAGAAGTGTATAGTGTTTGGGTGAGTCCTTAGTTCACACTTGTTTTTTGAAAATTCAAACTTTCTCGGTAATCCCTACTCAACAGTAGGTGAGAGAGGTAATTCCACCATTGATCTGTTTCTTGATTTTTAATTGATCACCACCAACACAGCATGTCTTAACTCTAACCAAACACTAATCCCAACCCAAACATATGATTTTATACATTATTTGAGAAATGTGTTGTGTTTGTATATATGATAACCGGTGTGAACGTGTCTGTGTATGTGTTGTATTGATTTATATATGAGTTTATAGCCATGAAAGGCTGATACATTTTGAAATTTACGTTTTTTGTAATTGTACATCGACAGGCAAGGATCACCTATCATTATTTTCAATACTTCTACATCATTGTTGAATAACAATTCGTTGATTTCTTTTTTTCAATATTAGAAACCGTTAATCAAAACTGTCAGTGTTAAAGTTGGTTCAGTTGCCTGACTGGCTATGTATGTAGCTGGCTGCATGAATGGTGCTAGAGTACTGAAATTTTTGGACATTTACTCGTTATTATGCAAAAAAACACTGTTTTATTGTTTTTATTACTGACCCTCCCCCAGGTTTTTAGTGGGGAAAGGATTCAGTTTTCAATGTAAGTTCATGCTAAATCGATCCCTTAGATTGTACATGCTTGTATTTTGAAAATTCAGACTTTTTAGCCATCATTACCCCATAAGGGTTGAGAGAAGTAACTTATTCATTGATCACCCCTTCCACTAATGTTTTAATTGATCACTCCCAACATCGCATACTGGGAAAAGATGTTGGTTACTTGACAGTTTCTACTGAGTGACTAACTAGACCTGGCTTTCCATTAATGTTCATTCTTTAGATTGTTGCACTGCATTTTGTACCTGAAAAAATATTGCATTGTGCATTATCATACTGAAGATGAAAGGAAGGAAGAGAAAATCGAGAACTTGTGGCTCGAATTGTAATTACTATGCATTAGATTCAGGAAATTATACTACACTCATGTACGTATAGTATAAGAAGAATTGAACAACTATAGCCACCAAAGATGGCGAAGGGTTTTATCCTTTTTATTATGGGTGTGTGTGTGTGTGTTTATGTCTATGTGTTTGTGAGTTCCAGCACTCTTGTTCATTCAATTTTGTCTATGGATTTGAAAATTGGCATTAGTATCTCACTCCTCCTCCTTCTCCTCCTCCTCCTCATCATCATCATCATCATCATCACCACCACCACCACTACAACCACCATCATCATCATCATCATCAGTCTTTTAACGTCCGTCATTGGACATAGACCTTCCCCAGAATTCGCCACAATTCCCTATCACGGGCATCGCAGAGCCAGTATTTCCTGAATCTGTCAAGTTCATCTCTCCATCTTGTATTCTGTCGGCCTCAGTTTCTTATGTGATCTCTGGGGATCCATGTTGTGAGTCGTGATGTCCATCGGTTGTCTTTCATTCTTGCAACATGGCCTGCCCATTGCCATTTGAGTTTTTTGATAGTTTCTATGATGTCACGAACACCTGTTTTCTTCCTTATATACTGTGCTGTCTTGTGATCTCTCCATGTAAAATTGAGCATGATTCTCTCATGTGTGCATTGTTTGCTTCTCAGTTTGCAGGCCTGTCTCTTTTTTTGATTTATGAAAGAAGGGCTTTTTTGGCCCGTTTTTGTGCCTTATACAATGTGCACATGAAAGGATCAAGGTCAATATAACGAGGAGAGGTCGCAAAACAGCACAATACATTAGAAAGAAAAACAGGCGCCTGAGACATGGAATCCATCAGAAAAATCAAATGGCAATAGACTAGTCACATTGCAAGAATGGCAGACAAGTGATGGACATCACAACTCACAACATGGATCACATGTGTAACTGAGGCTGGCAGAGAATACAAAATGGAGAGATGAACTAGACTAGTTCAGAAAGGATTAGATCCGCAATGCTCATGATAGAGAGGATTGGCGAATCGTAGGGAAGGTTCATATCCAACGACATGTTGAAAAAAGACTGATGATGATGATGAATGTCTGATGATAACTGTTTTGATTGTGAAATGTTCCATCAGAAATGATAAAATCCTGATCTGTTTGGTTTAGAAGAAAATGAGCTTTCTATGAAAAACTGGTAGTAAGGGACTCCTCTATGAGGTGATACTGTAGATTCAGCCTCAGAATAGGTTTCTAAATATCATACCCTATTCCACCAATTCTTCACCTACCACTCCTTCCCCACCCTATTTCTGTTGGATTCTTTTACAACATTCTCTCCCTCTTTTCATCGGCACTCATCACTTTTTCTGTCATCTCTCTTCTCAGTTGCTATGATTCTTTGTTCAATTAAAAAAAAATCCCTCTGTTCTTCTTATTCCTATCTCTCTCATTCATTCTCACTCTCTCTCTCTCTCTCTCTATATATATATATATATATATATATATATATATATATATATATAAGTATTTGCGCAAAATTCTTCACAAACGCACATGTGTAAACACAAACACAAACGCACACATTTACAGACAAATGAATCAGCAGCAGCAGCAGCCTTTCAATGTCGGTCTTTGGACATAGATCCTGCTGAAGATTTGCCAGGTCTATTGCAATGGCAATATCTCCTAGACATGTATGAATTGTCACACTATCTTAATTTCTGCCAGTCACAATTCTGCATATGATCTCTGGGGATGCTCTTTGAGTTTTCTAAAGGATTCTAAGATATCTCTGACTCCTATCTTTTTCTCTAATATACTGTGCTGTCTTGTGATCTCTCCATGAGATATTGAGCATTATTCTCTCCAACTCTGCTTCAACTCCATAGGTGACTATTCGGAGGATTTTTTTCCATTGGCAACAATCACCAATTTTTGCTTGATTAGATGGAATTCTTTTAGCTCGGAACCATCTCAGAAATGAGTGACAACCAGCCTAAACACTAACATAAGTTTCTTCAGTTTTCAAGTTGGTCTGGCTGACTAACTGGCTGGCTATGCATATATCTATTGCAAATGTAGGCAGTACTAATGGAGATAGAGGGCTGAAAAATTAAAGATTTACTCTTTATTAAGTCTATAAAAAAACGTTTTTGTTTTTGCTTTTTTAAAATCCAAATAAATTTTTAGTGTGGGGCTGAATTTACAAGGTAATTTCATGCTAGATTGATTTCTTACTGTGTGCCTGGCAGCATCCATGCTTGTTTATTTGAAAATTCAAACTTATCATTCAATAATCACTGTCAAACAAAAGGCCACAGAAGTAACTTATTTATTCACCTCTTTTTTTAATTTTTCAATTGATCACTCTCAACATGGCATGCTGCCAAAAGATGTTGGTCACATGATAGTTTCTATTGAATGACTACCCAGACCTGTATTTCATTTTTCTCCCATTCACCAAAATATGTAGGTCTCTGGAAATGTACTGCCTATCTGCCGTGAAATAGGAGAGAAATTCAGTATCTTATGAGTGATCTAATATTCATTGAAGAAGACCCTTAATTCTGTGCTATCTATCAGTGACTTGATATTCAATATATAATTGCTGCTGCCTTATGGTATTAAAGAATATATTGTAAAGTTTTTGTTAGTCTTTGAAGGACTTTCTGGGGGCTCTTTGATTGCACTTTCCTTTAATCTGTTAAAATAAATACTTTTATTATCAAATAAATACTTATTAGGTCATTAAGTCATGGACAATGTGGCCAATTCAGTGATTTTGCATTATTATTTTGGCCATTTCTGGCAAATTTTATCATCTTTTTGGTGTGTTTTAGCCATTTTGCCATTTTTTAAAATTCAATGCTTTTTGGTGGTCAAACTAGCGAAAAAATATTTTCTGAGTTAGCAACACTGGTTAGAGATAACAGTAAGAAGCAAAGACTTACAAATGTAGCTTATAGAATACAAAGAAAAAGAAAGACAAAACACGCCTTGTGAGTCAATAGAAACTGACACATGACCAACGTTTTTTGGCAGCATACTGTGTTAGGGTTGATCAATTAAAAAATTGTATAAAGCAGTGATCAATTGATAAGTTACTTTTCTTCCCTTCTGTTGGGCATTAGTTACTAAAAAAGTCTAAATTCTCAAAAAACAGGCATGAATGATGCAGGGTAAGAACTAAGCAACTAATTTAGCATAATTAATCAAATCTCCTGACTAAAAACCTATCATGAGGGATGATTATGAGAAAATTTTGTTTTTTCCTCCACAAATCATCATCAGGCTTTTAGTATCAATTGTTTGATAAAGACCTTTCCAAAGATTTACTAGACCTCTCAACCATAGGCATTTCAAAGCCAGTACTTTCCGAACTTGTCTAGTTTATCACACCATCTCATTATCTGCCAGTCACAATTCTACATATGATCTCTGTGGATGCTCATTGGGTTTCCTAATGGATTCTATGGTATTTCAGACCCCTGTTTTTTCTCTTATATTCTTTGCTGACTTGTGATCTCTCTTTGTAATGTTGAGCATAACAATGAAATCAAATAAATTGTCATACTTGGATGCTAAGGTAGTTCTGACTTCCTTACCAGAATTTGAGCTCAAGTAGATACTGCAATTTCAAATGTTGATTTTTACAGTACAATCTTTCCATCCTACATGTGCCTGACTATGCTAAGATTATATTTATGAGATATCAATTTTTTATTTAGGGCTTGGCCTTCCAAACTGAGCGGTGCACAACATTAATGTATTGCCGTTAATCTTAAGGTGTCTTGCGAAATTGAGTATAACAAATCTGGTTAGTCACATTATAGAAACTGTCACAGACCAATGTCTTTTTATAGCAAGCCATGATCAATTAAAAAATTGGCAAAAGTAATGACCATCAAATGAGTTAATTCTCTTGCCTTTTATTGGGCAGTGATCACTAAAAGAAATCTGAGTTTTTAAAAAATCAAGCATGAATGCTGCTAGACACAATTTAGGGAACCAATTTAGCATAAACTTAAATTGTAAATTGAACTTCAACTAAAAACCCAATTAGCAGAGGAGTTTAGAAAAAAAAAGTTTTTTCTTGACATAAAGTAAATGTTTAAATTTTCAGCCCTCTAGCTCTATTGGTGCCACCTGTACATATGATATATACATACATAGCCAGTCAGACAGCTAGATAAACACTCTGTCCATGGACAAAATGTCTTGTTGCTTATGAGTTGTGAGAATCAATGGAGAAGCAACCTCATTTATCCAGACAATAGCAGTAAAAAGCTGTCTCCCCCATTATCAACCTTGATAATTAGAAAAGAATAATAGGTCTGGTTAGTCAATCTATAGAAACTGTGATATAATCAACATCTAGAAGTATATTTTAGTTGATTGTTAAAAAAATTGGAAAAAGGGGTGATGAATGAATGAATTACTAGTTACTTCTCTTGTCTTTTGGTTGGTAATTATCGCAGAAAAGTCCATATTTTCAATGAAACAAGCATGATCATTGCTAGGCACAAACTGAGGAACCAGTTTAGCATAAACTTACATTGTAATCCCCCCCCCTATTTTGGGTTAGGGATTTGCAAAAAAAAACAAAACATTTTATTCTATAAATCACAAGGAGTAATTGTTCAAATTTCCAGCTTTCTCACTCCGTTGGTGTATCCTTCATAGCCAGCCAGCCAGAATCACTTGTAAACTGTGAAGAAACCTATGTTGACAGTTTCTTATATGATAAGATTAAATGATTGTGCTTCAATGATATTGCATGTCTAGGCAAGATGATGAAAGTTCCCACGAAAGAGCTCCCACTCATAAAACAATATTGCTCGATTAGCACTAAATAAAGATATAGACAGGAAAGTCTTTAATAAGTCAATCTTATAAATAGAACACATGTCTGGTAAGTCAACCAATAGAAACAGTCGTGCGACCTACGTCTTTTGGCAGCATGCGTTTTGGGGTGATCAATTAAAAAATAAGAAAAGGGAGTGATCAATGGATAAGTTACTTCCTGTGTCTTTTGTTAGGCAGTGATCAATAAAATAATTTAATTTTACGAAAAACAAAACAAAATACAGTCAGATATTAAGTGAGGGATCAATTTAGCATAAACTTACATTGCAAATTACCCCTCACTTACATTGTAAATTAATTTTTTTTTTTTTTCCAAGACAAGATGAGGAGTAAATTTTGAAAAATTCAGCCCTCTAGTTCCATTAGTGGGGCCTGTATATACAATACATACATATATACATAGCCAAACCACTCAAAAACTGAAGAAACCCCTGTTGACAGTCTTGGTTGACAGTTTCTTACACCAAGCAGGTGTTCTTGTTATCAAGTGTTTTTTTCCTGATGAATTACTGATTAAAAATTGATGAAGTTTTATTCCTCTCCATCCAACCAGAAATACTTAGACACTGAGATTAGAACAAGTTCACATGTATTTCATACGTGCTGTAACCACCCAACCGGGCCTTTTCCAGTTTGTATGTATTTGTATACATGTATATTGAATGGGAAGTTCTGGTTCACTTAAACAGAAAATGAGGGTTCATTATAGTTACATCGATTACAGAATCATCCTCTAAACCCCTTTAAGAAATATTTTTTGAAAAACCAAGTACTTTTCCAAGGTCCATTAAGTATGCATACCAAATTTGGTTGGGATGGGATAATGTTTAAGGGATGGGCACAATTACAGAGAGACAGACAAAGGGAAACAAATATTTTATATAAATAGATACTGAATGAGAATTTTGGGAGTTTTGTTTTGAATTATCAAAATTTTATTCCTGATATTTTATTCATTTTCTGGACTTCTCCAGGCAAATAATGTGAAGAAATAAGGAAACAATTGTTTATAAGAAAAATTTGAATTATGGGTAGGCAAGACTGTGTATCATTTCTGGAAATGGTATACCTCTTTGACTTGTATTAGGTACAGAGATAATTATTTCTATTATTATTCGGACCATCGTCATCATGGTTATTTTTCATACAACGTTTCGGCCATTATACTCTACGGCCTTCATCAGGTATCATCTTGTAGGTGGGGGGAAGTAACGAACCGAACCCTTTATTTAACCAATGGGGGTATATTGACCACACTCCTAGCATTAGTAGTATTATTATTGTCTCACACTGGGATTGAACCTAGAACCATCAGATTACTTGCAGTAATTTTGTCTGATTCTGTAACCACTACACTATGTGTCCATGTGGATAAAATAAAGGGTTCGGTTTGTTACATCCCCACACCTACCAGATGATACCTGATGAAGACTGTAGAGTACAACGGCCGAAACGTTGTATGAAAAACAATCAAGATGAGGATAGTCCGAATAATAATAGAAATAATAATAATACCTCATCTCAAAAATTCAGAGATATGTACAGAGATGATTTTAGATATTTTTTACATGATTAATTCTGGTACATACGCAGACTACTAGTGATTCTTTTAGGTGAGGTATGGATATCTATATATCAGAAAAAAGTTTTTTGTGTTTGGCTTGAGCAGCGATAGAGAGACTGAACTCCCTGAATCCCCAGGATCCCTCCCCTGTTTGGATACAAGTTCGGTTTAGAATTACTAGATTATTTCATTCTTTTATTGTAGTATTAAACAAATGAGGGAATGGTTTTATGAAAATAACCTATGAAAAGATGATTCTCTGTTGGAAGTCATGAAATTGTTTAAAAATAAACATTTTTGAAAAGAAAAAAGATCTAATCTAACCTAGCAGAAAAATCTCAGACAATATCACGGGGAGAAAAAAAATCAGCCGATTTTGGGTTTATTTCACAATCACTATATGTGTATAAAACCCTACAAAAAAAAAGTTCTATACGTGAGGATATCATTTTCCAGTTAGATTGAAGTATTTTGTTGATTTTTTTCCCTATTTTGTAACTTTTTATACTTACGATTTGTTTCCTTATTTAACAGTAAGAAACTGTTTTCCAAAACTGTCGACATAGGTTTCTTCAGTTTTCAAACAGGTTTGGCTCACTGGCTATATATTTGTTGAAGCTAGAAGGCTGATAATTCAGACATTTCCCCCTTATCATGTTGAGAGAAAAAGCTTATTTTGATTTCTGAAAATTCCAATAGGTTTTTAGTGGAGATTCAATTTGCAATATCAGTTTATGCTGAATTGGTCTCTTATTTTGTATCTGACAGCATTCATGCTTGTTTTTATGAAAATTGAGACTTTTTAATGATCACAACCCAAAAAATATTAATTGAAAACTTCTTTTTCAAATTTTTTAAATGATTACCCGATAAGAGCAAAAAGTTGATATTCTTATGAACTTTAGCAAAACAGAGTCATATGCAACAAATATGTTGGAAATAGATTCATAAGGATCATAATTAAAATGGGAAAATGGAGAAAATAGACCACTACATCTACATAAGGAAAATGAATCTTAAAAGAAGATGAAATCGAGCAGAGAACCACTCTTGGATGGCAAGACTTCAGCAGAGCAAGCTCAACCTTCAAGAATAAGAAAATCCCATCAGGCCTAAAAAGGAGAATATTCAACCAATGTATCCTCCCCAGATAGTCACCTATGGAGCTAGAACAATGTACCTAACAAAGAAACTGACCTGCAAACTGAGAACCATAAAACACGCACGTGAAAGAATGCTCACCGTCACATGGAGAGATCAGGAGACAGCATGACATATTGGAGAAAAAACAAGAGTCCAAGACATCATAGAATCCATTAGAAAACTCAAATGGCAATGGGCTGGTCATGTTGTGAGAATGGCAGACAACCACTGGACATCATGACTTACAACATGGATCCCAAGAGATCACATGCAAAACTGAGGCTGACATAATACAAGACGGAGACAAACTAGACAAGTTCAGAAAGTATTGAGTCTTCGACGCCCATGATAGAGAGATCTGGCTAATCCTGGAGAAGTTCTTTGTCCAACGACGGACAATAAGAAACTGATGATAATGAACACGACATGCTACTTAAATAGTCCAGGCAGTTTATTTGAAAATGGGGTCAAACCGCTCATCCAAACAACTTCAAACTTTATACTGCACTCCCTTAGATCTTGAGTAATATTCCTACCAAAGTATAACTTAACACAGTGCCAGGTTTTCTTGATAGATTATTGTCACTTGGGCAGATGGGGCCATTTCAAATCTCAGGATTTTCTCTCCGTGCAATTTCAGTATACTTTTTTTCTGTCATTCAGAACATATTGAGTGCACAAAATACATTCAGTTTTTTTTGTTGCAATTTGTGAGAGGTCAAGTTACATTTTTACTGGACTAAAAGATATTTTCTATTGAGTGACTAACCAGACCTGTTCTGTGATCTTTTTCGTTTTTTGTGTTGTGATAAAAATACAACAGTAATAAGATAGAGTAATAAGTGATAATAAAATGATATGGAAAAGCTTCATCGCAAAATTGAAAGAAAATACATATTTGAAAAAATATGGAACAAACATGGTCACCAAAGGTAGCAAAGGGTTTTATCTCTATCTATTCGTGTGTGTGTTTCAGCGCTCCTGGCTGTACTTTTCTGTCTACGGACTTGAAAATTGGCATCACTACTTCACTGGATCCTTTCTTTTTTGTGCCTTATTTAGACAGGTTTGATGATACAGTATAGATTCTGGAGAATTTAGATGTTTCTAGATGTTTTTTTAAAACTCTATTATAGATGCTTTCCAGTGTAAAATGCCAGTGCTGTTATAGATAGAATTAGTTCTGACCATATTTATTCTCTGATCTGTATTTTTTTATTTGATTTCAAATTTTGATGCTACTGTTGTTCAGTTATTGACTGTGGTTGCAAGTTCTTTTCAAAGACATTTTCTATCTTTTATACAAACCAACAATTTCCATGCATTATAATGAAGTACAACTGTGATAAAATGGAGTAATACATAGAATAGAATAATGATATAGAAAAGGCTCCATCTAAAAATTAAAAACAATATGTATATATATATATATATATATATATATATATATATATATATATACACATATACATATACATACATATATATATATATATATATATATATATATATATATATATATATATATATATATATTCTCTTTTTTCCAGGTATATAATGTGAAGCACAAAGTTTATATTGGAAATTGAAAAAACAGGTCTCATTGGTCATTCAATAAAAAGCTGTCATGACCAAAGTCTTTAAGCAGCATGCCATATTGGGGGTGATTGATTAAAGAATTAGAAAAAATAGGATGATCAATGAATAAATTACTCCTCTCTTCTATTGGGCAGTGATCACTAAAAAGTCCAAATATTAAAAAAAACATGTATGAATGCTGCCGGACACAAAGTGATGGACTAATTTAGCATAAATTTCATGGTAAATGAAACTTTCCCCCAAAAGCAAAAAAAAATGTAAACATGTACTCCTTATTATACCTAGAAAAAAACTTTTTTTTTGTTGAAAATAACCCATCCCCATCCATACAAAAGGTTTCTAGCATGGAATTGAATTGATCCTTTAGTGTATGTCTCAGAGCATCTGCACTTGTTTTTTGGAAAATTCCCTCAGTGATCATTGCCAAACAAAAGGAAAGAAAAATAATTCATTAATTGATCACTGTGTTTTCAAACTTAATAATTGATCACCCCTAACATATCATGCTGCCAAAAGACGTTGGTCAGGTGATGGTTTCTATTGGGTGCTAAAGTAGATCTGTTATCTTTGATAATTGTTTCCTGTTTTTTTTCTGACAAGTGACAATTCCTTTGTAGTTTACTTCTGTTAAATTCTTATTCTCTCTTGTTTTATACAGCCTCAAAAACAAAATATTCTAATCAGTCCTCCGAGAATGAGTGTGTGTGCATGCATTTGTATGAGTGTGTGTCTGTTTGTGCATTTGTGTGTGCTCTATAAAGAGATATATGTTGGTTTGTCTCTTTGTCTGTCCTCACTATATCTCTAAAGGTACAGAATGAGTCTGGGAGTTGGGTCCAGGAATTTTTTTCTGATTCCCATATGATATCTCCAAAGGTTCTCCATGAATTTCTATGAAATACTGTGGAGGGATGGACAGTAGGCGACAGAATAACTTCTTAGATTTTAGACAGGATCCATCTGCAATTATATCTTTTATGTTGTATCATGACTGTCCACACAATATCTCCAAAAGTTTTCAGTGAACTTCAATGACATTTTGTGGAAGGATGGAAGGTTATAGGAGAACTGAATGAATTTTGGAGCAAATCCATTCTCAATTACTCTCTCTGACAATAACTTTGGTAGAGGTATGCACTCTCTGAGTGCTTTCTAGTTTGTTTTTTATTCATGTTTATATGCATGAACAGGGACCGATCTATGATTTTGATCCGGGCCGGGGCCATTTTTTTTATATTTTTTTTTTTTACTCCATCTGTCTAATTAGATTATGGATATAATAATTTTCTATTTTTTAAGTTAATTTATGATTACTCTGTTTTTTTCTTATTTATAAAATATCTTTATCTTGATATTTCAAAAATAGAATTTGATTGTGCTTAGCTTGAGTGATAGTGCGGGTGGATCCACGCCCCTCCCTGATCCGTGCCTGTTGTATATATGTTTTTGAATATGTATGTGTTTTATGTTTGTGCACATGTGTGTATGTGAATGTTGTGTGTGTTATTTTTTGTGTTTAAAAAATATTAATATGCCTCCCATCCCCAACCATTTTTCCTATCAATGGTTGTAGCAGATCTAAAATCTCATTCTAGCATACACAGACAAAAAAGATATCTAACAGAAATATGATTTGTTCAATTGTACAGTTTTTTCTCTTATTTTGGGTTAAATCAGAAAATCTGACTCAGTAGGAAGGGGAAAGAAAGAAAGTTGATGCATGTGTATTGCTAGATTCAGATTAATTTCAAGCCCAGTGATTTTGAATTTTGGATCATATTGATGATGGACACCCCAAAATTGATCCAACTGAAAAGGATGATGCCACTCTGCATGTCAGCAGTCATGTAAATATAAAAAAATTTGATCTAATTTAAGAAATTTATTATGATGAAACGAAATGTAAAGCTATTTAATCAACTTTATCTAAAGTTTATAAAATTCTGAAAACACCCTAATATGATCTGGTTTTACAAAGATTTAAAATGCAAAATTGTAACATATTGAAGAATTGTGGCCATCAAAGATGGCATGGGTCCTGTCTTTTTTTTTATATGTGGATGTGTTTATCTGCTTATTTGTTTGTTTGTGTCAGTTCGTTTGTTCCAGCTCTCTTGGCCATACTGCTTTGTTTGTAAACTTGAAAATTGGCATTAGTACTCCACTAGACCACTTTTTTTAATGTCATTTGAAAATTTTGGAGAACAAAGCTTTTATGACATTTTTTAGGCCTTATTTTGATTAGTTCATGAAAACATCTAGATTCCCCAGATATTTTTTTTACTCAATTCAACCTTTTGCCAATGGAAAATACCAGTGATGTCATGAACAGAATTTATTCTGACCATATTTATTCTTCAATGGAATATTTTTTACAACACTACAGTTGTTCAATTATTGACTGTGATGACAGGTTTTAACTGAATTTTGAAATGAAAATAAAAAAGATGTAAGATTGAAACATTATCAACTAAATGCAGGAGAAAAAATTAGCAAGACAAAGAAGAGATAGTTAAATATTAATTACTGATTGACACTTGTCAAGGTTGAACATGGGTGTAATAGCTTTTCGCTGTTACTATCAGAGTAGATAAGTTAGTTATTGCTGAGTGGTTCACATTAGTGTGCATACACTTAATCTCTTGACACAGCTCATTAGTGACAAGACATTTGGTCAAGATACCATAACATAAGAAAAAGTGGATTCATGCCTTTTCCCAAGTGCGAACTGAACATAAGCAGCTGCAGCCAAAATTGAAACCTTGATTTCCATTTTCAGTGTTGGTAACATCTCCAGAACATTCAATACAACAGGTCTGGTTGGTCACTTGATATAAACCGTCCAATATCTTTTGGTCTCATGCCTTTCTGGGGATGATCAATCAAAAAAAATTAAAAAGCGATGATGAATGAATAAGTTACGTCTCTTGCCTTTTGTTCGGCTGTGATCACTAGAAAAACCAGAAATTTAAAAAAATGAACATAAATGTTGTGCAACATAAAACCAGGGACCAATGGGCATAAACTTATATTGTAAATTGTAATCCTTCACCTCACACACACAAAACCCATGTGGGGGATTATTAAATCAACTAACGTTATCTCTAGACACAATAATGAGTAAATGTTAAATTTTTCATTAATCAAGCTACATTGGAATGATTTATATACATGACACATACATACATACATTACATAGCCAGCCAACCAGCCAGAATCACTTAAAAACTGAAGAAAACTATATAGACTTATGCTGAGAGTTTTGGTTGACAGTTTCTAATATTTGCTATTGAATAGACACATAAGTAATCCATAGAATTAGCTTGATGATATTTTAAGGCCAGACATATTACAGATATGACAAGCGGATTAGATTACTTTTTGTGAACACTGGTTAAAAGTAAATAGACAATAATGACTAAAATATTAGTTGAACTGACGTAAGTGAATGTAGGTAAAGAGATGTGAGTCTTAAGAATGGATGGAGCCATTATTCTGTGCACAATGGACAATTAGGGCTATTCTCTTTGTTTTCTAATTTCTCAGAATCAACATCAGACAGATTATATATATATATATATATATATATATATATATATATATATATATATATATATATATATATATATATATATATGTATATATATATATATATATATGTATATATATATATATGTATATATATATATGCATATATATATATATATATATGTATATATATATATATATATATATATATATAGTCTAGAGAGCTTTACAGCTTTAAACACGAAACATTTTTTGTGTCACTTCAGTCACCTATTTCCTATATCTGTCAATGCAATTCATGTAATCTTCAAAAGTGTTCTTTTCCCTGTTCCCTCTTTGTTATTATGGTACAATGTATAGATTTTCTCATGTTGAGATCAACACTTGTTTACTATGTAACTATTTTGAGGATTTAAAAAAAAAACAGTTAACATGTAAAGAGTTGACAAGTTAATTTTAGTGTGGTATGTTGTGGTTCAGCACAATGATGCTCTAACCATTGAGCTAAATAGTTGCAGGAAATGGAAAGGCCCAAATAACTGCTTTGAATTTAGCTCAATGGTAAGAGCATTGCTGTGTTGAAGCCGCCACCCTACAGGTGGCAGGTTCAATTTCTGCTGCAGCCCTATTTTCTTTAATTGTTTATTCTATTTACGTAGTCTGAATTGAGTGATATATTAAATATGCACTTAATACATACATAGCCAGCTTAAAAGATGAATAAATCAATGTTGACAGTTTTTGTTGAAGGTTTCTGATACATATGTGCTTGAGCGAGTGATCAACGTATATGTTTAGATTCTGATCTATGATTTTACAGATACATACAATTGAATGTGATGTGTGGATACTCCTTCTTAGAATTAGGTCATTCCATCTTTTGTTGCGATAATCTGCGAGCTGTCTTTGTTCATAAAAGTGCAATTGTCTCCCACCACATCTCTTGACGAACAATATCAATATTTCGTGAGGTTTATGAAACACCACAATAATCTTATTTTTCATCACTTGTTGCATCTGACAATGAAAAAGCTGAATCTTCAAAAAAATCTAAAATACAGAATTGTAGACCAAAGAGGAAAAAAAAATGGAATCACCATAAATATATCTGAGACAATAATATCAAACCCCATCGAGATGCAAGTGTAATGTATCATTAAAATGTTAGGATATCATCATAATCTTTCTATTTAACTGTTGTTCCTTGTCAGAGCGAAGAAAATCAATACTTCGATGAGAAAAAGGTTACAATGTATATGTGTTTGGACATACATGCCTACAATGTACATTTTCATATTCATATATAAGCAAAAAGGTGTATATATATTTGTATGTATATTGTAAAGAAATGGGTGCATCAGAATGTGTTATTTTTATTTGAAACTATTTGAACTGACATCCCTTTACTACATAGTGAATGTGACAGTTGGTCTAGACAGCATAAATAGAATAAATAATTAAAAAATGGATTGCTGCAGGAATCAAAAATGTGTTCAATACACGACAACCCATTTCTTTCTCAGTGGTAAGAGTAGCATCACATTTATAATGCCTTTATGATCATTCTGTCGGATTATACGTCCATTTCTTTGTAATATAACTGACCATGTTGAGGAACAAAAGAGCGGATATAGACACTGAATGAAGAAGTTATTTGAACCTCCAACTTAAAAGCTGGCCATTTAGCTCAGTTGTAAGAGCGTACTTCAAAATATCACACCGAGATCTAAATCCAACTTCCAATCTGTGTTGTTTACTGGCTGTTGTAGATTGATGGCCTTACTTGTGTTGTGATCAAACAATCAACCAAAAATTAAGATGAAGGTCATCATCATCATCATCATTATCAGTCTTTTAACGTTCGTCGTTGGACATAGACCTTCCCCAAGATTCGCCACACTTCTCTATCATGGGCGTCACGGAGCCAATACTTCCTGAACTTGTCAAGCTTGTCTCTCCATCTAATATTCTGCTGGCCTCGGTTGCGCATGTGATCTCGGGGGATTCATGTCGTGAGTCGTGATGTCCATCGGTTGTCTGCCATTCTGGCAACATGGCCAGCCCACCGCCATTTGAGATTTTTGATGGATTCTATGATGTCCCTGACTCTTGTTTTTTCTCGGATGTACTGTGCTGCCGTGTGGTCTCTCCACGTGAGGCCCACCATTATTCTTTCATGTGCACGTTGCATGGTTCTTAATTTACGGGTCTGTCTCTTGGTTAGGTTCCATGTTTTGGCTCCATTGAATAGTATCAAATAATGGTTAAAAATTCTCCTTAAAAAAGAGATTGAATAATTTTGATCAATTTTATCATAAAATATTGACCTGATGTAGCAGAAACACACATCACCTCTCCACTTCTTTCTCACTCATTTTTTATCATTGGGGAAAGAGAGAGAGTATAAGGAGAAACCAAAACATTCTTGAGTTACTTTTTACTGTTGCTGCTGTGAGCTACTTCATTGCCAAAAAAGGTATATATGACCAAAAGACATAAAAACTTGTTTAAGAATTGATTTTTTGTGAAAGATATATCTGACATTTGGAAGGATAATGAAAGACAGAATCCTGGAATGAAAATTAATTTTCCTTTATGTTTAGAATCAGAGATAAGCAAGAGAATGATGTTTGCTGACCTCAAATGGCCTTGAAGTTTAGCCTTTATAGGAAATTCATTTTTATTGATTCTCCATGTCAAATATCAGGATATTCAGCCTGGTAGTTTTAGCAGAGAAGAGGCATGAACAAACAAGCAAAAGGCTTGAATATTAGAATAGATAGATATGTATGAATACCATTGTCACTTTTTTGTGCGGATGTCTATTCATCTGTCACGTTATTCCAAACCAATGCATAAAATTAGAATATACTACCATGATTTGATCACCTAAGGTAGATATTAGTAGACCGATGGCATACATATGAGCAACTGCTAAATTCTGTATATTTGTTGGTCTGTCACTACAATACAACAAAACATTACCTGTCATTTTTGACAGGTTGTATGCTAGTACATGTATTAACAATTTCAGCCCTCTAGCTCCAATGTTGCCTTTATTGATTTTTACAGTTTTGATGGACAATCTCCAAAATTTCTTCACCATCATAATTCGAAATCTAGCCTTGTTTGTCAGGAGTTCTTTTTCCTTTTAGTGTGATATAAGTAAATGGATATTTCTATCATGAATTTTGATTAGTTTTTTCCTCTTAATTTTTAGTTCCTTTTATCACCCCTCTGACTCGGACTGTGATTCAGCAACAAGTGAACAGAGCAAATGGAAATGGAGAATTAGTGTCCAAATCAAAGTAGTGATTAAAAAAAGCAGCAAAAAATAAAACTAGACAAAATTGATAATAAAAATATTGTGTTACAATACTTCATCTAATAATAAAAAATAAATTGAAATTAAAGACAAAATAAAGAGACAGGTCTGGTGTGTTACTTGATAGAAACCATCATGTGACCAACGTTTTATGGTAGCATGCTGAGTTAAGGGTGATCAATTGAAAAATTATAAAAAAGGGAATCAATAAATAAGTTACTTCTCCTGCATTTTGTTTGGCAGAAATCACTAAGAGTCTGAATTTTCAGAAAATAAGTGGACTCAAACAAAGTGATCATGATATAAACTCACATTACTTATTGAACTCCCCAAGGTGTAAATGTATGAATTTTCAGCCCTCTAGCTTCATTGGTGCATCCTATATGTGTGATACATATATACATACATAGCCAGCCAGACCAATTTGAAAACTGAAGAAACCTATGTTGATAGTTTTGGTCGATGGTTTCTAATGAGGAGATTATTGAAAATAAAGCAAAACTGACTTACAGTTTCGAGGTTCCAAATATATACTAAATCAGATAATGTTCTCATGAGAAAAATTTAGAAACAAATTAACTTCTTGGAATTTGCAGTATTTTATCAACAAGCAAAAGAAAAGTTCAGTTTTTTGAAGTCAAATTAGAAACTTGTTTGGTCTAATAGATTAACAAGCATTCCATTTGTATTAATTAATTTGATTCAAATCAGAGTGGAAATAAAGAATAACAGGTCTGCTTAGTCACTCAATAGAAACTCTCACATGACCAACGTCTTTTAGCAGCATTTAGTGTTAAGGGTAATCAATCAAAATTTTGAAAAAGGGGCAATTATTGAATAAAATATTTCTCATATCTTTTTGGGGGCAGTGATCACAAAAAAGTGAAGTTGGAATTTAAAAAAAACAAGTGTGAATGCTGCCGAACACAAAGTATGGGATCAATTTAGCATAAGCTTATATTACAATTTGAACCACTAACTAAAAACCTATGCGGGAGGAATTTTCAAAAATAGAAAAAAACATTTTTCTAGACATAAGGGATAAATATTACATTTCGGCCCTCTACCTCAATTAGTGTGGCCTATATGTATGATACTTACATATACAGTCAGCCAGCCGGACCAACTTGAAAACTGAAAAAAAAATGATGTTGACAGATTTGGTGAGTTCTGGTTGACTGTTTCTATAAAGTAATGAAATGTGCGATGCCTTTAGTGTTAATTAAAATGGAGAAAAAATCTTTTTCAACATCTGGTGGGAAGGAATGGTCTGAAAAAATGAAGAAGATGACAAGGAAAGTTAATTAAGAAGGAAAGACCACCCGAATGTTTGATTTAGTTTTTGAATGTTTCATTGTGAAAACTGATTTTGTTTTAAGAAAAAAAAATCTGTTCAAAGGGCATATTTGGTCTTTCTTTTCGAAAATGTCAACCAAAACATAGGTTTCTTCAATTTCTAAGCAGGTCTGGGTGGTTGGCTGGCTTGCTGTGTATGTGTGCATCATGTATATAGGCCATGCAAGTGGAGTTGGAGGACTAAAAATTTAGGATATTTTAAATTTTTTTAAGTGTAGATAAAACAGTAGATGAATTGAATAAAGAAAGAAAGTTGGTCTTTTCATGAACTTTTGTAGAACAAATGTCATGTAGAACAAACATGTTGAGGACAAAGGAACGAGGAACAATATTGAAAACGGAGAACTAAAGAAAGGTGAATACTACATCTACCAAAGATAACAAATGAAATACTCAAAAGAAGAAGAAATCAAGCAAAGAATCATTCTAGGTTGGTAAGCTTTCAATAGAGCAAACTCAACTGTCAAAAACAAAAAAAAGCCCTGTCAGTCCTAAAAAAGGGTATACAACCAATACATGCTCCAAATAGTCATCTATGGAGCTGAAAAGGAGAGAATCATGCTCAACGTCTCGTGGAGAGATCACAAGACAGCACAGTATATTAGAGAAAAAATAGGAGTCAGAGATATCTTAGAATCCTTTAGAAACCTCAACATGCATCCACAGAGATCATATGTAGAATTGTGACTGGCAGATAATGAGATGGTGTGATAAACCAGACAAGTTCAGAAAGTACTGGCTTTGAAATGCCCATGGTTGAGAGGTCTAGTAAATCTTTGGAAAGGTCTTTATCAAATAATTGATACTAAAAGCCTGATGATGATTTGTAGAGGAAAAACAAAATTTTTTCATAATCACCCCTCATGATAGGTTTTTAATCAGGAGGTTCGATTAATTATGCTAAACTAGTTGCTTAGTTCTTACCCTGCATCATTCATGCCTGTTTTTTGAGAATTTAGACTTTTTTAGTAACTAATGCCCAACAGAAGGAATGAGAGGTAACTTACCAACTGATCATTGCTGTATACAATTTTTCAATTGATCACCCCTAACACAGCATGCTGCCAAAAAACGTTGGTCATGTGTCAGTTTCTATTGACTCACAAGGCGTGATTTGTCTTTCTTTTTCTTTGTATTCTATAAGCTACATTTGTAAGTCTTTGCTTCTCACTGTTATCTCTAACTCAGAAAATATTTTTTTGCTTGTTTGCCAAAAAGCATTGAATTTTAAAAAATGGTCAAAATGGCCAAAACACACTCAAAAGATGCTAGAAGTGGCCCAAACGGCCAAAACTGGCTAAAAATGATGACAATAACCATGCTAATTTTGCACTAGATTCAGTGCAAAAAGCACTAAATTGTCAACACTGTCAATGATTTAATGACCTAATAAGTATTTATTTGATAATAAAAGTATTTATTTTAACAGATTAAAGGAAAGTGCAATCAAAGAGCCCCCAGAAAATGCTTCAAAGACTAGCAAAAACTTTACAATGTATTCTTTGATACCATAAGGCAGCGGCAATTATATATTGAATATCAAGTCACTGATAGATAGCACAGAATTAAGGGTCTTCTTCAATGAATATTAGATCACTCATAAGATACTGAATTTCTCTCTTATTTCACGGCAGATAGGCAGTACATTTCCAGAGACCTACATATTTTGGTGAATAGGAGAAAAATGAAATACAGGTCTAGGTAGTCATTCAATAGAAACCATCATGTGACCAACATCTTTTGGCAGTAGCCATGTTGAGAGTGATCAATTGAAAAATAGGAAAAAGAGGTGAATGAATAAGTTACTTCTCTGGCCTTTTGTTTGACAGTGATTATTGAATAATAAGTTTAAATTTTCAAATAAACAAGCATGGGTGCTGCCATGCACACAGTAAGAAATCAATCTAGCATGAAATTACATTGTAAATTCAGCCCCTCACTAAAAACTTTAAAAAAACAAAAACAAAAAGTTTTTTGTGGACTCAGTAAAGAGTAAATCTTTAATTTTTCAACTCTTTAGCTCCATTCGTGCTGCCCATGTAAGTGATACATATGTACATAACCAGCCAATCAGTCAGCTAGACCAACTTGAAAACTGAAGAAACTTATGTTAGTTGTTCTGATTAGAGTTTTAGTTGATGGTTTCTAACAGAGCTGTTGTCACTCATTTCTGCGATGGTTCCAAGCTAAAAGAATTCTCTGTAATCAAGCAAAAATTGGTGAGTGTTGCCAATCGGAAAAAAAATGTGAAATATAATGAACTTGATGAGATGCGAGCTATGTACATAATGCAGGAAAGGATACGATTTTTGTCCTTATTCAGAAGTCTTTGCTTGTTAACTAATAAAGAAGCTCTTTGGTAGACTGATGTCTGGTAAAGATGATGACAACATATGGTAACAAATTGATCAGTTCTTACTATTCAGATGCCTGAGCATCTCTAGTACCGATTGCCATCACTGACTGATGGGCTGACATACTAAAGGAACATTTGATGATTTAGTTCCTTTGAAGTTAGATCTAGCTTCTTTTTGGTGCAAAAGAGAGAATTTGCATATTTATGGTCCGACTTTCAGAGAAATAAGCATCTTGACTCTTTCTTATCTAAGTAAACCTACTATTAAAAGTGATTTAAAACTGAAGTTTAATGGGAATTACTTAATTTCATTAAATGAGACTACAACATTGAGTAATTATATGTATGATAACCTTTTTCTCTCAGTAACGCTTGCATTAATTCAATGACAATCTATTTCTTCATAATTTTCAATATGTTTATGAAGTATAATCATTAACAATGAATTTACATCATCTAATTAATAACCCTATTCCATCATGAATACTTACATTAATTCTTGACCACTGACAATTCTTATTCAATTAGTTTTCAATACACAACATACCAATGCTAAAACTTACTAAAACAAATTTTAGGTGAAAAAAAAGATTGGTGGTTAAATGATCAAATTCTTCTTTTACCTACTAAGGTTACCAGGTGATTTTCGATTATTTGTAGCTGTGTGAATGAGCATCACCTTCTTGCACAAAGACCATTGCTTACCCACAGGGCTACAACAAAATTTCTGTGAAGGAAGCCAGAATATACCCTTTCTAACTGTAATTAAACCTCTGAACTTTCATATGTTTCCTAGCAGCGGACACTTAAATATACAGAGATTAACTTATTGAATGCTAGATATCTTATTAATCAGCTAAAATATTGTATCAAAAGCAATAAAAACTGAGCAACTAGTCAACAAGAACTTATTTCAAAACTTGAGATAATTCTCATACGCGATAATAGCTCTCTTCTATCAGTAGTAATTGCATCAATTCCTGACAATCCTTTTTCCCCTGATTTTCAATGCACAACATACTAACTGAGCACTAAGATTTCTCAAACAGAAATTGCAAAAATCTATGGTCAAAATTCCACTGTTATATGCTCATATTTTCATTGATTTATAAGCCTATGAACAACCTTCCTCTTCTGACACCAAGACCAACATTCAACAAAAGTGGGGCTAAAATACATATTTTTCATCATTTAGGCATACTGCTGAAATCAATATTTTTCATTAGTTTTCTAGCAAGATATTGATAAGTATTAAATGATAGACTTGCTCTATTCTTAATATTTGCAATAATACCCGATCTTGGTTTTCTCTGATTTCTTGCTTTTCCAGATTTTGGTCAGCCTTGTGAAGGCTGTTGATACTTTTCTGACTCTATAGTTTATTTTTTAATCCATAAAACCCAGGTTATTAATTGAGTTACCTCGGTAGACAGAGTCATGTTCTTAGACTTCTTGATTGTGAACCCTAATTCTCCAGCACAGTCTCCAATGGTGTCCACAAGCTTTTGAAGACTCCGTGTCCAATCATTCAGCTCTGTCATCAGCGAAGTCAAAATCCGCTGGTTTTCCTCCTTCATGCCAATTTATACCATGATTTCCAGTTGCTTTTTTGAGAACCCAGTCAATAGCGACAACGAGCAGTATTTGCGAACACCTGTTATAACCTGAAACTAGTTTCTCTAATCATCCGCTGAGTGCATGCAACAGCAAGTTCATGCATGAGGGTTATTAAATTATATTTTGTCTTGCTGTGACACTGCTCAAGTATTGAGAAAGGTTCAGCAATATTATGGGAAAATGATGCTGAATGTCTGTGAATAACTGATGTGAAGTGGATGAGAGATAAAAAGAGAGATTCCTCTCTGTGAGGATGAAATGATTTTGTGCAAATTTTACTTCTTTTATTATCAACCACTTGATGTTTTCTTCAAATAAGTGGGTCTTATAGAGAGAAAGGCTTTCCAAATTTAGAGGCCATTTCACAATTGTTCATTTGTTTCAATGAAAATTTCTCTTATTAAATAATAGAAAAGTAATCTCAAAATTAGACATATTGCAGCTGCATAAGATTTGCTTTCGTTTATATACAGATCTATCTAATTCGGTTCGTCCCCTACTCCTTTCTCTATCTCTCTGTCTGTCTATCTCTCTCTCTCCCTATTTATATATATGTATATATTATTAAGAAATGGATATATGATCTGACAGAAATTATCATAAATTGTATCATATTAAATTGAAACTCTATTTGAAATGATCTCCCATTATTCCCTAGGGGATGTATCATTTGGCCAAAACAACATTAAAAGAATATTGTTTATTCTATATATGTTGTCTTGGCCAAATGATACATTCACAGCATAATAACAGCCGATCATTTAGAATAATATATGCCATGTATATATGCAAATATCATAAAGATGATAAATGTTTGTTTCTTAATGTTTTACGCACTCCATACAGGCTGCAAATTTGTATTCATGGGCAACCTGACACCTGTATGAACAAAGGATAGGTGACGTTGATCTCTGGTTACCTATAATCGTCAATTTAGGGTCAGGTCAATTTTTGTATTTTCGTATGTCAGAGAGACAAATAATTTTTCACTAATTTTATGTGTTGTTCTGACCAAAGGGATATAAAATCTCTATAAAATAAAATCAGCTTTTCAGTTGCATTTGAGTTTTTTCTTGTCTTTGTCTCCGCCTAATTTTATAAAATTTCTACAAAATATAATTTGCTTTCCTGCGTTGTTATATTCAAAAAATTTTTCCCGGGCAATTGCAGGTAACCCACCTAGTATATCTATGATTATAAAAGACATATATGCTAATTAGCATGTTTATTTGGTTGGTTGTCAGTCGTGTCAGAATCCTATTTTACGCTAATAGTTATAATGGATTGGCCTTTGTGAAATACATTAACAGTCTTAAAAAAACAATTAGAGGGTTGTAAAATGTAATTTTCTGTTGCCATAACAATGAAGAATATGTCACAGTAACGCTGATCATTTGAAACTAGAATAAAAGGAAGGAAATAGTGTGTGAATGACTGAAAGAAATGTTTGATGCTTGTTTAATGATATATTTAAAACTCGCTGATCACCTTTTGAAACAGCTTCAGTCTAGGTGAAACTTTGAAAAGATCTTGAAATTAAGATATTTGAATTAATGAAAATAAATTATCTGATAAGATAGCTTTAGGCTCCCTAGTGCTGATCCATACATAAATGAACTCAACATCTTTAGATGGGTACGTGCTAGTATGTATGTAGCTAATTAGTTTGCAAAGGATACAAAACAAAGCTAGGTTTAAATTCATATATTCATACATTAACTATGTTCATAAACAACAAACGAAGAAATGTTATGATTATTGGCAAGCTGAGTTCAAATTCTGATTAAGGCTGAAAATGTTTCCTTTACACTGATGCCCCTGGAAAAAGGCCCAAGTTCTCTCCTCAGCTCATTTCTGGATATCTTGACAAAAAGGCCTGTCATGCCACAATGATTGATGGAGAAAAGTTTGAGAGAGTAAGAAATTAGGGAAACCACTCTCCCCAAAATGTCTTACTAGCCGAGGCAGTAGCAGCAAAAAGCTCTTACCGTTAGTGTTAACCTTCACAAAATCCAGTCATGTTGACATATTCCCTTGGCTGCTAATGATTTTTACTGTGTACTTCATGATAATCGCATGAATTTTCAAAGTGACAAATGGAACATACACTAACATACATGCACAGGTAGTCATTCTCAAAACAGTCATTCTCATTTTTCTTATTGACAGTCTAGATGAAGATTCAGGGCAGGGATGGGACGGGAGTGGAGGTCCAGATACACCTACTCACGTAAGGGACAATTTAAATTAAAAAAAAAAATATCATGATGAAGGAATTTTATAAATAGATAAAAACCAAATTATTCCAAGCAATTATAAATCAACCTTAAAAGCAAACATTCATTGCATCCATTGTCTAATTAGATGGATGGAGTAAAGATAAAAAATAAAATTTGGACCTCCTACCCTCCAAAGACTCTAAATCCTGGATCTACCCCGGCAGAAATTCTTAAACAGTTATTCTTGTCACAGTCATTTTTAGTCATTCTTATCATAATTATTCCTATCTTCAGTCTTGCTTATTTTCAATCATTCTTGTTAATAATCATTCTTCTCATCAGTAATATTTGTCTTCATTCATTGGTCATACTGGGCATTGCTTAACTCATTCAAGCCTGCTTTTCATCGAAGGCTTACAAAGCAAAGACATAATAGATTTAATAATGGATTTAAGTTTCCTCATTTTCTAAGAAACCCTGGGAAGCCATATATCATTTTGAAGGTTATAAGATATGGATTTCATTCATGGCAAATATGATTTGACATGTGACCTCATTATATATTCACATTGACCACCATATTAGAAATAGCTGCAAATTTTAAAACACACCTATGTGCACTCTGGAGTAAAATGAGTTAACCAAAAACTTTGAAGGACAATTGCATCACTTTTTTTCTTTCTTCTGCTTTAAAGAAACTGCAGTTATTTACAATTTGAATAATCAGATACAAGGAGTCGCTCTTTCAGATGGAAAGAATTTAAAAGAAAAACATACACCTGAAGATGCCATCAGGTATTGCTATGCTAACCTAATACATGCCAGTTCCAATATCGCGAAGATCCTGCAAGAAAAAATACCAAACACTAAAAATGCTAAAATTAAATTTCTTCATAAATCAAGACAAGCAAGTATGTGCATGTGTGTGTGTTTCCATACATTTATGTACATGCATGTGAATGTGTTGTAAATGTATGTATGTATTTTGTGTGTGTTGCATATATATATATACATTGCATATATATTTGTGTGCATATCTATGTGTACCTATGTGTGTTGGTTGGGCATATATGTGAGCTGTGTGTATATATGTGTATATGTTCACTTATCTATTACATACATAGGTGTGTGCATATGCCTATGAAAGTAATTTTGTGTTGCATATGTATGTCCATATGTTGTGCGTGTCTTGTAGATGTGTGTTGTGAACATTTATGTATCTGCATATGTGTTGTTTATATGTATACGTATGTTTCGAGTATATGAGTGTGTGCGTTGTGTAATTCTTCCAATCCTGGAGTCGTTTATGTTGTATACACTGTGCTTAATTATTCAGATGTATACATGTGTGTTGTGTATGTGTGTATGTATGTAAGTGTTTTGTATGTCTGTATAGATGTACTATATACATGTACGTATGTATGAATGTATGTTGTGTGTTTATGTGTGTGTGTTTGTGTTCAAATGTCATACATGCATACCCGAGTGTTCTACATTCAGATAATGAGTATTCACTCATGTATGTTGCATATGCATGTATTATGTGTGCCATGTATTCAGTGTACATATATCATGTGTATTATGTATGCATGTATCAAATGTGTTATGCGTTTTCATAAACATGCATGCTTGTGTTTACAACACTGAAAATGGAAAATATTTTTTTTCAATATATGATTAAGGATAATTGGCCAAACTTATAATTATACTGCTCTTCTGGGAATCATTGCACTAATTAGTAGTTTTTTTTCCATTATCTTCTATTCATTTTTTCATTATTTGAAGTAAAATCACTTAACCTTTCACCTTCACCTTGTTTTGGTCTCAGGTCAAAGGTCAGTGTGACAAAAGAGAACTTGAAATACTCTCTGATGTTTCCACACAGCTCAGGACCTGTACAATATGTTATAAAGGGGGCTCAAAATTTGACAAAGAAATTCACATAAACAGGTCTGATTAGTTACTCAGAAGAAACCATCACCTGACTAACATCTTTTGGCAGCATATTGTGTTGACGGTGATCAATTTGAATAAAAAGTCAATCCTATCACATTTTGTTAGGCAGTGACCACTAATCAAGGGATTAGTGTAGCATAAAATTACATTGGAAACTGAATCTCTCTCTACAAAAAGTATGGGGGAGTCAATTTTGAAAAAAAAAAAAAATTTTTTCCTGACATAATAAGGAGTGAATGTTAAAATTTTCAACTCTCTAGCTGCATCTGCACGGCTTGTTTACTTGATACATACATAACCAGCCAGCCAGCCAGCCAGCCAACCAGCCAGCTAGCTAGCCAAGAAAACTGAAGAAACCTATGTTGACAGTTTTGGTGACAGTTTTGACTGATGGTTTCTATTTTTTTTCTGCTTTTTTACTGCTAGATAATTTGATAAATACTTTCTCACATTTCAATAATGATATTAATTATATTCAGGTATCTATTTCAAACATCAGACCTACAATTTAAAAGTCATTGGTTTTCATCATCATCATCAGTCTTTTAACGTCTGCGCACATTGCATACTTCGCAGTTTGCAGGAGACATTGGATTCAGCATTAGCAAATTTGTTCATTTTGATCTTTGTACAGCAGCTTTGACTTCATATTTATGCTTCATGCGTGTATTACGTAGATACCAAACTCCAACTGATAACTGTATTAAAATAATAAATCCAATTAAAGGTGATAATTGGCTAAAATTGTTAACCCTAAACACCTAGGCAGCATAATACTATTGTAATAGAGCAAGTGCAGAATCACTGAATTGGAATTGATAGCTTGCAAAATATTCAGTGCAGAACCCTTTAAAATGGGGTCCAGTTGTATATGCTACATTTACTACCTATTAATCCGGCACTTATTTTGCTTTGACTTTTTGGGTTTCTTTTGTAAAACAAGAAAGAGAATAGACTCTGATAAAAACTTGTGATGCTATACATAAAATATTTGATAAGATTTGGCAACATTTGGCAACATTTGGCAACATTAGTTTCTGTTTTAAGGTCGGAATGCATGTAGATGCGTTTTTTAATTTTGCTGCCAATTTCAATAAGGCGGTCATTTTGAATATATAATGAGGTCACATGACAAATCATATTTGCTATAAATGAAATCCATACTTTATAACCTTCAAAATTATATATGACTTTCCAGGGTTTCTTAGATAATGAGAAATCTCAAATCCATCCGTTTTGTCTTAGCTTTGTACCCCTTTGATGAAAAACAGGCCTGAATGAGTTAAACAATGCCCAGCATAGCTAACGAATGAAGACAAAAATAATAACAATATCAAAATATTTGTTGTCAATTGATTTCTCAAGTTAATCCTCATTAAAATGTCCAAAACAAAAATATATGATCATTGCATCCAAAATAGAAGGAAAAATATTGTCCAAAATGCAATATAATTCATTGGCAAAGGAAAAAGTTATAAATATATACTTATGAAGCATATACATTAATTAGAGACACTGTTTAGTTTTCTTTCTTTTTTTTTCTTTCTTTTCTTCTTTCTTTCTTGCATTCTATTTTTATCTTTAGAATTGATTTTTTTAAATGTAACAAAAAAGAAATGATTTCTTTTTCATTTTCTCTCTCTTATCATCCCCACCCCACATTTAGATAACAGCTGTCTTTCTTTGTTATGAATGCTGTCTATCTTTCTTTAACCACTCTCTCTTCAGGTCACTCAATTCCTTACAAAGCTGGTCTTAACATGATATTTTCCCTGTTCTAAGAACTGTCAACATACATCACAGTTAAAAAACAAAACTAATGATTTTATTGATAGGTAAACATGAAGCTGTTCTCTATAGTGGAGCTTCAATAAATGCATGAATTTAAAATAAATCAGCCTTTAAAATCTGTTGCTGGAGATGGGTACTGACCAGGCTTGATATTGCTGAACTTTGGTGATCATACGAGAACTGGTGTATCCAACACGATTTGGCTGTAATGACATGTGAGTAATAAGTAAAAATAGGCTGAAGGATCTAGTCTGGCTTTATTTAGCTCAGCTTGATCTGTTTCAAAGCAGTTGTATTGGAGCACCTTGTAAAAACTGGATTCACTCTGAGAGAAAAGAGTCATAAAGATCTAAAAAGTATAAAGATCCTCGGCAGAAAACAGTTGAAATATAGAGAGAGAGGGAGTGCCAATTAGTTGTTCATCAGGACCATTAACTCTGAGATATCTGAATTTCTTTATGCTTAAAAAAATTTAAACAAACAATCAGATTTGCCATAATTCACCACTGTCCCGGTAGAATCTTTCCACTTGCTTACGTTCAAAACTTCATTGAAATATATTAAGGAATAACAAATTTATGCAATTGAAAAAAAGGAGATAAGAACAACGAAAACAATGACAGACACTCATAGTGAATGATAGTCTACCAGTGTCTATTTTTCAGCTGGGGACTAAAACAGCTTGCTTATGATTATTCTATGGCAGGCATCCAAGTATTTATTTAGTAGAAAATGGATTTGTCAATTTCCAAGCTGTTACAATGATTACTTAAAGTAAGTAAAATGTCCATACTAATTAGAAAGAAGTGATTGCAAGTCTATTGTGGTCAGTAAAAGTAAATTAAAATGGACGCTTTCCCCAATATAAACAGACTGATCTTTTCATCTTGTGATGAGAAGTCATCGTTACTTCAGGGGTTTTAATTACTTTTTCAAATGAATATCTCCATTAGAAACTGTCATCCAAAACTGTCAACGTAGGTTTCCTCAGTTCTTAAGTGATTCTGCCTGGCTGGCTGTGAATGTATCTATGTGTTTAAGAGTCACATGTACAGGCTATGTCTATAAAGATAGAGTGGACTGAAAATTTAAACTTTCGCTCCTTATTATAACTAGAAAAAAAAAATGTCTTTCTAAATTCCAACCCCAGGCCCAAAAAGTCCTTAGGGGTAGGTTGAATTTATGTAATTTTTAATGTAATTTTATTCTCAATTGGATCCCTAGTTTGTGCCCAGCAGTTTTTGTGCTTCTTTTTTAAAAATTTGCTAAATTGGTCACTGGTTTGTACCCACTTTTATTTTGAAAATTAGAACTTTTTAGTGATGCAGCAAAAGGCAGTAGAAGTAACTTATTCACTGATCGCCCCTTTTTCCTATTTTTTTAATTGATCACCCACAACATGCTATGCAAGCAAAGGATGTCGGTCTCTATTGACTGACTTAATAGAATTGTTTTTTTATTACTTTCCACACAATGTTTTGATTAGCTGGTTTTCAAACCTTTTTTCTGATGAATAATTCATCTACTAGTGTCATACCGTCTTCTCGTTTGGATTCTAACATAATCAGATGAGTACAAATACTGAAAACTAAGTCTTTATTGAACCCATAATAACAGATAATAAATATTCATTCACCTTAATGATTTCATATATAGTGGAAAAGCAAATAGTAGAAGCTTATACACATGACTAAGGTCTTTTGGTAGCATGCTGAGTTTGGGGTGATCAATCAAAAAATTGAAATCAATGAATAAGTTATACCTGTCACTTTTTGCTGGGACCCTAAACAGTTCAAATTTCTAAAAAACAAGCCGGCACAAACTAGTGTCAAATTTAGTATAGACTTAAACTTACATTTTAAATTGAACTTCCCACTGAAAACTATTTTGAGGCGGGAGTTGAAATTTCCAGCCCCTCTATCTCCATTGGAGCGGCCTGTATGCGTGTTAAATGCATGCACAATGATAGACTGGGTCACAGATCTGATGGATCAGCTTTCTTCCGGCACTCTTGATGACCAGGATGATTGTACATGCGGTTTTCCAATATGCAAGTGGAACAAGTGCTGGTAGTTCAGATAAATGAAGTCGTTTCCAATTGGTTGCTGGTCTTGTGCCATATCGTAGCATGCACATAATACCAGTACCTCTCCAGAATTCGACATTTCTCAAAATATATACATACATACATGGCCAGCTAGTCTGTTCAGCTTAAAAACTAAAGGACCCTACTTGACATTTTTTGTGACAGTTTTAGATGATGATTTCAAATTACATTTAAGCAGATGCCAAAATTTCTGTAGTACGCTTATACAATGAATGATATTAATTCAAAGTGTGTATCATTTAATACTTATCTATGTTCTGCTACAAATCTCAAGAGGAGTAATCACTTCAGAGTTAGTGTTGGTATTGGTGCAAGAAGATGGGGAAGTTCAGAGAGTTGAGAATGTATGAAAATCATCAGAGGAATATCAAAGGTCATATGTGGGATTTAATGATTTGATCATTGAATCTTACAAATTCTCACTTAAAATTGGTTTGAGCAAGTTTTGGAACTCTGTGTGTGTAATATTCATTGAAAACCAGATAAAAAAGGGCATAACAAAAAGAATTAAATTAAGCGTTACGGATAATACAGGGACATTATATGAATAATGTAAATGCATTGCTAATGGTCTTACGGTGAAAATGCACTGAAAACCAGAAAGATAGGGACTGTCAGGGGTCAGAAATGTTAAAATAGCTTGTTGACGTTATAATTCCATTGTTAAAAACACTAAAATATGAAATATTTAAAAAGAAAACTAAAAGGACTAACATTTGGCAAGGTACTAGTTTACTGTTGATTTAAAAATGTCGAGATTGTATTTGTCGGGAAACATTCAAAGGGAACTTCATTCCACAGAGCAGATATTCTTGAGAAGAAGCTATTTGCGTGGAACTTGTGACCGAGTTTTAACTAAAAATTCCAAGGCAGGAAGAAGTAGGGAATGTAGTTCGTTGGAACACCTTTCATTGAAGTAACGGTCCAGAAGTGCCAAACTTGACACATTATGACAATGAGACAGTCGGAGTGTGGAAAAATGTTCATCACTTACTAGTGCACACATTTGCTTCTGTACGCTGCCATTTGCGGAAAGTGCCTGGTGAGAGAAGCTTCCCCTGATGTTTCAGTATTACTGAGAGAATTGAGCTATTATGTATATATATAAGATTAATGCATGGCTAATGATTTTACTATAGAAATGAACTAAAGAAGAATGGATAGGAAGAAAGCAATTTGGAATTGTTAGTGATGAGGAGTCAATTTAAGCATAACTAACAGAATGAAGCTACTATATATATAATGTGAATGCATTGCTGATGATTTGCTGTACATGTGCTTTGAAAATCAGAAAAAATGGAATTGCCTATGGTCAGAAATTGACATAAGTATTACTGACAGAATCAGAATAAAAAGAAACATCCTATTAATGATCAGGTCCTGAATTATTGCCTGTGACTGGTACAATGCCACCCAATAATGTGATATGTTACTTGGAGAGGAAAATTGTAAAAGAGGTCTTCCAGCTTACAAGAAATCAATTGAAGAATTACTCTAGGTTGGCTGGCTTTCAGTAGAGCAAGCTCAACATCCAAGAACCAAAAGTTTTGAAAAGAAGGGTAAACTACCAATGTGACCACCTGATAGTCATCTATGGGGCTGAAATACAGACCCTAACCCAAAGATTGGCTCTCAAACTGAGAACCATACCATGTGCATTGGAGAGGATCATGTTTGGAATCAAGATTGCACAGTATATAAGAGAAAAAACAAGGGTCAGAGATATCTTAGGATCCTTTGTAAGACTCAAATTGTAATGGGCTGGCCATGAAGCAAGAATGCTAGACACCTGCAGGACATCTTGAGTTACGATATGGATCTCTACAAATCATATACAAAACTGTGGCAAAATAAGGCTTGGGTTCAAAGCCCACCCTAATGAAAACCACACTATTCAAGGTATTGCTATATATATATATATATATATATATATATATATATACAGGTCAGGTTAATCTCAATAGAAACCATCATGTGACCGGCTGCATTGGGGGTGATCAAATAAAAAATTGGAAAAAAGGATGATCAATGAATAAGTTAGCTCTCCCACATTCTGCTGGATCTCTAATGAAAACCGAATTTTCAAAAAAACATGAATGCCACCAGACATAAACTAAGTGACCGATCCAGTATAAATTTACATTGCAAATTGAACCCCGTCTAAAAGTTTATTAAGAAGGAGAATTTTCAAAAAACAAAAAAAAATGATAAGGATTAAATGTTTAAATTTTCAGCTGTTTAGCTCCATTGGTGTGACCTATATATGGTATACACACACAGCCAGCAAGCCAGCCAGTCAGAGCCATTTGAAAACTAAAGAAACTTATGTTGACAGTTATGATAACAGTTTTGGTTTATGGTGTCTTATATACATTTATGTGCGTGTGAGTGTGATTTATTAATTCATTTTTATACGTATTCATAAATTTATATGCGTAAATTATTTATATATATATATATACGTCTATGTGCAATTTATCAATTCTTTTACTAATATATATATGTGTGTGTGTGTAAAATAAGAAGTATTGTGTGCACTTCTGGCTGGTGATCCTTTATGCCTTAAAAGAATGGCAGTGTAGTTATCCAATGGCTTTTTGCCAGGAAAGAAAAGATAGAAGAAAGAGGATAGTAAATTAGTTATGTACTGCTATTTGAAGAGTAAGCCAACCCTTAGAGGCTACAGGAAAGGAATGCTAGAACTACAGAAAGAAGAGATCCTGATAAAAACATTGAGCCAGTGACTTTCCGATCGAGTCAAACAAATTATGAAGAGAAATTGGATATCAGACCCAGAGCTGCAGAGAATCAAAAAGAAAATTGAAAATAAAGAAAGAAATCTAATAATGGAAGATTGTTGACACCACAGATTTTGAGAAACCAGCAAAAAGGAGATAACAAAGAGGAAAAGTCATGTTTAGATCCAAAACCAAAACAATATACACAAATAGCTACCTTAATGAAAGATGAATAACATAAAATAAACATATTAAATAAAAAACAATGCAAGAAAAGAAGAAATTACCATCATTCCTCAGAAGCAAAGACTGGAGAAAATTAAACTGTCGGCAATCTTCTCCGGCATATTGAAACTGACAACATAACAGTGTTGAATGAATGACCTGATCTATACAGGTGCAAAGATGGTGATAGTGAAGTTTATTAGCAAGGAGAAAGGTACAATCATTAGTAATATCAAACCTCTGTGAGAAATCAGACAAGAAAGAAAGATCTTCCCACAGCATTTTGTTGGTAAGTACATCATTTAACCGAATACTATTGCATCAACAAACAATACAATTACAAACTTGGTTATCCAATTTAAAAGAACAGCACAGTTGATTTTTCAAATCTCATCTTGTTTTTAATTTGAGAACCAAATTGATAAGAGGTTTGTTTCATGGAAAAGAAAGATTGAGGAGATTAAATGCAATTCAAGTGATCAAGTGAAGGATTTGCTCTTCTATTTATCAATCTTTGGAAGCAGAGATAACCTTTCTTGTAATAATTCTAAAAGTCAGAGCAGATTTTTTTATGAAACAAAACAGAAAAGATTAACCCTGCTACAACGAAGGAAATAAACCAAAAACAATTAGCCAAAGAAGTATGACTAAAAAGTTATTTATGGATAGAAGATTGCACTATACAAGCGTAACTGCATTTTCAAAAACAACGAGGGAATATTTTACACTGACGTAAGTGGGAGCAGAAGACAAAATATAAAACCGGATACTCCAGAAAAATTCTGAAATGAATTATGGGAATACGAAAAAGAACACAATCAAGTGCTAGAGTGTAGGGATTGGAAAAGACCGGACAGAGTAAGTATTAATGCAGTATGTGGAGGACAGCTGAAGCTGAAGTCAGTGTAAGGGTATTACTCATTTTACTTACTCAAAGCAAGAAGAACTGGAAACAAAGATCAAAATAGTTGTGTACTACAATAATGGAATGCACGACAGAAGGCTGTGACTACAGATGGAATCAAACAGCCCGACAACAAAACAACCAGGTTATTAACCACAAGCAACTGCAATAAATATCTAAGATTACACACAATGAAGCAGGATTATATGAAAGAAAAGATGAAGAAACGAGTATCGTGGGTGAAAATAAGAAAAAATATTGGAAACAAAACTAAAATGTGGAATTTTGATAAAAAGAGATGAATAAGGACTGGAAGAATACATACAATGGTGTGGCAAAAATATCAGGAAATCTTCTTGGAACAACAGAGAAAGCTGAGACAGTAAATCGCATAAGTGATTGCAGCAAGTAGGCTGAAAGGGGATTCAAAAACATATATGATAGAGTAGAAACAGGGAGACACTCTGAATTGTGCAAATGATTTGGGATCGACCATATAAACAAATAGTATTATCACGACCCAGTGGCTGACCACCAATCAAAATCTGATTGTAGTAAACAAGGCAAAGTGAAGCTGTCAGATTGTTGATGCTGCTGTGCCAGCAGACTACAGGTTATAACTGATAAAGAGCAAGAAATTGGAAAAATACCAGAATCTCACCCTGGAGATACAAAAAGTGTGATACCTGAAGTTTAAGTTTGCATAGAATAGTTGGTGCACTTGAAAGTATACCAAAAACACTAAATGCAAGATCAGATGAATCAGAAATTCAAAGAAGAGCTAATATGGATTTGCTTTGTTCTGCAAGGATACCAAGAAAAGTGCCGGAGATTTGAAGTGACTTGTTGTCTCCAACAATAACTGCCAGACATCAGGTGTGAACATGCAAATGTATGAAGTATGATAAAATTAATAATAGTAGTAACTTGCCATCAAAGTCAATAATTGAACAACTTAAGCATCAAAATTTAAAGTCACGCAAAAAAAATTCCATTGAAGAATAAATATGGTGAGGAAAAATTCTATTTCTGACATCAGTGGCATTTTCCTCTGGAAAACATCTAAAATAGTGTAAAAAACATCAAGAAAACTCTGGAACCTTTAAAATCTAGATATTGTTAATAAATCTATCACAATAAGGTCCCCAAAAGGTCAAAAAAGCTTTTTTTCCCCAAAATCAAAAACACCATTTTTAGAATAGGTCTAGTTAAGTACTGATGCCAATTTTCAAGTTTGTGGACAAAAAGGCATGGCCAGGAGTGCTTGAACGCACTAACAAATGAACCTGTCAAAAGAAAACCACCAAAATGATAAAAAAGTTTTTTTTCTAAAGATCAAAAATTTTTTAGGAGAGGTCTAGTGGTGTACTGATGCCAATTTACAAGTCTGAAGACAAAACACTACGGCCTGTTGGGATTGAATGAACAAACAAGTAAACAAGCAAATATATAAACAAACAAATACATAAACAAATACATAAACAAATACATAAATAAATACATAAATAAACAAGCCCACAAATAAACAAATAAATAAACAAACACATGCTAATATATAAAAAGGTTAGAACCCTTTGCCATCTTTGAAAGTTACAGCTGTCCAATAATAATAACAATAATAACAACTTGGAAAAAGTTAGGATGATTAAATTCTTCATTCTAAACTCAATTTGTCTGCCTGCAACTAAAGTTTTATTTACTTCATCATAACCAGTTTAAGAATTTTGCTTTTTGGTTTCAATTAGTGTAACATAGAATTGACCAGAACTATTTCTACTCTTGAATCCAGCCCTCACGCCTAGCCCACTATCATCAACTTGCATTCATTTCTTTGAAACCATTGTAAGCATCTTGAACATTTCCATTCAGACACAGTCAGACAATAAAGTAAATGAAAATACCAAAAATAATGAACATCAAGCAAGAATCATGACTGATGAAAATGTCTGTTTGGAAATTGTAATTAGTCCTGGAGTCAAGACATTTTGCTTTTTTGATGTGTGTAGTATTTTCGTAATCAGTGCTACGAACCAATGTCTACTGTGACGTACATCTCTGCCACCCTGTTATGTGGACTGGAAACTATAGTGAACTGGTACTTACAATGTTTACAAGTCAGCATGAACAAGAGACAACCTAATTACTTTTAATTACTTTTCAGAGGCTGTAGAAATATCAGCTTGCTTGAGAAAAGTCCGAAAAATAAACCAAACTGGAAATAACATGAAATAGTAATGGTAAAAACAATTATTATATCTGTACTTCACATAAATGAATTAGCATAGCCCGCATGTGTACTACAACTAATTATGTGAGGAAATTATCTAAACTTATCTAAAAAAAATATATCTTTTATCTAAAATTATCATTGAAAAATTGATTTTTTATCTTAAGTTATCTAAAAAATATCAGCACAAGATTTGGATATTGTTGGTCCCAGAATGACCATGGAGACCAAAAAAAACATCTTTTTGAAAAGACAAAAAAACCTTTTTAGATAGTGCCTAATGGTGTACTTGTGCAAATTTTCAAAATTGCAGCCCCCCCAACATAGACATCCATATTGACATCTATGTAGACACAATCACTAAAAGAGAGAAGAATCTATTGCCTAATTGGCTGGTTGGTCAGGCTAGTTGTGGGGCTACGGTGAATCGATGACTGGTCAAAACTGTCATGTAACCAATGTCTTTTGGTAAGCATGCCGTGTTGGAGGTGATCAATTAAGAAAATTTGGAAAAAGGGTGATCAACGAATAAATTACTTCTTGCACCTTTTGTTGGGCTGCGATCACTAAAAAAGTTTGGATCTCCAAAAACAAGCATTGACACTGCTGAACACAAACTGAGGGACCGATTTAGCATACACTTATATTGTAAGTTGAATTACCCACAAGAAACTTGAGGGAAGGGGGGAATTTTTAAAAAACAAATAGCAGTTTGCTTCTTCTCGAAATAAAGAGAAAATGTTTGAATTTTTACTTACTCCAGCTCCATTGATGCAGTTGGTACATGCAATACATATATAAACTAGCATTCCAAGTGAAATTATGAATCACCACCACTCATATATGCTGTGTTGGGGGTAATCAATTGAAAAGCTTGGAAAAGGGGTGATCAATGAATGAGTTACAGTTTTCACCTTTTGTAGGGTTATGATCTCTAAAAGACTTCTGAATTAAAAAAAAAAGGAGTGGGTACAAACCAGTGACCAATTTAATATGAACTCAGATTACGTATAGAACCCTCCATAAAAACCTATTCTGGAAGGGAATTTTTGAAAAACAAAAAAAATCTTTTTCCTTACTCATTGAGGTGAGTGTATGTGTGTGCATGTGTGTGTGTGTGTGTGTGTGTGTGTATGTGAAATTTCAAGTTTTTACAATGAATGATAAGGGCTGTGTGAAGTCTAGATAGATAGGTGAATGTCAGAATGCATGAATAACTTAAGCCCAGCAACAGTGACTAAACCGGTCTGTGATAAGTAGCAATCATTAGAGCCACCTGACCAGTCAAACTTTGAAATTCAAATGGATCACACGATTCAGGCAAAGATCACACAATTCAGGCAAGGAGACCAGATCTAGTCATAATGAACAAAGAGAAGAGGACCTGTTGAAAAAATGGATATTGTTGTTCCAGCAGGCAACAGAGTAAAATTGAAAGATGGTGAAATGCTGGATGAATATCTAGACCTCATGAGAGAACTAAAAATGGTTTTCTGCAGCTGTAATTCTTTAGATCGAGGGACCTGTGTGCAGAATAGCCCTCCAGCTTGAGCAATGAAGTTTTAAGGTGAGGGGTGGCTTGCCTCAGGTTGATCTCATTCTTTAAACCAGGGTTTGTTGCTTAGGGTCCCTGAAGTGGCATGGATCACAGTGAGGCCTTGTGGTTGTAGGTTTGACAGGAGTTGCCTTTCAGCAGATACAAGTTAACTGTGTGAGTCTGCAGCCCCTTTTAGAGAATATCCTGACATTGGAGCAGACTATGGTTAAACCACAAGGCATGAATATTCCATTCAAAAAATAGATATGGAGTATGAGATATCAATATGCAATACACATAAAACCTTACATAAAATGACAAATTACATGTATGATATAAATTATAATAAGAAAGGGAGGTGGAGTTTGATCAATACTGCTGGGGTGCCATATGAATATAACTGTTTTATTTTCAAAATCCCCAAAACAGTTACATGGTAAACAACTGATGATCCCAACAAGAGAAAATTTATGCATTGTACCATAGTAACAAAGTATATGGGAAACAGGAAAAAGAAACACTGAAAAAAATTACATGAATTGCGTTGACAGGAAATAGCTGACTGAAGTGACATAAAAAAATCTTCCGAAAAAGTTTTTTAATGTTTAGTGCTTAAAATTGTGAAGCTTTCTGGAATATATATATATATATATATATATATATATATATATATATCATTAATTATTATTATTTTTATTACTGGTATATAATGAAAAATTCCCATATAGTATCCTTTAAACATTTTCTTGCTCTACCTATAACTTAACTCTAAACAATCATTCCTCCGAATCCCCCGCAAATTATTGTCAAACTGTCTCCCAGTTTTCTTGGAAATCAATCTGCATAGAGAAGAGGAATTTGTCCAAGTTGTTTGATGATACCATCATTGTATGGGTATTAGTTATAAAATCAAGTACAGCAGTACCTTGAATAGGATGGTTGAGATTAGTGCTGGATTTGTTGTAATGCGAGTGTGGTTATGATGTATTGTACTAACTAATATAACTAAGTATGAGCTGAAAAAAACCCCAAAACACATTAAATTAAAACAAGACTTTGAACACTGTTAAAAAACCTTTGGATTAAAATAACTGCTCTAATCAAGGTATACCTGTATATAAAGATATTATTTGCATACATGAGCAGACAAATTGTTTTTTTCTATTTTTGCTTGTGGTACTTTGTAGAACTAGACATAGACCTTCGAGGAATATTATCTTGATTTCTACATTCCAATATAATTAAGTTCTTCTCATCTATTTTACAGATGCAAATGGATTGATAATCATTGTCATCACTTGATGATGTCTGGGATATTCTTTAATTAAATGCTCTGATCGAACAGCAATCCAGGAAAGTTGGCATTGAAACTTATTGACTTTACTGAACGTCTGATTTCAAGATACTGTCTATGGTTTTGTGAAGAGTCATTTATATTCAAAGAGTTTTTCACATGATTGAATTCTTTCTTGTTGTTTGTGTTATTAAGATTACATTCTGGCCAATCCATACTGCTGTCCTAGGAGCAGTACGCATCAACGTATCGGCTGAGAGTATAAGTCAGACAAGTGTAGAGTTCAACTTGATATAGCTGCTGCTACTCAAGAAAGGAAAAGAAAACACCCAAATCCTACGTTATAAGCATTGCTACCACTAAGGAGAGAAAAAATTTATTCGTGACCATCACATTTAGTACACCTGAAGAAGGATGTAGAATGAATCATTTGTAATGTGTTGATAGCACAAACAAGGTGTTTGATCATTTGGAAAACTCTCAAAGTCTATTTTCAAGAGAAGAAAGATTCAAGAACAAAGCTGAAAACATAAATCTGATTACACATGAATATCTCTTCTACCGATGACCATCACTGACTGACTTGTTCACTGACAGGCTGACATACCAGAATACTCCCACCACCTCTCGTTTCCCGTCCTTCTATACTTGACTGTGCAACGGAGAGAACTTGGGTTAACTTTGTTTTTGAAAATAATGTCCTTTACTGGATCTTCCCTCAAAGAAAGATGTCATAAATCATTTGATATGATTTGTAAAGAAAAACAAAGTGCAATTTTATATCATTTTGATGGGTTGTAATGACTGAATGGTATCTTTTGTCAGCCTTCCAGGATGTTAATCCATGCGATCAAATTGGCTCGTCTATGGTCTGGCTTGTTATTCCTCTTTGGGGTCCAAGAGAGACAACTACATTATATCTGTATCAGAGATAATCAAAAGTCAATTACAAGTTCATGGTTTTCTTGATGATTGGATGATAATACATGTAGGTTAAAATGTTGGATTCTACTTATCAATTGTCTTATATCGCGAACTGCACTCTATTGAACCATGCTGTATCAAGGGACTCCTGTAACATAATCTTAATCTTTGTTTGGAAGTAGAAAGAACAAATGATATTCACTCAATAGTCTCAACTCAAAATTTCCTTTTACCTAGGGCTTTTCTCGTTTCATATTCCCAAGCCCCCAAACTATTTTGTCTCTTGTTACATCTGCAAGATTATTAAAGTCTACCGGAGTGTCCATTGATGGTATAGGTGCACGTGTGAGTATGCGTGTATATATATATATATACATATGTATATATATATACATATATATATGCACACACACTCATATTAATATACTATTGGATTTTATGACACTGTTCTGTACAAATTCAAACATAATTATTTACACGCACACACACACACACACATATATTTATGTATAATTCATGTATATATGTATATATATCATGTGAGTATAATGTTGGCTTTTATAACAGTGTTTTGTGCAATGCAAACACTATCTTTTATCTGTTTTGATAATTTCCATCTTGGAAAAGCAATAAAATCTTCTTTCCCTTTTGAAAGAGAACAGAGAATCACAATGATGATCTGATTAGCTATGACACCCAAAAGGCAATTATACCTTGAATATTCAACTGTGACAATAGACAAGCCATTCACCAGTTTGTAGACTTCCGACCAATCATAAAGAAAGCAGAGAATAATCTGGCTGTTCTACTTTCCTTGCGGATCTTGGGAGGAAATGCAATACAATGGTTGCATCACTTATTTTCCTTCTGAACTTTATGTCTGTTCTAATTTTTCTTGAAATTCTTTTCACTTCTAAATCTATTCTTTTTTCTTTAATCTTCCTCCTTCAAATTCTGCTTCATTCTCTTTCTCTTTATCTTTCCAATCATCCTTTTCTTTTCTCTTCTTTTTTTCTTGATTGTTTTTCCATCCAGATTCTCCTATATTTGTCTGAAAGTCCATGGTCTGACTTTCAGATTCGTTCAGTAGATCGACATCATGGGTTGCTATGTGCTTCTGGCAATATAGACGTGACATATCTTTTCTTTTACATCTATGATTTGATCAATTTCTCAATGTATTAGCAATTTAGAAATATTTATCGACACATTTTTCGACTGAATGATGTATGGAATACACAGACACATCTCTAACAAGGAATAAAATCCGCATCATATGAATTAATAAAGATATATTCATTCAAATAAATAAGTTATCATTAGCTACTTTTTATACCAAGATTTTTATTTTTAAACTGTTCTTTCAAATGTATTTAAAATAATATTCAGAGACACATACACACATATCCTTTTGATACATAGGGAATGAGTCACTTGACTAAGACAGCATAAATAAAATAAACAATTAAAGAAAAATGGGGCTGCTGCAGGAATCAAACCAGAGACCAATAAGGTAGCTGCTCTAACATAGCATTGCTCTTAACTGTTCAGCTAAACAGCCTGACAGAAAGGTAAATGCCAAAATGAATGCTTTATCCCACTCTTTGCATTTTCTTCATTCACTGCCCATGTCTGCACTGTTATTTCTTTGATGAAAAATCATATTATTAAGAAATTCATACATAATTTGAAAGAATATTGATGAATGTGCTATATTATTTGAAACTCTATTTGAAATGATCTCCCACGGAGAATGGGTCACTCCAATTGAAACCTCTAATGCGCAATTATATTAACATCTGGTGATTAAGGAAGCCAATTCAAGTGTTGAAGTTCTCTTTTATGCATTACAATGGGGGCATTATCATCCTGAAAGATTGAGCCACCATTGGGGAAGGGTCTTTGCACTATGGGAGGTCTGCCAAAATAAATGGATAGTTCACCCTTCCATGCAGGACCCAGAGAATTTCATGATAGTATTGCCCACATCAACACAGATCCACCTCCATCCTTCACTGTTGAAGTGCCACAGTCAGGATCATAAGCTTCTTCAGGCTGTCTCGAGTCATAAACTTGTCCAGAACATGGAAGTGATATAAAGGAAGATCCGTCTGAACATGTCACATTCTTCCATCAGTCCATCGTCCAATTTTAGTGATCATTACACTGCTTTTCACCTTATCCCATTTTGATTTGTGAAAGCAAAGGTTTGGACTTTAAAGCCCTTCTGTAGTATCCATCTATGAAGCTCTCAACATACAGTCTTGGTTGAAAAGGCTTGTTAGATGCTGATGAAGCTCTGAAGTCAGTTTTAGAACTGTGGTCCCTTAACCCTTTGACAATATGTGCTTTAGCATTCCCTGTTGCTTAGCTTTGAAATAGAAATAAAATTAGCAACTCCTCTTGGTAGCCTGCTGTGTTGGATTGGATCAATTAAAAATTGTAAAAATGCGTGATCAAGTTCTGTCATGCAGTGATCGCCAAAAAAGTCTGAATTTTCAAAAAAATAAGTGGGCACAAAATAGGGACGAATTTAGTATAAATTTACATTCCAAACTGGCCCCACCCCTCAAATTAAAAAAACTCTCAAAAACAGTTTTTGTTGACATGATAAGGAGTAAATGTGTATGGATGTAAACAAACCAAACCAACTTAAAAACTGACGGATTTGGTTAATATTTCATATATATATCTACCTACTTCTATATATATTTATACGTACACACATTAACTCAAATATAATTATGTATATTCATATATCTATACACATATACATATACATATACATATATATATATATATATATATATATATATAGATAGATAGATAGATATAGATATATACATATACATATATATATATATATATATATGTATATAGATAGATAGATAGATAGATAGATGGATAGATAGATAGATAGATCAATAAGTCAGGCTACAGGCTATATATTTGTATGTTCTGTGGATAGGAGGTAAGAAAATGGTGGAAATAAGACTGTGGAAAAGTGAGATAATAACAATTGTGTCATCTCAAAAATTTTTCACCAATGCAAGAATAGGCATGATGCATTTTGTTTGTTCTCACCAACTTTTTCAAAAGCACAGTCAGCAATGTAGAAAACTGTGCGAACTCCAATAGACATGGGGTCCCTCTAAATAGATATCCAAGTCTGAGAGTATAAGGCACCCAGGTCATTGAACAGAATCACCCCAATACATAGGAATCCCACTATAAATTCAATCCGTACTGCAGCCACCAAGTCTAAAAGCATAAAACACTCATGTAATACTATTTAGAAGAATCCATCAGGATGTAAAAAGGATAGGCAATTGAGCAGAAGGTTTTGAAGGAAGAATAAAGATTTAAGATGGCAGATAAAGCTGTTTAGTTATAATCTTCTTCAACTTCTTCTTCTTCTTCTTCTTCTTCTTCTTCATCTTCTTCTTCTTCTTCTTCATCTTCTTCTTCTTCTTCTTCTTCTTCTTCTTCTTCTTCTTCTTCTTCTTCTTCTTCATTTCTTCTAGAAGCTGGGGTGGGGGGCATAGTTATATTCGGTCCATCATAAGAAACTCCCAACCAAAACTGCAACTAAAACTGTCAACAGATTTCTCTAGTTTCTAAGGGGGTCTGGTGGGTTGGCTGGTTATTTATGTATGCATTTATCACGTATACTGGCTGTACTAATAAAGCTTGAGTGCTGAGAATTATAACATTTGCTCCTTATTATGTCTAGAAAAAAACTCTTTTTTTCAATTCTCCCCTTATATAGATGTTTAATTGGGGTGATGGAATAAGCAAAGTTCATGTTAAATTGGTCCCTTTATCAAATTCAGCCCAACAAAAGGCAAGAGAAGTAATTTATTCATTAATCACCCCTTTTTCCAAATTTTTAATCGATCATCCCTAACATTGTATGCTGCCCAAAGATATTCTTCATGTGACAGTTTCTATTGAGTTACTAACCACACCTGTTTTTGTTATGATTTGATTCTCTTCATCCTGTTCTTTGTTTTGCTCAGTTCCACCTTATATTTGATCCACTTTTTGACTGACTCAAATTGATCTACTGTTAAGCTGAATTCAATTTTCATGGCTCAATTTCACCTTTGTATAGTTTCTACAAAGCAAAAGCATTTAGAAAAAAAGTAGTAGCATGAGTAAAGAGGCAGGTAACATCATTTGCATTGTAAAGATATGAGTTGATCTTTACCGAACTTCATATGTAGAATAATGGCCAGACTAAGCTTGTACAAGGCCTGTAGAATATGTTATAAAAGGGTCATAATTTCAGGAAATACACATAAATGTAAAAACACATACACTTTCACTTGTATAGTGAACTAACTGAACGTTTTTATTTTCTATCTTTATTTTCTATCAAATTTGTCATAGTAATAGTATTACTCATTTATTTTGTTTTGATCTTTGTGCGGTGGCTATGATTTTAGTTTTAATTGCCTTTATATTCATGGGTCATGCGTGTATCACATAAATACTACAGTCTTGCTAATTGCTATTCTAACCTCGATTAAAAGTGATAAAATTGCTAACCTTAAACACTTGGTTGTTCATAAAAGTCGAAGGCAATATAGTACTATAGTAATTGAGCAAGTGCAGAATCACTGAATCAAGATCAGATAGCTTTGAAGTATCCAGTGCAGGGGGCTTTCAAAATATTGAACCTGTAACATTGGATATTTTTCTACATAGTTAATCAAGCAGTGTTTGGAATGCAAATTTTTTAAAAACTTCTGTATTGTTAATTAAATTGAGATTGAATGATTCAGTTGCAGCTTTATTATCTTTGCAGTGTCTTTTAGCATCTGCTCAGAATCTAAAGAAACACATTAAAAAACAGGTCTGGTTAGTCACTCAATAGAAGCCATTATGTGACCAATATCTTTTGGCAGCATGCTAAGATTGAAAAATTGGAAAAAGGGTTGATCAATGAATGAATACTTCTCACTTTTTATTGGGTTATGATAACTAAAAAAAAGTCAGAATTTTTAAGAATAAGCTTGAACACAAACTAAAGACTCAGTTTAGCATAAACTTAAGTTGCAAACTGAGCCCTCCAATAAAAATATGTTTAGAGAGAATATGAAAAACAAAATGCTTTTCCCAGACATAAGTAATAAATGTTGAAAGTTTCAGCCCTCTGGTTCAGTAGATGCAGCCTGTATGCATACACACATATAGGCACACACACACACACACACACACACACACACACACACACACACACACACATACATATATATATATATATATATATATATATATATGTATGTGTATGTGTGTATATCAATATTGTGTCATCCATAGACAGCTGTTTTGTTGTATTACAACTCTTCAGTGTGGCTATAGACTATCCATTATCCCATCCAGTACCATGAGGCAAGATTGAAACCTTTGATATACATATGTATATATATATATATATATATATATATATATACATAGCCAGCCGCAGCCACTTAGCCAGACGGACCAACTTGAAAACTGAAGAAACCTATGTTGACAGTTTTAGTTGACAGTCCCTAATATATACGTATATATATCTCTTCAGGTATACATGAGAAATTTTATCTGATGAATGATAATTGCTTATTTCCTGATAACAGAAGGCGGCTGTTGAATGGATCAACTAAAATGTGTTAACAAAAAATCATCTAAAAGAATGATATCAATAATCTTAACAATCCTTGTACGGAATACGATTTCAAATGAGGATTTTCTAATTTAGTCATATTCTGATTGGTATGTACCTAGTATCAAACAGAAGAACAGGTCTAGTTAGTCGCACTACAGAAACCGTCATGTGATCAACATCTTTTGGCAGCATATCATGATGAGGGTGATCAATTTTTGATAAGTAGCTTCTTCTGTCTGAATTTACAAAGAGACAAGTGTAAATGCTACCACACACAAACAAAAGGGACCAATGTAGCATGAACTTACATTATAAATTGAACCTTCTTCTTAAAACTTATTTTGGGGGGAATTTTCAAAACATAAAAAACATTCTTACTAGACATAATAAGAAGCGAATATCCAAATTCACAGCTCTCTAGCTCTATTAGTACTAAATGTTTAGCATATACATTGATAGTCATTTAGTCACTTGAGAATTGAAGAAACCTTTGTCGACAGTTTTAGCGACAGTTTTTGCTAATGTTTATGAAAATAAAAAAGCAATGGTAGGTCTCAGGGACACCAATTCATTGTTGAATATTGATTTTTTTACACTCTTATCACAAAGTTCAGTTCCACAACGTAAAGATGTACTGGATCCAGGATTTGATCTGTAGCAACAGGAAATTTATGTGATCTTCATCCCCCCCCCCTGCCAACTCCATTTTTTTTCCCTCAAAGCTGGGTGGATTCGGAATGGATTCCATGAGTGATTTTTAATTCAAAGTTGCCCTTCTCTTAGACTGATTGCCAAACAAGGCCAGAGAGCCCAGTTTGAGAGAGAAAAGATTGATTCATACATTTTTGGTGATATGAATGCAGTCTCAGCTGGAATTTGAAATTGGTTTGCTGATTTTATTTCTGTACTGGTAATCACGATGCCTCTCCAAGCTCCATTGTGTAGAGATATACATCATTGAAATTATCAAGTTGTAGGGAGATGATTCTATTTCCATGTGTGTAAGTATTGTAGCAAATAGAAAAAGATGGATGATATAAAAGTTCAGCAAGTTTCTAAAAAATCAGAGATCCATTTTTCAAGCAAAATCAGAAAAGTTTTAAAAAAAGTTTAATCAAATCACGATTCAATCAAAGATATTTCTTTTAAATCACAACAGACATTTTCTTCATTTGTTTTGAGTGGAAGCTGGAGGGCAGAGCAACTGAAGTGTTGTTTTAAAAATCACAAAGACAAGAAAAAAAATCTGAAAAAAAAAATCAATGTATTATAGTAAAAATGCCTTATCTCCAAAGTACAGATAAAAAAGTTACTTTTTTTGTGGAACCTGTTGGAAACCCCAAACTTAACCAAGCTATACAGACTGATTACTAAAATCTCAAATATTTTACAAGTATGATTCCAACTGAACAACCAGAAATTTTTTTTACTCAATTCTAGATGTTTTCTATAGGAAAATACTAATGATATCTTAAATAAAAATTATTCTAACCATACTTATTCTTCGATGGAATTTTCTTACATGACTTCAAATTTTGATGCAATGGTTGTTCAAATATAACATTCAACTCATCAAACAGTAGTTTCCCTTCCCGTCTTGATCATGGTAAAAGTACAATTGTGGTTTCTTCGCAGTCTTATTTCTAAATGTTTATGAGACAAAACAAATTCGAACAAATTTATTCATTGTTCCAATGTGGAATCCACCGGCCATTTTGAGATATTCAACATGATGCATTAAAGTGGCTCTAATGTTGTATACACATGAGAGTTACAAATCATGGGGAGACAACTCTCATATGTCCCATTAACACTATTTATCCAAAATCTATTCCCAAGCAAAGGTCACTTTCAAGATGCTTTCTCTTATTTATCTCCTCTGAGGATATCATAGAATAAATATGGCAGCCTGCCCAGCAAAGATATTAGGAGGCATTGCCAGAAAACAGATTCATTCATTTCCTTCTGGCAAATACCAATACATATTTGTAAAATGAGTCTTCCATATTATTGATGGTATTTTTTTTACATTACTTTATCAAAAATGATATCGAAAACAAAGAATGGTCAGACAATTAGGACCTCATATTTGATATATTTCCATGAAGTCTTGAGAAACTTTTCACATAAAAGGATACCAATGAATAACAAAAAGAAAAAATGAATATTAATAGCTATAATCAATACTTTATTTTAATTATTGATTGAACAACCGTGGCCGCCTAGAGCGGCGAGATGTTCTATCTTTTCTTTTAAATGTATGTGTGCTTGTTTATGGTTTTCTGTGTTCCAGCACCCCTGGCCATACTGTTTTATCTACAGATCTGAACTCCACTAAACCCCTTCTGAGAATTTTTTTTTTTTTTGAAGAAATGCTTTATGACCATTTTTGGGACTTGTTTTGATGGATATAGTTTATTATTTTCAGCGGTAGTTTTTCTAGAATCTTGATGTTTCTAGATGCTCTTTTTACTTTATTTTATATGCGTTCTAATGGTTGTTAATTATTTTTTGTGACGGTGAGTTGTATTATTTTTTTAAAATTATGACAATAACTATATATTTAATGGCCCTGATTTTCCAATGCATTTCTTTATTAAAATCATTCGCAATGCATATACATTATATATAGTCATAGGCGGCATGAGGGGCCGGCAGACTCCATAACTGCAGGAGTGGGAGGCACCAGAGCCCTGGGTGCGCAATATATCTGAAACATGAGAAATCCTTAAAAAAATCTAAAAGCTAATCTAAAGAAATCTAAAAAGTTATCTAAAAACAATTTGCTGGGGGCATAGTTGGGGCCTCACGTCTCCTCTGACATGATAGACCTATTCTATCAGATTTCCATACAAACACATTTGTAATTTGTGTCCACATTCAATAAGAGATGATTTTCTACTGCACTTGTTTACTTCAGTTTATTCTATTCACTTGGGCTTATGTACAAGGCTGTGCTAGGGTTCCTGGTGCCCTGGGCAAGCTGAATTTCAGTGCCCTCCTAAGAATAGTATTATTTTATTTATTTCTGTTTTACAGAGAAAAAATGAATATAATCAAATATAAACTTTATTCCAATAATCAGGTACAAATATTTCAGAAAAATCTGATTTCGTGTCAGGGAAATCTTTTTAATTTTGACTGTTTTTATTGATGTTTCAATGCTTCAAAGTTTGGTCATACATAATAATAATGATGATGATGATGATGATGATAATAATAACAATAATTATAATTATAAAATAATAATAACAATAATAATAATAATAATAGCTGATGATATCTGTTTTAATTGTGCAATGTGCCATTAAGAATAATAAAATTCTGCTATGTTTGATTTAAAAGAAAATTAACTTCCTATATAAAAATGTCGTAGGGTTTTACTTAGTTATGGGCATCACTGGTAGTTTCATTGCATATAACTCAAAATTTTCTCAACTACCTTTACATCCAGTGACTGGCTAAGCCGGAACTAACAAGATTTCAAAGCTATTTTCTCTTGGCCAAGTCCTGGGTTATTTATCACAATGGCAAGGAACACAGTCTACAGGAAGACATTTCCATGAGGATAGTGTCTCTGGACAGTGAAAAGCGACTTGAAAGGTAAAATAGCCTGATCTTATCTTTTCGTCAATAACATTTTTGTCATTCTATGTCTTAGAGGAGTGAAGGCATCACTACTAATTCAATTTATGATAGCTTATATTACGTTATAATGATATCATATTATGTATCACAAACAAGGAATTTATCTTGTGTCATTTTTTGTTGCATGAAGCCATTACAAAGGCCAAATAACGCTGTATCTTTTGATGGATTAATTCACTTCACTACTGATGGATTTTGTGATAAGCAAGTCACTGAAAACTAGAATTAGATTTAGTGTTCCAGTGGTGGCGCCAGCATTTTGTACCAGCCTGGGCAAGGTTCAGCCTGAAAACTATGAGGCTGGGTACAGTTTTTGTACGTAATAATATGTTCAGATTGAATTTTGCGAGCCTAGGTAAGGCTCAGGTAAGACTGCTTGGAGCCTTGGCAATGCCTGGCTTGCCCTGATCTGGCAATGCAGTATTGCTGTCATAAACCCATTTTTCAAACTTACACGTGGGTGACTGACCACTGTATCTAATGTATCATCAAATTATCAAACATTACTCTTTTCATCAATATTTATAATCCATCAACCACTGACTTGTGTCTTTTATCATTATGAAAACAGATTTTACAACCATCAAGTAATATATCTTACTTATCCATCAAATTTATAAAGCAATATATCTTAATAAATGATCATCTAGAAAATTCATACTTTTGAAGATTAAAACTTATAAATTGTGCATAATTTACACCATGCCTGTCACTTTGAAATATTGAAAATATTTCTTGTTTTGTCAGTTTGATTTCCCAAGACTCAAGTTCTATTTAGCTTCCTTGATTATATCTGTCTGTTCACATTTAAATAATCATAAAAGTCCTTTTTTTCAAGTTAGCTGTGTAATGACTCAGGATTCACCCCGAGACCTAAAGACCAGAGCATTTATCTACAACAGTGGCAAGGATTAAAGAGGATTTTTTAGATGATCCTAACTTGACATTTGCATGTGGTATCCCTACATTAAACCGAACTTGTGTCACACTCTGTTCTCGTCAAGGTTTGGACAAAAAGGACATCAGCCTTTTAAGTATTGACCATTAATAATCAGTGAGATGCAGATGTGATGCCATTGCCGATTTGGGTTATGCCTCATGGGGCATGGTATTGCTCCATGTAATCAAATCCAAAGGGCTCTAGATGTGTCCTGAGACCACATTATACTGAACTTGCTTTACACTCTGTTTACATGGGGGTTCGGACAAACCGGATATCATACTTTTAAGGATTGTTTGGAGTATGAATCCCATGAATGTCTGATACATTTGAATGGAAGATTTACCAGAATGAGGAGACACAGCACTTGTATCGGGTTGTGAAGCCTGTAAATCCCTTGAGTGGCTCTGAATTTGTTATTGATGATTTTTTTCTTTTTCTTTTAAAGAAACAGGAAAAGAGGAAGATCAGTGCCCTCTGAGGGGTGTTTTTTTGAACCCAAAGATCCTCCTTGATTTTCTCTTGGAATGTCCAAAGGAGGCTCAGGAATAATATGGCTGACAAAGAAAACAGCCTGGAAGGTGTTCCAACAATATCACACAGATCCAACTGGTCTTGGCAAGGGCTTTCTCATAGAGGACGTCATGAAATCAACTGAAAAATTTAACTGCGAGATATATTGTGTATCCAAGGCTAATACATGCTACAAAGCACAAGTCAATTTGTTTTGTATTGGTTGTGCACAAGAGACTTTGCCACCAAGCTCAAATCATGCATTCACTTTATGAAGCAAGAGTCGGGAACCAGGCATACTTGCCATTCTTGGATCTTCCTCCAATGACTGAAATGGGATGGATACACTTCAATGGTCTGTTAATGCCATGGCTACTCTCTTTGCAACTCATGCAAATATTACAAATGACTCTGTTGGTTCACTAATTTTGATATCATTATTCTCAACAATACATCTGCAGTTTTATTGTAATCCATTAATTTCTTAAAGTATAGTTCTCAACTTCTGAGCAATAATACCCCTGCCCCCAGATATGGTTAGTCATCTAATAGGAAATATCATGCAATCAACCTCTTTTAGCAGTATACTTTGTTGAAGGTGATCAATTAAAAAATTAGACAAAGGGGTGATCAATGAATAAGTCACTTATCCTGCCTTTTGTTAGAATTTTCAGAAAATAAGTGTGCCAGACACAGATTAAGCGACCGATTTAGCATAAACTGACATTGTAAATTGAACCTGTGCTCCCCTCATGAGACTCATTAGGAAGCAATTTTCAAATAATGATTAAAAAAAACTTTTTTTCAGACATAATAAAGATCAGTGGTGAAATTTTCAGCCCTTTATCTCTATTGGTCTGGTCTGAACATGTGACACATACATTGATACGTAAGTACATACGTACATTGCCAGCCAGGCATAAATCACTTAAAAACTGAAGAAACCTATGTTGACTATTTTGCTGGACAACTTTTCAAATGAACCCACATTTGTAATGAGATATCAACAGCATCATTGTTTTCGTTTCAATCTCCAGATGACCCATCATCATCATCATCATCATCATCATCATCATCATCATCATCATCATCATCATCATCATCATCTTTGACTCTACAGTTACGTCTGAAGATCTGTTACCATCATTATTTTCTCTGAGAAGAACTGGAGAAGACCAAATCTTCATTGCCCTCACCCAAGATCACCTCTCCCTGCCGACCCATAGATTCTACTCAAAATTTTCATCATCCGATAGCCATCGGGGATTGACGTTTCCACTGTTGGCAGTTTTTAGACTGTATCAGAATAAACTTTTACCAACAGGTAGTGACACTTAAAAGTCATTTGGTGAACTTAACATTTTTTATGGACTGATAGCCTGAATGGATATTCAAAACTTGAAAGCACTCAGCAAAGTTCATATGCCGAGGAGAATAGACAAATTATACAAGCCTGGCTGCTGCGGGCTCAAACCACACTCCTTCTATACCAACTGAAGATGAAGACTGCAAATTTTGTATTGTATGTATAACAAATGAACAATTATAAAAAGACATATATATATATATATCTTTTGAATGAATGCATTTATTGATTCGAAGGAAATAAGCTTTGGCATATATGGAATATATAGATATAGAAGCCTTGTAAGTACAGCTCAGTCGGTCAGACCTTAGCCTACTAATCAGTTGGTTGTGATTTCAAATCTCAGTAAGGGAATATTAATTTAAAATTTAGATTAAAATCAACTTAGACTGGTGTTTTACTATATACTCCATATTGCACAATGGAATAGATAAATCATAACATGTATATGTTGAAGTAAGATTGTGTGCAATCTAGTAATGGTCAACAAGCTCATGATGCTGACCATTTTTTTTGTATTTAAATTGATCCCCACTACTACAAACAAAACCAGAACTTTTCAAAAAGATGCTACCAGCAAAAAAATGAAGCAAAATAGGTCTGGTTAGTCACTGAATAGAAACCTTCATTTGACCAATATCTTTTGGGAGCATGCCATGTTGGGGGGGATCAATCAAATATTGGAAAAACACGTGATCAATGAATGAGTTTCTTGCTTTTTGTTCAGCAGTGATCACTAAACAGGTCTGAGTTTTTATAAAAGCAAGCATGAATACTGCCAAACAAACTAATGGATCAATTTAGCATAAATTTACCTTGCAAACTGACCCCCCCCCCACACACACACACACATAGAAAACCAATTTTTGGAGGGAATTTTCAAAGAATTAAAACATTTTATTTCTAGACATGATAAAAGTATAAATATTCAAATTTTCAGCCCTCTAGCTCAGTGTGGCCTGTATGTACGATACATACTCGTATATATAACCAGCCAGAGAAACTTAAAAACTGAAGAAAACCTATGTTGGCGGTGTTGGTTGACGGCTCCTAATGACAATGCTTTATCATAGAAATTTGGACAACTTGAGACTATTGTACCTATAACCAGAACTAGGTTTAAACTAACAACAAAAGCAAGATTGAAAGAAAGCCTTGTCACAAATCAATAATGATAACAATACTTCATTTCAAGAAATTTAGAACCTTGTCATTATATTACAGAATGTTGATGGAGATTTGGTTTGCATTATTAAAAACTGTCAACAAAAACTGTCAACAAAACTGTCAACATAGGTTTCTGTAGTTTTTGACCTGGTCTGGCTTGCTATGTATGTATGTATGTATGTATGTATGTATCACACTTACAGGTCACACCAATAGAGCCACAGGGCTGAGAATTTCAAACTTTACTCCTTATTATGTCCACAACGTTTTCAAAATTCCTCCCCAGAATAAGCTTTTAGTGGGGGCAAGGCTTAATTTGCAATGTAAGTTTATTCTAAATTGATCCCCTAGTTTGGGTCCAGCAGAATTCATGCTTGTTTTTTTTAAATTCAGACTTTTTTTAGTGATCATTGCTCAACAAAAGGCTTGAAAAGTAACTTATTGATTGATCAACCCTTTTTCCAATTTTTAATTGATCACCTCCAGCTTGACATGCTGCCAAGAGACATTGATCACAGGACGTTTTCTATTGAATAACTAACCAGACCTGTTGAATCTAATTCTAATGTGAGCTTAGTTAAGACATCCAAACGGGTTCTTGTAGATTGTGAAGAAGCTGGAAAGTGGCTTAGAAACAGAGATCTTCTTCCTGTTTGATGAATGTGTTTTAAAAATTTCTACAGAATTATCTTACCAGACAAAACCTGAACTTTTCAAAAAGATGCTACCATTATAGAATGAAGCAAAATTGTAACTTTTCTACTGACTGGCAGAAATGAAAATGACAAGTCTGGTATTCATTCAATAGAAACCATCATGTGACCATTATTTTTTGGCAGCATGCTGTGTTGGGAGCGATCAATTAAAAAATTAGAAAAACAGGTGATCAATGAATTAATTTCTTCTCTCGTCTTTTGTTGGGCAGTGATCACAGAAAAATCCGAATTGAAAAAAAAAGTAAGCATGAATACTGGCGGACACAAACTAAGGTAATAATATAGCATAAACTTACATTGCAAATTGAAACTCCCTCCAGAACTGTATTAAGGGGGAGAATTTTGATAAAACAAAAAATTTTGTTCACGACAATAAGGAGTAAATCTTTAAATTTTCAGCACTTTGGCTCCATTGAAATGACCAGTACACATGATACATATCTACTCTCATAGCTAGTCAGACCAGCTTAGAAAATCAAGAAACTAATGTTGACAGTTTTGATGAAAGTTTCGGTTGACAGTTTCCAACAGGCTCTGCAATATTATCCATAAAGATACTGTCTATTCTCTCCAACTATTTGCTACTATGCAATCAACCTCTCGCTATAAAAAGGAAAAAAAGTCCATCTGTGTATCTATCTAATTTAGTGTTCTTCAAACTTTTTCAATCACGACCCAGGTTAATTCTATGCAGTAACCTCACGACCCACTGACATATATCATGTACAAATGTAAGCCCCACCCTCATCTTGCTTAAACAAAACTGTATGTATTTGAATTGTGTCTTGCCAACCAACTCCTTCTGTCTCATTAAACCTCTGTTGTCATTTCTCAGCCGTACGAATGCTATCATTACTGTTACAATTTAATAGTTTAACAAATAAATTATTGATGACAAGTGCAATAATAGGATTATTACTTGAACGATTTTAATTACAACAATCTTTTTTCAAATAAGAAATATAAAAAACTTAAAAAGGATGCATTGGAGGTAGGAATTTAAATTCAAATGTCGGAAGATAAAAAATATAAAACAAATGAAAATCAAATAACGATACATAGCACGTACAAGTTCAAATTCAAATTAAGAATGCTAAAAAAAACATATACATATGTATAAGAAGGAATAAAAGCCTAATAAGTAATTCAATAAGACCGTTCCCGCCTGAAGATCATGAAATTGTAAAACAAATTTTTCATAGGTTTCCATTAGTATATCATTTTGATAAGATTATTAGATATAATCATACCTTGCATAAATGAATCGCCACAGACCGCTAATGTTCCAGAACTAATTATCTAAAGAATTATCTAAATTTATCTTTGGAAAATCAATCTTTTATCTAAAATTATCTAAATAGATAGATTTTTCTATCTAAAGTTATCAAAAAAATACCTGCACAAAATCTGGACATACTTGGACCAAAATAATCAAGGCTTCAAAAAGCAGTTTTTCTGAAAAGACAAAAAAAAACAATATTTGATGGTACCTTGTTGTATACTTATCCAAATTTTCAAGTTTTGCATTTTTTAACCCCCAAAATGTGGTTAGGGGTGCTTAGAGACACAGACAGATACACACACGGACAAGCAAAGAGAGAAGAATCTGTGACCCACCTGGCTAGTTGAATGAGCAGGCTATTTGTGGGTCTAGAGTGATATTAATTATTTCATTATCACAAATATCTTTCTTACCTACTCTTTATTTTTTCATCATTGTGAACCAGTACCCAAGTCTGATCCTTCTGACCCAGTGATAGGTCAGGACCCATACTTCGAAGAACCCTATCTACTTATCTGTTTCTCGTAATACAGTGTTCAAGTCTTGTGAACCATTAAGATTGAAATGCAAAATGATATTAGCAAACCAAGATCAAAGTTTGACTGTAGAAGCTTATGTTCACTTTACATCAATGCACTTAGGGAAGGCATGAACTTACTTGTTCCTGCACTTTATTTCCTTTTTTTTGTCATTGGCATGCCATGATGGTTGATGGAGAAGAAGAGTGCGTGAGGGAGTACTTGGATTAAACCACTTTCCCATAATACCTTACTTACTCAGGCAACTGTAGCAAAAAACCTATTACAGCTATTGTCAACATTTCTTGATGTGAATATATCTATCTAGCATTCTCTCTCTCTGTCTACTTTTCTATCAATCTACCTATCTGTCTATCTCAGTCTTTTCATATCTATCCATCTATCTATCTATCTATCCATCTATCTATCTATCTATCTATCTATCTATCTATCTATCCATCAATCTATCTATCTATCGATCCCATTAGTAGTTAATTATGATCTCATTTATCTAATCTAACTTTTTAAGAAGAAGAAACTGAGTAACTCTCAAATTGAGTAACACTTAAATTCTTTTTATTACACGAAGACAAAAAGCAATAGGATAAAATAAAATTATAAACAGGTTAAGTTAGTCAACAAATAGAAAACATCGACACATTCTTGTTAGTATGCTGTGTTGGGGATGATCAATCAAATAATAAGAAATGATCAATGAATAAGTTATTTCTCTTGCCTTTTGTTGGATCACTTAAAAGTTCTAATTTTCAAAACACAAGTGGGCACAAACTAGTGACCAATTTAGCATAAAATTAAATTGTTTATTGAACCCACCTTTTGGGAGTGAATTTTCAGCATCTTTTCTTGATTTAGTAAGGAGTTAAATTTTCAGCTCTCTAGCTCCATAAGTGCAAACTGTATGAGTGATACTTACATACATACATACATACATACACGCATACACACATGCATACGTACACGCATACATACATGCATATTTACATACATACATACACGCATACATACATGCATACTTACATACATACATACATACATACATACATACATGCATACATACATGCATGCATACATACATACATACATACATACATGCATACCTACATACATACATACATACATGCATACATACATGCATACATACATACTTACATACATACATACATACATACATGCATACATACATACATACATACATACATACTTACTTACATACATGTATACATACACATATACATACTACCCATGGCAAAATACATGGAATATCTATACTTAGAGGATGTTCATCCAATTTTTTTTATTTTATAGCAAATAGACAAATCACAGATATGACAAAACAATTTTGGTTTATAGCTTGATATTCGGACTTCATGAAGTGGAACTCAAAGAAATTAGACCAGAATATTCAAATTATTTCCTCTACTTGATCTGGAAAAAAATGTGGAATCACTCAAGGAAAAATCATGCTGTGATGGTTGACAGAGAAGAAGAGTGAGTGTGAGAGTACTAGGATAAAACCACTTCCCCTTAATTACCTCACCTGCCCAGACAGCTGCAGAAAGAAAATATATAGAAATACTGAACATAAAAGAAAAGATATGGAATCACTCAACAGTAAGGAAAAAATATGGAGTCTCGACTGTTAGCTGTCTATATCATTGACTTGATGTGCCAGCCAGTCTAGCTTGAAAACTGAAGAAACCTCTTTTGACTTTTTGGTGATGGTTTTGGTTGTCACTTCATCATTTTCCTTTATCTTCTACCTTGACAGTGAATTTTAGTTTTTACATAATGTCATTCCTTGCAAAAAAGTTATCTTGTCACAAGTCAAGACGTGTTTCTGTCTTAGTAAATTCTAGCTTCATCATACCCCTTGTTTTTCAAAGGACATTGGTAGAGCTGGCCCCATATACTAGCAACACGTGCAGTTGCCTAGGGTGCCAAGTGCTATGGGGCACTTGCCATGTGTCTGAAACAATAAGACTTTCCAAATACAAATCAAAACATGGGAAAAGGAATAAATTAAACTGAAAAAAAAAGAGTCAAAATAAGAAAATTTGTGGACGTGAAGACAGATTTTCTTTAGGAATATAAGATACTTTTAGGGGTGCCGAAGTTCAGCTTGTTTAAGGTTATCCCTGCATTTTGTCTAACTTCATGATGGTCTTGCTCTTGAAAAGGAAATAGGTATTCCTTGCTTTTTGAGAGTTTGTTTTCTGCCACTTTCTTGCTTCGGCCAAAAAGGGCAAAAAAGCAAAAATAGGATTGATCATTTGCTTTGCAGTAAGTTATCATAGAGGCAGTTTACACCCTCTTGCATCCTCTTTTCACCCCAGCATCCTGTACCTCCTTCTACCCCAGCCTTTGATGGCTCAACCTAACCTATGATCATCACTATTCTTGAAGTCTAGAACACTCAAAAAAAAAAATTCTGGACAAATTAATGATGATTGTCTCTTCGATCTAAGTCATTTTGGCTTACAAACAGTTTTTATAGGATGCTCTACTTTGGATAGCAATGCAGTCTTGAATCTATGTTGGTGAAGTTTAGCTAATTCCACGATGCCCTTACTCTAGAAAAGATATTGGTTCAAGTCATTTTGCCAAATCTTCGTTCATTCTTGACCAGAGATCAGTCATAAGCATTCGCTTAATACCTGGAGATTCGTCTCTGAGGTAGCACCTCCCCCATGGTAATAGAAAGGTAGGCATGCAACAATATGCTAATGAAAGTAGACATTTATGCATAAATTCCCACACTAGAAAAGGCCTTATGCAACATTCGAACCCTTTGGGAGAATTTATACATGGGTGTTGCCTGTGTGCATGATACATACATAGCCAGCCAGACAAACTTAAAAACTGAAGAAACTTATGTTAACAGTTTTTCTGACAGTTTTGGTTTGTGGTTTCTAATATGCTTCCTTTCATGTAATGGACATAACCAACAATTCTCTTCATCAAAAAGATAAAAATAGAATAAAAAAACATAAGTATAGTAAGTGTCTCAACATCTTTATATTTTTTTCAATTTTCTACTTGTAGATGTTAGTTTCCTGACATCCTCCTTCCCTCCCTAAAAGAACATATTCTGCAGGCCTCATAGAAGCGCCAATTCATCTTCCTCTTTTGTTCCTCGCAGACACAATTTCAACCAAGACATGTTTGGTCTGACAACTATCATATTAATAAGTCAAATGTCCGAAACATTTTAGCTGGAACTTGTCATGGTTGACTGAATTTTGAGATCTAAATGAACAACAATTGTCTGGGTTAGGCATTTCTATTGAAATCTTTTTTTGTATGAAAATATCATTAAATGTATCGATTCTCTTAGTAAAGTCTATTTCCAAATATCAAAGTATTTTAAACTATTTGTTAACATGACCAATGATATCAAGGGTAGGATTTTATTTACTTTAGTCAGTTCATGTACAAGGATGGACAGACAAGTCTGTAGCCTGGCACATAGTTATTAGCTGAATTTTTATCTGAAATTTCCACTGTTATTAATAAAATTGGATAAAATTTGTTTGTTGCCAAATGACGAAAAAAAAAAGAAAAAAATCTTTTAAAAAAATTTTTCAAGTGAGTGTGGAAATTTCACACCTGTGAATACTTGATGTTAAAATGGCATACAAATAAAAAGAAAACTCATCGAAGAAAAAGAGATGTAAATACATGAATTATACATATAGTCATTTTCACCTTAAAAAACAAAACAAGGGGGAAATGTCTGGTTCAAAATATCTTCAGCCAAAACGTCCAGGCAAAAAACATTCACTGCCAAAACATCCCACAAATAGTGGATTCAACAACCAAACTGTTATAATTAATAATAACAAAGATAGGGAAACTGGAAATTACCAGACTAACTTAAAAACTGACAGGTTTGTAAAATTCCTCAGTATTTCTTTGCATAAAGAATAAATATCAGTCATCTGGCTCTTAAGGCCTCTTCATTTACTCGATGAACTCATAATAAAGAAGGAATTAGTGAACATCTAGGCAGCACTCAAAGAGCACATACCTTTGCCAATGCTGAGCGCCAATTCAATCCGGAGAAAAAATTCCTGGATCCCAGCCCACTACCTACTTCTCGAAAATGTTCAAATGAAATTCATTGAAAACTTTTGGAGATATCATGTAAACAGATATGGGCCAATACATAAATGTGTGAGAAAAATGAAAAAATATATTTCAATCAAAAACAAATTCTTGGATCCGTCTCAAAATTTGATAATTCCTTTTTACCCCATTGCCCATAGAAAACTTTTGGAGATATTGTATGGAGAGGCAGGAGGAAGAACAGCAAAAAAGACATAGGGTAATACATTGACAGAGGTAACTAATATATTTTCACATGTTCTTTGATTAATCCTATTCATCTATTTTAACACTTAGAGAAAAAGTTGAATCCATCCTGTGGTAGTATGGTTGAAAATGGATGAAATTTCAGCACATCTACACAGGCTCATTTTCTCCATTCATTCAGTTTGATATCTCCCAGACTTCATTATTATCATTATACTAGCATAATACCTGGCAAATTGATAGGATTATATATATCATCTACGTGTGGATTAATATTTCAGAAAGTTTCTTTTTTCAAGCACCATTTTAAAAAAAATAGATATATAGTGGGGGGCTTGATTTTTAAAATATCTTTTAAAGAACAAAAAATATTATATAATTTTCATCCAACTCTTCATCTAACTCTTTCTTTTCTCTGCAAAAATGATCACTTCTTTATTGCCATAATGAACTGATGCTTGATATTATTCTGGATTCTATTGAAAAAATAAAAATACCATTCACTGGACATGGATGACCAGGAGCAGGACATGTTAGGTCAATGAAACATCCTAGGTTGGCTGAGTTCTAAGTCTTAGAAAAGATCCTCAGGAAAGCAACTTTATTTCAACATGAAAACTATGCTTTGCCATTTCTACAGCGGAATATAGATTGTCTGCCACGATCATGCCAAAACTGGCATTACTTGGAGGCAGACCATTTGAAGAAATGTATAACAAGTCTGGTTCTTTGCTCAAAAGAAACTGTTACTTGACCGATGTGTTTCGGCAACATGCCACATTTGGGGCAATCAATTGAAAAATTGGGGAAAAAAGGGTGATCAATGAACAAGTGACTTTTCTTACTTTTTGTTGGATCATTAACAAGTCTGAATTTTCAAAAAACCAGCACAAATACTTCTGGCTACAAATTAAAACTTATATTGTAAATAGAACCCTCTGCCGGAAAAATCATTTAGAGGTTAGTTGAAAAAAGTGAAAAAAAGATTTTTTTTCTTCTAAAGATAATAAGGAGTAAATGTTGACATTTTCAGCCCTCTAGCTCCATTAATGTAGCTGTACACATGGGACATACATACATACATATGATAAATTGTCCATCTATTGATATACATAAATAAATATAGGTACACATACAGAGCCTTCTTGCCAGGCAGAATCACTTAAAAGCTGAAGAAACTTATGATGACAGTTCTGGATGACATTTTCTAATATACTTCTAATAGCCATACCCCAGAGTCTCTCTCTTTGCCTTGCAATAGTTCAGTGCATTTGTATTCTGACAAGGAAAGTTGGATTGATTTTGGTACAAAAGATATTGGTAACCTGGAAAATATGTTGCTCTTTTCATCTTTATAATCAGAAACTGTCAATCAAAATTTCCATCAACATATGTTTCTTCAGTTTTCAAGTTGGTCTGACTGGCTGGCTATGTATGTATATTTGCATGTATCATATGTACAGGCCGTATCAATGGACTTAGAGGGCTGAAAATTCAAACATTACTCCAAATTACATCCAGAAAAATGCTTC
>OY735228.1:16471782-16714282 GCA_963457665.1 Thysanoteuthis rhombus
GAAATTGCATGAAAAATGTATATAAATAACTATTAACACTATCAATTAAAACATCATCACCATATGACCTTGATTTTGTCACTAACTTTGAAAATATTTATGACTTATATAATATTTTGAATATTTTCATTTCTGAAAGCGAAGTCAAGTATTTTTTTAAAGGGCTCCCTGTAGCTAAGTGTGTGAATTAATGTCATTCACCTTGCTACAGGGAGCCTTTACAGGTCTTCTATAGTTTTGCCAAGTCCTTAAATGATGCTGATCATTGTTTTTTGCAGAGAGCAACCAACCTTCTCTCTTGTCTTTGAGCTGAAACATGCTTTCATTCACACTTTCTGACTCGTTGAGGAGATAGATTTTCACCATTTTTCATTTTTTCTCAATTTTGAATACCCTTTTTATTTTTGCAATTTCATTGCAACTCAAAAAGGTATCTTTCAGATAAAGTCTCACTTGGACACTTTTCTTCAAGCCAAAATCCTTACCAGATCCCATGATGATAATTTTGAGCAAGTACACGTAGCAATTACAACTATAAGAGTAAGATGTTTGATTTTAGACCTGTTACTATAATAAAGGTTAAATGGATACATGATAGGAAATAGGAAGTCTTAAAAGGGCATGCTGGTTCTCTTGAGATCAGGTCAACTTCATTTGAAGTCAACCTGAGGTCCTATGAAGTCAACTATGGTTTAAATTCTCCTAGTGCAGAATATTACAATGAATGCAGAATCCAAAATGCATTAAAAGTATTACTGCTCACATCTAAGTAGTTTAAATAAGGTTTTAAAAATAAAATATGTTGGTTTTGAAAGAGTGCACAATAGATTTGATAGTACTGTACATATATGTATATATATATGTACCTAACAATTATTAAATACATTCATCTCTGTTTGGAACTGGGATTTTAATTGAATTTTACAACTGAGAAATATATTTTTTTCAGCCCAGTGAAGAATTTCACTAATATGTTTCTTCATTTGTGAGAACATTATAACACATAAATGGCAAATGCTAAGTTTGAAAAATATTCAGAATTGAAAAATGTTTAACATCTACAGTTTTTCCCAAATTTTGATAATGCACATGAATGTAATTGAAATAGTATTTTTTTTGACAACAGTTGATTGTGTCATGATGCCAGCTTCAGTTTAGTTGGGTGTGATTAGACTAATGGGAAAATAGTTACTTGAATTTGGTTTGACCAATATCATAATTAAGATTATTTTGTAAAATACTAAAATCCTTGGAGGTGACCATCTTTTCACTTCACATGCATTTGCTGCTCTTGCTGGGAAGAAATTTTTTCTAACACCAATGGAAGTTTGAATTTGTTGTTCATGGCTGTATCCTCTAGTTTTACTTCAGATAGATGAAGTCAAAATTTTCTTATTGGGGCATTTTGAGCAATGAGCATCAGTATCCACTCTATATTTATTGATTTAGATTCTATAGACTTCCAATAGGTCTGCACGTTTTCTTTTGTATTCCAGGGTCTCTAGATTAAGTTGTTTTAATCTTCCAGTGTACTTTGATATATCTCGCAGCCTTGTAATGGTCTTGGTTGCTCTCCTCTGTGCTCTTTCTATCATGCCCTTAAGTATGGTTGATTTTGTATTGGATGGCTAGAAAGAATAGGCAGAAGATGTTATTGAAATATCAGAAACAGATTTATTGATCTTGAAACCCTTTATCAAGTTGGACATTGTCAACCAATACTGTCACCATAACGGTCAACACAGTTTTCTCTCAGTTTTCAAGTTTGACTGGCTGGCTGGCTACGTTTGTGTGCATGTATCATGCATGTAGGCTGTACCAATAGAGCTATAGGGCTGAAATATTCAACTTTTACTCCTTATTATGACTAGAAAAAAACTGTCTTTTTATTTCATGAAAATTCCTTCCGAATAGGCTTTTAGTAGGGTGGTTCCAATTTGGAAAGTAAGTCCATGCCAAATTGTCCCTAGTTTGTGCCCTGCAGTATATCACACTTGTTATTGGAAAATTCGTACTTTTTTAGTGATCATTGTCCAGCAAAGGCCAAAAAGTAACCTATTTATTTATCTCTCAATTTTTTAATTGATCACCCCCAGCATGATACGCTGTCTAAAGACATTCACCACATGACAGTTTCTACTGAGTGACAGAACTGTTGATCTATGGACCCTTTATCATTTTCCGATTTCTTTTCACAGGAGGAGAGATTACCAATATGGTGGGGGAGAGATGTTTGGGGGTTATGTCGGACCGAGTTTCACAATCAGTTAAATGGGTTGAATATATGCAAGGCCAGCTCAATATATCAGCAACATGGACAGTTGCTCACAGCGCTAAGTGTCAGGGGGTGGTGCCTGTCATGTGTCTGAGACAATATGACTTTCCGAATACAAATAAAACAAAAAAGCATGTACCTCTGCCAATACCATTATCATGGAGTGTAATTGTGCATGGATTCTTCAAAAAATTTCATGTTTTTCTGTTGCCTATCGTCCCCCTTGCCACAAAATATTGGAATTCATTGAGAACTTCTGGACACAGTGAGAAGTAAATTATGAAATTTTGCAATATAGTGTTGTTTGGACATGTAACTATGACGCATGGGAGGTAATTGTGGACGGATCTGCTCGAAATTTATCCAGTTCTCCCATAGCCTATAGTTCATCTCTCCACAAAATATCACCAAAATTTATTGATAACTTTTGGAGATATTGTGTTGACAATGAATGTATGCATGAAAGTAATTGAGAAAAATATTTGTCTATCAGAAAAATATTCCTGGATCCATCCCAGATTTTAACCACCTCTTTCTCATCCCATTGTCCACACTTTCAAAAAATTTCAATGAAATCCTTTTGAAATGAAATAATTTTTGGAGATATTATGTGAACAGACATAAAATTTTGGCAATATTATGTGGTTTAGACATAAAATAACGACATCAGGAAGATAATTGTTCATGGTTCTGCTCAAAAATTGAATTGGTTCTTTTGCCCTCTCTTCCACAAAACATCATAGAAATACATTTAGAACTTCTGGGGATATCTTGCAGACAGGAAAGAAATTTCATGAAAAACTTTTTGAAATATCATGCAGACGTTTATCAGCGTATAAATAAATGTAATTGAAAATAAAATGGAAAAATATCTCGCAATCAGAAAATATTTCTGGATCCACCCCAAAAGTTTACCATCTCTTTCTGACTTCATTGCTCATTGTTCCAGAGGAATTTCATTGAAATATATTAAGCATTTCTGGAGATGATGTGTGAAAAGATGAACCAACAGATGGACAAATAAAAGAACAAACGAACAATTTAAAAAATGGAAGAATAAATGAAAAAAAAGAAAAGACGATACCAAAAACATATACTTCTTTTAACCAGAGGTAAACAATGGGAAAATGAAGAAACTGAAGATAAAATCACAGTCAATAATTGAACAACTATAGCAACAAAATTTGAAGTTGAGTAAAAAGAATTCCAAAGAAGAATAAATATGGTCTGAAAAAATCCACTTATGACATCATTGACATCTAAAATAGAGTAAAAGCATCTAGATTTTGGAAAATTTAGATGTTATAAATAAACCCATTGAAATAAGGGCCCCAAATGTCAAACAGGGTTTTGAAAAAAAAGTTTTTCAGAAGGAGTCTAGAGGAGCACTGATGTAAACTTTCAGGTCTGTATACAAAACAGTATGGCCAGGAGTGCTTAAACGACACAATCACATGAACAAACACACAACCACATAAACACACGCAAATATAAAAGAGGATAGAACCTTTTGCCGTCTTTGATGGCTATGGTTGTTCAGCTCTAATGCTGTATTGGAACTGTTTTCCTTTATCTGATTATTTTAATAAAGTTTTTATTCCTATACATTTATTTTTCTTGCTGGAAAACATAAATAGATATATAAGATAATACTTCAAAGTGCGTCAGAGTTCAGTTTGCCCGGGGCATTGGGAACCTGAGGGTCAGCCTTGGCTATATGGAAAGTAAGAAAAGATATCTCATGGTCAAACATCTTTTTCTCGAGATATCAGCTTGTGTAGCTGTATGGTCATGGCTCGTTATATGCAAATATCAGTATTATAAACAATTTAATAAATTAACTCTTAGATTCATACTTGAAAATTACAAATCCTTAATCACAGAGAATAACTTCTGATGAAATTCACACTTCCTCATATTTTTAGGTAAGTTAAAAAAATTTTTTTTCATTCAGTTCGTAAAAAAAACTCCATTTAGAAGAAAAAAATTATTCACTGAAAAGTTCCACAGTGTTAAGGAAAGGTTTCAAGTGGTCCATGAATTTAAGATTTAACATGGCTATCAAAATCATCATTAACCTTAGAAAGTTTGATTTTGTCCTATCCTCTTTTAATATTGTGGATATTGACATGTGAAATGAACTATCATCTACAAATGTATTAAATCAAAATAGCAAAGCATTTTTTCCTTCAATCCAGTTGTAAAACAATGTCCTTTCTTCTTCTTTATCATCATCATCATCATCATCATCATTTGATAACTAATTGTACTCCATTGTACTCTTGCTGCTTTTATGTACAACACTCTGGGTTGTTGCCCTCTTAGTTATTATTATTCTTTTGATACAAGTTCTACTCGATCTCCATATTGTTACTCTTTATCAAAACAGCCTTGGTAGATGTATTCTTCATTATCAGAAACTATCAGTCAAAACTGTCAATATAGGTGTCTTCAGTTTTGAACTGATTGGTTGTCTGCCTGGCTATGTATGTATGCATACAGGTCACACAAATGGAGCTAGAGGGATGAAAATTTCAACTTTTACTCTGTATCATCTTTATAAAATAGGTTTTTGGCAGAGTTCAATTTGCAAAGTAAGTTTTATACTAAATTGATCATTGAGTTTGTGTCCTGCAGCATCTGCACTGGAAAAAAAATTTAGAATTTTTCAGAGTTGATAGCTCAAAAAAATGTGAGAGAGAAGTAACTTATTCATCTATCACCCCTTTTTTCCTATTTCAATTGATCACTCCCAACATGGTATGCTGCCAAAATACATTGGTCACGTGTTGGTTTCTATTGACTACTATTACTATTATTTGAACTAGTCTCATCATGTCTTTTGTAATTTTGAGATGAGTCATTATCATTCCAAGATTTGTGAGAACTGTTGGTGACATTCTTTCTGTTGCTTTTGTTATTAGCACAACATTAAGGCTGATCCATCCATGTTTGAATACATAATATCTCTTCCAACTTCAGTGGCAGAAGGAAAAAATAGGATTAAATCGAGGGTACAATGCCCTTGCGTTCCTCAGTTTGAGATTATTTTGGTTCTTACGGAATGAAATAAGCATTTAAAAAATGAAGGAATAAAGCTGATGTGTTTTGAGACATTTTTCAAGTACAAAAAAAATCTGCTCCAGCTGTTTTTCTCTCATCTTTGTAAATACGAAGCTAAAAAAGAGTTTGAAAGAAGCAAAGAATTCCTCTTAGAAGCACCCAAAGCAAAATGAGGAAGAATTTGTGGAGAATTTAATTCAAAGGAATTGAGTATATCAAATTCAAATGACTAGGAATGAGGCCTTGATTTTTAAAACAATGGATGTGCAATATATGTATTTGGTATATATCTACACAAAAAAAGGTTGGGAGATTTTTACTTTAAATGTTAAACAAGACTGAATAGTCACTCAATAGAAACTGTCATATGACCAATGTCTTTTGGTAAGCATGCTGTGTCGGGGGTGATCAAATTAGAATAAGGAGGGATCGATAAATAAGTTACTTCTGGGCAGTGATGACTAAAAAAAAGTCCTGATTTTCAAAAAAATAAGCATGAATGCTGCCATACACAAACTAAAGGACAAATTTAGCTTAATCTTTAATAGCGAATTGATCCCACCACTAAAAAGCTGGTTAGGGGAGAATAATAAGTAGTCAATATTTAAATTTTCAGCCCTCTAGCTCCATTCGTGCTGCTTGAACTTTTAAAAATAACATTCTTTCAAAACTGTCAACATAGGTTTCTGCAAGTCTTTAAATTATTCTGCCTGGCTGAAAATTACCCCTCAAAATAATTTCTTAGTGGGGTTTCAATCTACAAATTTTGCAAAATTCCTGAACATTAAAGTAATTTCATGAAATGTGTGTGTGTGTGTGTGTGTGTGTGTGTGTGTGTGTGTGTGTGTGCGAGTGCACACTGTGATCACTCAATAAATGACCATTGCATAAAGTTGCCATTCATCAGATATATTAGTTAGCACACAAGGCATTGCAGTGTAGAGTTTTAAGTTGTTTGGATAAGCAGTTCATAGGAAATCTAATAAAAATAAATGAAAAAATCATAGAGTATTGATCTTACTTCATAGTTTCTATGAATTATATCCTTTGACTTTTTGCTCTTCAGAATTATCGTTTTTAACCATAAATATTTGTATACATAATCGCTCACATAATCGTTTTTCGACGTACCACGGACAAAAATTTATTTTACAAGAAATTTATAGCAGGCTGCTCTACACATGATAAAGTTATGATATCAGAAGAAGGGATGATCAGTGAATAAGTTACTTCTTTCACCTTTTGTTGAGCAGTAATTACTAAAACGTCTATATTTTCAAAAAAACTAGCAGGCATAAACTACGGATCAGTTTAGTATAAGTTTACATTGTAGACTGAACCCCTTACTAAAAACCTATCGGCTCCTTCTAAAGAAGCACCTTTAGAATAGGCACTACCCTGGTTTAGATTATACAACTTATCCTAACATCACAGCTGCAAAATAAATGAAACTCTGTATAAGAGCATTAGTGGTTAAATGGGATTTGAAAACCGGCAAAATCCATTTAGGTAAAACTTAATTAAGTTTACAGCTTTAGTTGGAAAATAAATTTGTAAATAAAAGATTTGCCTAATAGAATTATGCAAAGAAAAAAAAACCCAACAACATTTAATTCCTCTTTCACCTATAAGTAAAAATATAAGTAATAGAATGAATGTTGTGTAAGATTTCAACTTTTTTATTTTCTTCTTTCTGATTTACAGACAGAATAATAAGTCAAGCAGTTTCCACCCACCTACCAATCTTTTGGTATTTATCTATCTATCTATCTATCTATTTCTCTATCTATCTATCCCTCTCTCTATATATATTTGAAACTGTCAACCAAAACTGTCATTATAGTCAATGTAGGTTTCTTCAGTTTTCAAGTGATTCTGGTTGGCTGCCTGGTTATTTATGTATGTATGTATGTATGTATGTATGTATGTATCATGCATACAGGCCATACCAATGTAGCTAGAGGGCTGAAAATTTAAACATTTATTCCTTTCTGAGTCTGTTCATATTTATCTGAGACCATTGAGCAAAACTTTCACCAAATCTGTAGATTTAGGTTTCTCTCAGTTTTCAAGTTGGTCCAGCTGGCTGACTACATATGTATCATGCGTACAAATCACAAAAATTTTGCTTGGGGACTGACTATTTCAACATTCGCTCTATATCATACACACAAAAAAATGAATTTTTTGTTTTTTACCCCACCTCAGATAGGGGTTCAGTCTGTACGTAAACTTATGCAAAATTGGCCCTTGGTTTCTACCTGCTTGTTTTTTAAAAATTCTTTCTTTTTATTGGTCACTGCCCAACAAAAGCAGAGTTGTAACAAGAGTAGTAACTTCTTCCAATGTTTTAATTGATTACCCCTAACATGGCATTATGCACAATGATATTGGTCAAGTGACAGTTTCTATTGAATGACCAACCATCCATCTATCTATCAGTCTATCTATCTCATTCTATTTCTACGTATGTATCTATCTATCTTTCTCTCATTTTATCTACCTATCTATCTATTTGTCTGTCTCTCATTCTATTTCAATCTATCTATCTATCTGTCTATCTATCTCATTCTCTCTCTATCTATCCATCCGTCTGTTTGTCTCAGTCTGATCACTTCTATCTTTCTTTGCATACACATATATTCACACACATTCACACAAAGAGATTTAAGGTCAGATCTCAAATCCAAACCTCTTCTTCTTCTTGCCAGATTCTTTCCTGTGTTTACAAGAAAGAATAATTGTAATTGAAGACTGGCCTAAATCATTCAGGCTGACTCCCGTTTTGTGCTCACTTTTAATCAATTCTCTGTTTGCATTCATGCATCTGAGATGACTGCACATCCAGAGAAAATCTGATCGTCATTATGTAATTGCATTCCTTGGCATAAATATATTATATCAATGTCAGTGGTTCAAGATCTAAAAATAATACATTTATAAGTATAGGTAATTTAGTCTATATCAGTATATGTGTACATATATACACACCTGATCATCTCTCACTGTGTTCTCATCCTGTCTAGATACACATACATATAATTTTTTTAATACATCTATTATTAGACTCACTACAATTTGATGAATTGTTTTGATGTTTTCACATCTCTTCAAACAAGTGAACGCCAATGAATCAAACACTCAATTTATTAAATTATTATTTTGGATAACTCACTATCACGTATCGGATCTATTCTTAAAAGAAAAACATGTATACGTTTCATTTCAATCAGTTGACCTACTGATCTGTTAGTTATCCTTTCTTCTCGCTATATGTCCTTCCCATCCCTGTGTTGCTTGATTACTTGTATGATATCCTTTCCCCTAATCCCCTCTTGGATTCATGTTAATCTTTTTCTATCCCTAAGAGTTATTCCTACCATTGCTCTTTTCATTGCCCTCTGTACTATTCTGATTTTGTTTTCAAGTGGTTTTATAAGTTTTCAGGTTTTGAACCCATACATCATAAGGTATTATGCTGTGATTGTATATTTTATGTTTCAAGCATATTGGTAATTTGTTTTCCAGTATGTTTCAATTATACCAAATGCTTTCCAGTCAATCGCTATGTACCATCCAATCTCATTTCAGGCTCTGTCTCCTGATTTGGGTATTTGCATTCCCAAACCTCTTTTAAGTACATGAAGCTGTAAAGCTTTCAAGATTATATATATGTATATATATATATATATATATATATATATATATACATACATTTATAAACTTATACATATATGATTATAAATAGCATTATATCATATAGAAACTCTTATTTTAAATGTTCTTCAGTCATAACACAGTCAATGTATCATTTGGCTTCAAAAACATAAATAGAAATAAACAAATGAAGAAAATGGGGCAGCTACAGAAAACTAGCCTTCAACAGATAGGGTAGCCGCTACAACATATCGTTGCTCTAACCATTGAGCTAAACAGCCGCTGGTAATGCAAGGGCCCAAATAACTGTTTTCACTCAAAATTCTCATCTCATTTATTCTTCAGTCTATATCTGCTCAACTTGTTTCTTTCAATGTGACAGCCATGCATTAAGAAATGTATATATATATATAATCCGACAGAATGATTATAAACTGTATTATCTTATATAGAAACTCCTATTTGAAATGATTTCTCGTTACACAGGTAATGTATCACTTGGCCGAGACCATGTAAATAGAATTAACAATTAAACATGACACATTTCCTGTCGCTGCCTCATTTTCTTCAATTGTTTATTCTATTAATGTTGTCTAGGCCAAATGATGCATCAACCATGTAATGACGAGAGACCATTTCTACTAATAGTTTGTATATAATGTAATACAATTTATCATCATTCTCTCTGATCATGTGTATCCATTTCTTAATACATAAATGTATATAAATATATATATGATGATTATAAAGACATTTTAGTTAGAAGTTAATTTTGTTTGGCACTGATTTGACTGGGTAGCAAATAAAGTGACCCTAGATTGTGTAAATAGATAAAATGATGAACACCTCATGATACTCATCTCTTTTTTATTTGCTACCGAGTCAAATAAGTTCTAAGCAAGATTAAGTCCCTACTGAAACTTCTCTTTAATTATCACATTCTGTCAGATGTAAATTGTCCATTTCAACTTTTCCTCCTTCAAAATATTTCCCTTGGGAAGCTATGCATCAACAATAGAGACATTATTCCTACTCTTGGAAACAATGCTGACAGTCTTCAACAGAAGCTGCCTTCAGTTAGTTTGTCACTGCATGTTGGATGTTCTCAACAGTTTTTAAATGGTGGTCACGAAGTTAGGTTTTGGTTTTTAGTGACAGGAATTAATCATAAGAACACAGATTAGGGGGGTCAGGGGGCTGTGGTACTGCAGGAATATTCTTTTTGACCAAAGTACCCGTTTATGGAGAATGTGGCATTATTGTAATGGAGCATCCAAGAGTCAACGATCCATTTTCTGAGTTATTCAAGAACCTCATGGTAGTAAATTTGGTTGACTGTTTTTCCTTGAGGCCCTCCCCTACTCTCCTGATCTCTCCTGAAAAGAAGGGGGAGTACCATTTATTGATCACACCTTTTTCCAAATTTTTTTTTAATTGATCACTCCAAATGAGCATGCTGCCAAAGAGCATTGGTTACATGACAGTTTCTATTGATTGGCTAGCCAGACCTATTTTTTTTTTTATGTGCAACAACTTCTTTTTCGCTTTTTCGCTATGTAAGACAAATTTGGCAATAAAGTACGTAGGGGTACACAGTAATAAACTGGAGTACAATCAGAAAGCATACAACTCCGTCAGCACTATCGTCTGGTGGAATAATTGTGCATGAATTTGACCCATGTAACAGCATACTGTCCATCCTTACATAAAATATCACTGAAATTCATCAAGAATTTTTGGAGATATTGCATGGACAAACATGGAAATTCAGCAATATTATTAGCTTTGAACATAACTACGATGTAGCTGAGGTAATTGTGCAAGGATCTTATTCAAAATTCAATCAATTCTTTTGGAACCTATTGTCCACCCTCCCTCAAAATCTGAATAGAATTCATTGGTAACTTTTGGAGATTAGCAGACAGGAAGGAACATTTGGAGATATTATTAGTTTATAACAAAAAGCTGCACCATAGGGGAAGTAATTGTGCATGGATTCACTCAATTTGATCACTTCTTCCATAACCAATTCTTCACCCTTCCCCAGAATGTCCTAGGAATTCATTGAGAACTTATGGATATATTGTATTGGCATTCATGAAATTTTGATGTTATCATGTATTTCATAAATATAACTATGACATATGAGTGTGTGTGGGCTAATTGTTGATTCCATAATTTAATCAATACTCCTATACCCCATATTCCATCCCTCTGTTATGATGAGCGTATACATAAATGTATTGGAATGAAAAATGGAAAAATATCTCTCCTCTGAGTAAGATAGAGAGAAGGGAAAAAGAAAAGCCACTATACTCAGGGGCATAGCTGGAGGTTTGGGGGGCAGGGGGAGAGGGGCTTGGCTCCCTCATCACCCCCTCCTCTTTCCTTCATAGTGAGATCTTTTATTATATAATGGTAGTAGAAATGCAGTTGGTGAACTACTATTCATAAAGCTTTTAGGGGCTCAGGGCGGGGTATGATTTTAAAATCATATTCCACCCATTACCCTGCCACACCCCTGACTATGAACTTTTATCATCTACTTTTTCGATCTTTCTCCCATTGCCTTTCACTGTCAAAAATTTATGGTTATTTAGGGCCTTATCTCAACCTTGCACTCTGTCAGCTTTGACAATGAATCTCAATGAAATCCTCAAAAGAGAAAGAAATCAAGCGAAGAATCACTCTACGTTGGCAAGCTTTCTGCAAAGCTAGCTTAACCTTCAAGAATGAGAAAATCCCATTTGTTTTGAAAAGAAGGGTTTATAACCAATGCATCCTCCCGACAAAGAGTAACATGCAATGTGCACAGGACACACCATGCTTAACATTACATGGAGAGATCACAAGACAGCATTGTACATCAGGGAAAAAAAGAGAAGTTAGAGATATGAAAACCATGAGAAAAACTCAAATGGCAGGGCTGGTCATGTTGCAAGGATGGTAGACAACCATTGGATATCACAACTCACAACATGGATTCCCAGAAGTCATATGTGAACAGGTTGGGAAAAAATAAGATGGTGTGACTAACTAGAAAAAATTCAAAAAGTACTGGTGATGCCCACGATCGAGAGATCTGGCAAAACCTGGGGATGGTCTATATCGATAAACTGCGTTAAAAGGCTGATACTGATGAGGATCAGCATATCACTGGATTAAGCAAATTGCTCAGTTTTCTTTATTTGAAACTGTCAACGTAGGTTTCTTCAGTTTTCAAGTTGGGTTGGCTGGCTGGCTGTGTATGTTTGCACTGAAAATTCGAACATTCACTCCTTATTATGTACAGAAAAAAATTACCTTTTTTGAAATTCTTGTGCAAAATAGGTTTCAGTTTGGGGGGCTCAATCTAGCATGTAAATTTATGCTAAATTGGCATGCTAGTTTGTGTCTGGTTGGATTTTTAACACCCACAAAAAAGTTGAAAGTAACTCTTTCATTGATCACCCCTTTCTCCAAAAACGGCATGCTACCGGAAGACGTTTTTTCCTATTGAGTGACTGACAGCCGTTCCTTTTGAAAAATAATCTTTTGTCCATTGGAGATTTACTTTTTACTATGTTTTCTTTTCCAAACATATTGAAAAGTGTGGAAGATAACAGCAGCCATACCTCAAACAAAGCTTTCATCAAATGTTAACCCTGGGTTCAGGCATGGTTTCAGGGCTGAAACATCAGTACCCCTAGGCCAAGGCACTTCAGCAGTTTTTCTCAATAACACACTGCTTTGTTCTCCTTCACTGCGTGTGAATGACACATATAGCCTCTATACATAGTCCCACTTTCTTGATATAAACAATCTAAATTTAGTTATAAATTTAGCTATGAGGAATCAACATTCTACTTTGATAGAAAATATCTTCATATTATGAGGGTTTATCAATAATTCTTCAGTTCACATATAGTTGTTCACTGAATTTTGATCTGTGAATTTTCACTATTTTAATCTATGAGATTAAAATTCATCCCAGAATTGATGAAAGAAGAATAGATTACTTTTTATATGTGAGGGTGTGTGTGTAAAAAGTTGGTGTGTGTAAAAACTATATAAACTATTCTAACTAAAGAGAGAGAGTGAAAAGGTGAGCTAACCTGAAGGCCGTCAGCATTGAGAGAGGGAAAGAGATAGTTTTACCGCCACAGTTTGAATACCGTGAAGATGGCAATCGGTTATCTTATTGGTAGTTCTGTGTGACGTCAAAGAGGAAGCGACAAAGAATTTACCATTTCTACAGAGATTTACAAATGTGTAAGGAATTTCAAGTAGACCCCTGCCAAGGGCAGATAACTTCATATATGTGTAATTCACTGGAAAAGGCGGGCACTAAGTTTGTTGACAAGGAAGAGGAGTATGTTGAAAAATAAATGTTTGTTGTGTAATATAAATGCTTTTTCCACCATAAAGCCGTGGAGTCATTGGTATGCCTATTTGTATATTCAGCTTGCTCACCCTTCTTCATCCAGCAATTGTAAACACAAATATTTAAATATGTATATATGTGAGTTCCCTTATGCTGAGAGTATGTACATCAGTAGAATGGACAGTTTATATCTGACAGAATATGATTATTATAAAGACATTAGACCAGGAACTATATTTCATCTGGCACTGGTGTTAATGAAGAAGTCTATCAAACAGTCTTAGACCACATAAATGATGAAAAAAGAAGGAGCATGGTTTGGGATTGAGTCCATGTCCACCATGGAAACAGGTCTTGTGGGTCACTCAATAGAAATCGTAAGGCAACCAATGTCTTGGCAGCATGCTGTGTTTGTGCTAATCAATTACAAAAATTAGAAAAGTTGGTAACCAATAAATGAGTGACTTCTCTTGCCTCTTGTTGGACAGTGATCACTCAAAAAATCTGAATTTTCAAAAAACAACTGGACCGAAACTAAGAGATCGATTTAGCATGAAATTAGGTCGTAAACTGAAACCCATTCAAAAAATGTATTGTTGGGGAGGGGAATTTGGAAGGACAAAAAAAATCATCATCATTATCAGGGATAAATATTTAAATCATTAACCCTTTAATTCCATTGGGTCAGCCTGTATGTCTTAAACATACATACATACATACATACATACATACATAGCCAGGCCGCATGAAAAATTAAAGAAACCCATGTTGACAGTTTTGGCGGCAGTTTTGATTGACGATTTCTTGTATACTTACATATAGATATACTTCATATATATACTTATCATACGTACATATATAATTCACATTTAAACATACTTATTACTGATAACTTTATATACACTGTATATCTGTACAATGTGATCTTATATGTAATATGATCTCCATTTTTTAACTACAAAAAGCATTGACGTATTTTATTTTCGTGTATAATCCAATCCTCACTTTACTCTGCACAGACGAATCAGTTTTCAATTTGCACAAAGCAACGTCTTTTCAATAAGATAATTCCAGAAGCCAATGTAAGCCTGAGACTTGAATATCCTTGGCAGCTTAAGCAGAGATAATGATGAAGTTTTCAGTGATAAAAAAAGTATTTGTTAGCTATTCAACTAGGAAAGGGCCATTCAGGAGAAGTGAATTCATTTTGCAAGATATTCTAGCTGAGCAAAAGAAGGTCGGTTGTTCATTAGACAAGCTACTGGTGTGGCTGGATTAACCACTCAGTGTGGCCAACTCAAAAAATATTTTTGTGCTGGTTATCCTGCCAAAAAACATGAAAAAGGGCTGAATTTTGAAACGACAGCCCAAAACACCAATAATGGTCAAAACATACCAAAAAGATGCTAAAAATGGTCAAAAAATGGCTGAGATGTTGAAGCATGTTCTTGCTTATTGAGCCTTTTTTTTACACTGTCAAAACAAGAAACATGTAGAATTTAGTATGAAACGCACTAAATTGGCAACTCTTGTCATTAATAATCAAAACAGGTCTGGTTAATCACTCAATAGAAACCATCAAGTGACCAACTGGCAGTTTCCCATATTGAGGGTGATCAATTAAAAAATTAGAAAGAGGGATGATTGATGGATAAATTACTTCTTCCATATATTGTTGGGCAGTGATCACTAAAAGTGTCTAAACTGTAAAAAAACAAATGACGGAAACTATTTCTTCGTTTCTGAATGTTCTGTTGTATGAATTGCTGATCAGAACAAACAATACACTGCCAGATAGAAGGGGTGATCAACTAAATCCAGAGGTCATTTAATCGTGGTCTTCCCCCAGTTGATTGGCTTATGATTTATAGCTGTGAAATTTGTAATTAGTCTCTGAATATAAAAATACATGAATACATGCTGAGTACCCTTATATTTTGACAAAAAATTACCTTCATTTCTTCTGGAATTTTTTCAAAGAGATCAAACTATTAGCAATATCTGATGTCATTTTTTGAGAGAACCTTGTAAATAAGGAAGGAATGTTTTGAACTCGACACAAACTTTCTGATTAAGCAGAATCTAAAATATCACTTATGAAAGCAAATCTTATCTGCTGGAAAGAAGAGAGCAACATTTTCTTTGAGTCTAGATTTGTTTGGGAGTGGGGGGAGTCATGGAATGCAAAATGGTCGGGGTGTTTTGGGCATTTTGGGCAGAAATCCAAGGAAAAAAAACTTATTTCTGATCGGTATAGACTTTGTAAATCAGTTGAATAACATTATTTCTTTGAAACGTTTCATTTTTCTTATCAAGGAATCGACACAGACAGCTGATATTAATCGTTGGAAATAAGATTTTTGCCTAGATATAATGCATCATTCTTGTATACTTTTTAATATTTTCTTTAATGTTAAATGTTAAAGAAAAGTCACTGACCATTGAAATTTGTTTTCTGGTCGCGTAAAAATGTCTGCAAACAGCTTTTTCTCGTTAAATGAATGAAATCAGGGGCATAGTGCTTCTAGAGCTCACTTGAACACCATCCCAGCACAAAAAGTCAAAAACTTGGCTCATAGGCTATTTATGTATATTTGTATGTATACAGGCTGTGGCAATAAAGCTGGAGAATTGAAAATTTAAACGTGTACTCCTTATTTGTTTTGTTTTCCGAGGATTTCCCACCCAAGTAGGTTTTTGGGGAGGGCTTCAATTTACAATGAACCTCAACACAGCCTGCTGCCAAAAGCATTGATCACATGACAGTTTCTATCAAGTGACTAACCAGACCTGTTTTCATCATGGTTCATTGCAGTATCTATCCAATGAAAATCCAAGCAATGGAAAAAGATGTTCTCAATAAATAACTGTGACTGTCAACATCAGGGAAAAACTGATTGATTGTGATTAGATTTTTCAATTGACACAAATTTCTAATTTTATTATAAATGTAAGAATTAGAGATTTTCTGTCTTGATAACTTGATTAACTGATAGATAGATAGATAGATAGATAGATAGATAGATAGATAGATAGATAGATAGATAGACAGATTGATAGATAGATGAATAGATAGATAGATAGATAGATATGAACAGAGTCCGAATAGATTGAGATGACATACTGAGATAGATATAAACAAGCATAGATAGATAGATAGATAGATAGATAGATAAAGTAAGTGCAGAAAGCATCCATTACATTTCAAAGGGTTTATTTCAACATCCTACTACAGCTTTAAAATCAAAAGAATTTAGATCAAAGATTTACAAATTTAGAGATTGAAGAAAAATTGGGAACAAGATAGACCATTGAAAAGTGATGAGCGAAATTAGAGATCTTTGGTCCTGGGTAGATGTAGTGGTCTACTTTCTCCAGTTCTGCGTCTTTAATTTTAATCATTCTGTTCTAATTTCGGAAGAGATTGTTGTTAACTTATTGAAATATATGAGATACTTTTTGAAATCACTGGAAATAAATAGATAGATAGATAGATAGATAGATAGATAGATAGATAGATAGATAGATAGATAAGAAATAACTGCTAATTTTATCAACTTAATAGATAAAAATTTAGCCGCCAGAAACTATTTTTCGCATGGTCATCTTGTGTTACTTTTTGAACTATTAAAAATTCATCAAATAACACTGTCACCAAATTGTCAACATGGGTTTCTTCAGTTTTTAAGTTGGTCTGGTTGTATTTATATATATATACCACACATACGAGCTATGCCAATGAAGCTAAGGGGTTGAAAATTAAAACATACGTTGCCAAAAACGTTATTTGAATTTTTAAAACCGTACCACTCCACTGAATAGGTTTATTGTGGGGGGTTCAATTTTCAATGTAAGTTTTTGCTAAATTGATCCCTTCGTTCAGGATCACTCTACTTTTTGAAAATTTAGACTTTTCAGTGATCACTACCCAACAAAAGGTGAGGAAAGTAATTATTTCACTGATCATCGCTTTTTCCAAATTTTTGAATGATCACCTCTAACATAGCATGCTGCCAAAAGGCATTGGTCAAGTAATGGTTTCTACTGAGTGACAAACCAGACCTGTTTTTTAAAAGCAATGAAGTGAAGCATGTGAAAAGGAGTCTTAGATACATGCTCCTATTTCAGAGTGTTACCTCCAATCGTGTAGTGCTCTGTGAAGGCATGAGAACGAGGTTCCCTTACTTTTGAGGTGCACAGGAACAGCTTTCCCAGCTTTGACTATCCATATGCTACAAAATTTTTTTTTTGAACCATCCTCTGATAAGAAAAATTAGCTCTACACCTCTGGTTGCCTTTGTAACTGATCTTGCAAATTTGCCATTTTACACAGTGGAATCCACAGCACTCGGGAGTTCTGACATCTCCACTCCTCTTATTATACTTATGGTAACTCTGTAACACAGAGACTTACCTGCTTCTACTTATTCCAACTTGGCAACACACACACTAACCTGCTTCTACTTATTCCTGCATCTAATTAGTCACTTCAACCTTTGAATTAACACCTGTCTCAGGTACACATAAAGACTGATCTGTTACATTTTCAATCAATATGGAACAATGAACAGCAAGTAATTCTTGCATTATGCCAGCTTGGTATTTTAGAACAAAGCTTTGCAGGTGTGGATCCAGGTGTAGGGGAACTAGGGGTCTCAACCCAAACCCTGCTCAAACAAGATGTTGCTGAAATTTAAGAAAAAATCTAGATTAAGAAATTTCATAAATAAAAAAGTCAAATGATTTCAAATATTCATAAATAAAAGCAAGAATTTATTTTGTCTTCATCTAATGTAAGTAAGACATCTTCTGTCTTATTCTATATAATTTTCAACTGCAACATATGTTGAAAGTTCTGAGAATGGGGGCAATTTCATGTTAAGATCAGATTTGAATAGTTAATAGTTATTTGTTAGGAATCAAGTGACCTAAAGAGAGAGTGGATAAAGAGAGATTGACAGCATTTTTAACAAAGAAAGAAATCTGTTATCTTAATGGGGGAGGGGGATAATAAGAGAAAGAAAAAGGAATTATTTCTTTTTTACATCATACATGTTAAAAAGAAAAAAAAGGACAGAAAGAAAGAAGGAAAAAATGAAAGAAAAGAAAGCTGACTAAACAGTGTTCATAACTTCATAATCATATATATATATATATATATATATATATATATATATATATATATATATATATATATGCATATATGCATATATTTAAAACCTTTTCCTTTGCCAATAAATTACATTGTATATTTTCCTTTCATTTTGGATGTGGTCATTATTTGTTTTTGTTTCCGACATTTTAACGGGGATTAACTTGAAAAATCAATTTAAAACAAATGTTTTTCAAATTATTAATATTTTTATTACAGAAACAAATGTTACCAACTAATGTCAAAAATTACTGGTTTTGAATAGAGATTGTTCTTTTTCTTGTTTAATTAATGGGTTCTGTGGTCTATTTCTTTGATTCATTTTTTTACTTTACTCTTTTTGTCAATTCTGGAGCTAAAAACCCACAGCTCAAATGTAAATGAAAATGTCAGATCATGTATTACTCTCTCGTTTTTGACGTTTAATGGCTGATTTTGTTTTTGCATGTATTTATGTATGAAAATTAATTTTTTTCATTTGGACCACACACCTAGGTTTCTTCAGTTTTCAAGATAGTCTGGCAGGCTGATTGACTGGCTGGTTGGCTACGTATGTATATATCATGTGTACATGGCACGCAAAAAAAAAATAGAGAGCTGAAAATGTGAATTATAAATCCTTATTATGTCTGGGAAAAAACGTTTGTTTTCTCCCCGAACCCAAATAGATTTTTTTTGGAAGATTCAATCTCCAATGTGCATCTATGCTAATTTGTGCCTAGCAACATTTTTAGAGATTCAGCAAAAGATGAGAGAAATAATTTATTTATTGACCACTCCTTTTCTGATTGATCACCCCAACACGGCATGCTGCCAAAAACATTGGTCACATGACTGTTTCTATTGAGTGGCAAACAAGACCTTTCTTTCATTTTTTGGGCTTTTGATAATTACCGCTCCAACAATAGTTGGATATTATCAATATGTTTTCTTTCTTTCTTTTTTTCATCAATACATGTACATATAACATATGAGACAATATTACATACATTCCATTACTTACACCGTACGTCACGGCTGGTAGGATACACTTTTTCCTGAAAAATAATGGGTCCATAATGTGGTTATTAGTTTTGACAAAAAGCAAAATGACCTCATAGTGTTGCAATGGTTGGTTTGACTTTGCTTCCCTGTAAATATTTTTCAGGGTATTCTTTATATGTTTTCAGATTATTTTCTTAGATCTTTTAAAGATTGTTTTTAGATTTTTAGGGTTTCCTCAGATGTATTGCACAGGTGCCCTGCTACAGAGGTAGAATCTGCTACTCTCACACACCACCTCTGGTGTTAGTAACTTGGACTTGCTAGTACGGTAAGCTATTTAATCTTCAAATATTTAAAAAAAAATACCTAGCAAATTATGGGATGCATCTCACCACTTGTAGCCTCCCATCAGTCGCGAAATATGGTATATTACATAATATCGTATACATATTATATTGCAAAGATCTAACAATGTATTACATACAATATAATATTAGATATTATATTAAATTCCGTGAATATTAAAGTGTATGCCTATTGTACATTTTTACATATACATATTCCATGATATATAATGATGTCCAATTCATGATGCATCACATACATAAACATTGGAATTCTCTACTTATTGCTTCCTTCCAATTGATTTACAGTTCTTATTGACATTTCTTTGGTTTTGGAAATTTCTAGCTATGACCTCCATTGTGGCATGACTGAGCCAGGTGGGCCACAGAGTGAAAAAAGTTGCTCAAGGCTCTAATTAAATATAATTTTCATATATCAAGATTGTGTATCATTTTTAATAACCCTGTTATCAGATATAGCCTAATTCTTATTTAATCATGAGAGCCTTGGTAATGATGATAAGGTTGATAGGGTTTACACCATTTGAATTAATCATAGGAAGAGAAATTTTACTGTAATATGAGAAGTTGGTTTAAGTTTTCAATAGCAAGCTATTAGTTTCAACCAAATTCAAAGAACCGCTTTGATGGCACTAGTGATATCGAATGTATTCTTAGAACATCTGAAATAAAATACATTTCAGATGCTTCTTGGTGTAATTTGTAACAGTGTCTCCTGTAATGAAGCAGTTTTCATTACGAAATTGGTAAGGTATATGTACCATCCGCTGTCTGTCTTTCCGTCTCATTTTCTATCTATCTTTCCATCTGTCCACAAGATATCTCAAAATGTTCTCAGTGAATTTCAATGAAATTTTAGATGACCTTGTAATGGTAACAGTCTATCTCATTGTAGAACCAGCTTAGCTCTGTTCATGTATTTCACATGGACCAATCCATTATAAGTTTTAGGTTATAACAGGACAGGTTACTACGGACAATTATATAACTGAACAAACTAATTAGTATACATGGCTTTTATCATCCTCATAACCCTTGTAATTAACATGATTAGAATTCGGTTGAGAACAGAGCTAGTCAAACAAAATATGATTTTATAGCAGGGTTTTCCCTTTCTTTTTTATTTTTCTTCATTTTTTGTTGAGAATTCCCTAGAATGGGTCCAGGATTTTGAATGATGGTGGGGGAGGGGTTTACTCCATCTGTCTAATTGGTCAATGGATATAATATTTTTTGTTTTAGGTTGATCTATGTTAACTTGGGATTATTTGGGTTTTCCACCCATAAGAATTCAGGACCCCAGTACATTGCAACTGTGGGCTCAATCCATGAAGATGAAATTTCATCCTGACAAATGCAACGTCACGCTTCTCAGTAGAAGTAACTCAAGAGGAAACTGTACCATGATTGAACACGTCAGAACTCAGCACACACTGAAGGAAACTACCGTGGCAAAAGATCTTGGTGTCCATGTAGACCACTCACTTAACTTTACAGTGCATAAATAAAACTAAGTGAATAGAAAGAATAAAACACTTGGTTACATACAATGCTCATTTTAGTAAAACGATGAGGAAAGCTTCCTTCTATTTTATAAATCTCTGGTATGTACCCATCTGGAGTTTGATTCTCTTATGGTCTCCTCATGAAATACAACTCAAATGCTACAGAGAGAGTACAGAGGAGAGTCATCAAGATCATTCTGAGACTAAGAAATATACCTTGCATCGAGAAATTAAAGCAACAATTTAGAGGCCCTGTAATACAAAATTAAACATGCTGACTTATTGGAAGTCTATAGAATCCGGAACAATATGCATATAGTGGGTACTGATGCCCATTGTTCAAAATGCTTTGATGAGAAAATGCTGACTTTATCTATCAACAATTACACCAGAGGACACAGCCATAAACTACAAATCCTGACCCCCACTGGTGTGAGAAAAAATTACTTCTTGGCAAGAGTAGCAAACACACAGACCAGCCTGAGTGAAAAGACGGCCACATCTGAGAAATCAATGTTTAAAAAAATAGCCCTTATTCTGATATCAGTTATACTGAATTCAACCACCAATTTTCTCATTAGTTTAATCCCAACCCAACTAAACTGAAGCTGGCTTTATTACACAAGTAACTGCTGTAAGAAAAAAGCCTATTTCTAGTTCATTCAAGTATATTATGTAGATATTTAAGAAAGAATTTCAATCTGTTTTGCCTGAGGAGGTGAGCAAAATAAAAATGTCGCTCTTAGAAAGTTGACAAGGGAGTGTTGCATTCTCTTGTTGATAACAGGAACCAAGAAGGGAATCCTGGAAGTCTTGAAGCACTCCATTTACAAACCAGTTTCATGTCTTGCATTGACCTCAAAGATCAAATGACAGGAATTCTGAGCTTGATTGAACCTACAGCTTCTTCCGTTAGGGAAGGGAGTGACAATATGACTCTATACTTGAATTGCTATCTGGATTTTCTTTCACCCCCTTCTCTTCTTCTCCCAGTTCTTTTCTCTCTTCCTCCGTCCTTTCTTTCCATTCTCTCTCTCTTTTTTTCTCTCTCCCTCTCTCTCACTCTCCCTTGCTGTCTTTATCTCTCTCTACTGCTTTGTTCCATTCTCATTTCTCTGCTTTCCTGTTTCACTCTATCATTCTGTATCTCTCCATCTCTCTCTCTTTCTTTCTACTCTTCTCTCTATTTTTCTGTTCTTCTCTTTCTTTCAATATATATATTAGAGGGAATAAAAACCTAATGGGTAGTTCAATAAGACCATTCCCACTGAAAGATCATAAAATTTTGAGGCAAATTCATAAATATACATACATATATATATATCTATATCTATATACATATATCTATCTATCTATCTATATATATATATATATATGTGTATATATATATATATATATATATATATATATATATATATATATTAAAGAAATGTAAGAAAATTGAAAGAGTTTCTATTGTAAAAATATAAAAAATCTTTAATGTCTATTTTACAAATTTATTTACCAAATTATTTAAATATGGAGGACTGTAAATTGACTAAAGATACATAAAAATACACACACACACACACACACACACTCACACACACACACACACATATATATATATATATATATATATATATATATATATATATATATATATTGTTACATATCTATGTAACTATCTTTTTATGCGGAGACTGTTGCTGAAAGAATACTGACTCGCATATACAAATAGGCACTTCAGTTCAGCCAATGGTCAGCTTGAGGAAGATAAAAAAAACACTGGAAATAGTCAGCTGGGAAATGTCTGCCTAGTAGCTACGGTCCCTTCATTCTAGACAGTTTAAGCATTTTCAAATTTATACTTCATTTGACTTTTGTGTTTTCAAAGAACCCTTTTCCCAGTAATTGTGATTCCCTTATTTATCATGGCTCATGCGTTCTAATCTCCATCATTGTCAGACTTTGTTTTTTTTCTTCTCTTTAGCTTATTAAAAGTCTCTCTTTGCCAGTTTTTCTTCACTATCTGGCATCCAGGCAATATTCGGGATATTAGAAGTTACTTATCTGATGTTGGGCCATACATTCCTAGACATCAAAATTGCAGCTTTCAGTAACAATATATATAAATATGCTGTGTGTCAACCTTCTTCAAAGAAAATAGTGGTTTTCTAACATTATTGTTGCAACCGAGCTTTGCAGTTACTTCTTATATAAACTTATGTGCATTTCCTTAGTTGGTTGGACACATACACATGGACTGAATGTGAAACATTATATGTGGGTCGAGAAGCCTGGATGAATACCTCACTGCATCTGCACAGGCTTCTCTGCATTCACAGATATTAATTCTGCTTATTTAAATATAGAGATTCCTGTTATTAGTAACCATGAACGAAAACTGTCAACATCAATATAGGTTTCTACAGTTTTTAAGTGCGTCTGTCTGTCTGGCTGGCTGGCTATGTGTAATGTACCAATGCAGCTAGAGTGCTGAAAATTTCAAAATTTACTCCTTATTATTAAAAAAAACTTTTTCTTTTTAAATCCTCCCAATAGTTTTTTTAGTGTAGAGGGGTTTGATTTACAATGTAAGTTTATACTAAATTAATCCCTTAGCTTGCGTCAGGTAGCATTCAAGCTTATTTTTTTAAAAAAATCAGACTTTTCTAGAGCCCAGCAAAAGACAAGAGAAGAAACTAATCTCTTTTTCCAATTTTCTAATTGTTCGCCACTAACACAACAAAATACGTTGCTCACATGACAGTTTCTGTTGAGTGACAATCAGACCTGTTTAAATATAAACAGAATTTTGTTGTGCTGTTTCCTGATTCTTGATAGATTACTCCGAGCGTAAAAATAAAGGCTTGAAGTTCCAAATTCTTGAGGTTTCTCTTTATCTACTCAGTCTGAAGCCAAAGATTTTCATTATTATTCTGTTAATATCTTCCGCTGAGATTTGAAAAAAAATTCAAGGTTATATCCCCAAGTATATAATGCAAATTTTACCTTGCATGTTCAGACATTATTTGTAAGCATTCAAAGGTTATTTGCAATAATATGTAAATATTGAAAGTAATTGTTGAATCGATTCAGAAAACATTAACTGTTATTTATGAGTTTTCTGAAGAGGTTTAGGATTTTAAGATATTAAACCAAAACTGTTAATGTAGGTTTCTTCAGTTTTTGAGTTAGTCTGACTGGCTGCCCATTAGGTCATAAAACAAAACAAAACGTTAGAAATAATAAGGAGTTAATATTTTTTTTTCCTCTGGATCTATTGGTGTAGACAGTAAATATAATACATAAATACTCAAGTATTTATGTATGCATATATAATACATACATAAATACTTTTGTATATATGTATGTATATATAGTACATACATAAATACTTATGTATATATAAAGCTAGCCAGCTAGACAAACTTGAAAACTGAAAAGACCTTTTTTTTATGACAGTTTTGGTTGACAGTTTCTCATTCTAAATCCACCGTCTTAATTAGCCTGTGCTCAACCTGTATCTAGCATAGCAGGCCCAGTGAAAGATGCATCTCCATAATTATGACTTTAAGAAACAAAAACCAGAGATTCAAAAGAAGAGAATGAAAACTAACTTTACCTCAATTTTCATCTCAACCTGCTTGCCTCTTAATCTTTTTAGCGATCATCGAGCAAAACGGTCAAGTTTTTAATTTAGTTTAGATGGCTGGCATGTTGGTGGGCTGTCTATGTATCTATGCAGATATCCTGCCATTAGGCTGCACCAATGAAACTAGAAAGATTTACCCCTTATTATGTCTTGAAAAATTGTTTTAATCACCGTTACCCATAGCAAACTATTTTAATCATTGTTGCTGGGTTTAGGTTATTCCTGTATTCTGACATTTATATGTATCTATCTTTGAACATACATTGTTGAAAATAATTGATAACTGAAATTTTTGGTCAATTTTTCTAGTTTGTATAGAAACCTTTTTATTAGTGTCATCAAAATTTTCCAAACACCTTTTTTTGATATCAAGTGCTGTTTCTTTTTTAACTAGGATAATCATTAATAAATGTGCTTAAATATGTAAGTGAACCTGATACAACACACTAACGATGTCATCTGCTGGCATGGACACTACATAGTTAGTTTCAGTGACACATTTAAGCATATTATTCCATCATGGTAACTTGATTTTACGAGATGAAAAGCAGCATATATAGATGGCAATGATTCATAATTTCTTTTGGAATGCCTTTGTTCGTTAAAAATTCCCCTTCTAAATACATATTTAGATGGGGGGGTTCAATTTGCAATGTATGAACATGCTAGATCAATCCATCTTTTGTGTCCAGCAGCATCCATGCTTGTTTTTGGAAAATTTGGACTTCTTTAGTTATTGCTGTCTAACAAGAGACGAGAGAATTAATTCATTTATTGATCACCCTTTTTTCCAATTCTTCAATTGATCACCCCCAACTTGACGTATTGCCAAAAGACGTTGGTTATGAGTGACTAACTAGACCTGTTTTCATCTCAACCTACTTGATTCTGAATCTTTTCTTTTTCTTCTTTCATTATGAGTACTTGCATGGATACAATAGATTACATGAACATCTGTAGGCCTTCTCAGAGATATTGTGCAGCAGAAGCATATAAGATCCCTCCGTAATGTATCAAGCTACAGGGTGGGGTATAAGTTGCATAGAAGATAGAACATCCCATACATTTTTTCCTATTAGTGTTTATTTGTTACAAAATTTGAATTACAAAATGAAATTTACTTCAATGGTTGGTGGCTTCCTTCAGATAACCCCACAGGAAAAAAATCTGTGGCAGTCAGATTAGGAAAACAAAGAGGCCAGGGACTTTCTGAGATTCTGAAAAATCATACCATCCAGATCTGTCAGTTGCTTACAGTCCAGATTTGGCTCCCTACGACATTCTGGCTTTTCCCAAAGAGATTTCAGACTGTGGATGAGATCAAGAAGAATGCAATTAGGCAGCTGATGTTGATCGCAAAAGACAGTTTTGGAAAGTGAAAGGGACACTAGGATAAGTGTGTGAGGTCCCAAGAGAAGTACTTTGAAAAGGATTAAGGTTCTGTAGCAAGACGTGTACATACTTTTAGGATATTTCAAGGACTCGCTACAAATTCCATGCAAATAGCTTCTTCCCTAAGAACATCTGCTGAATTGAATAAACTTCCTTATAAATCTTCTTCTGGTGAGTACAATCTCGACCTTTTTAACTCCAGGGTGAACAAGTTTTTCATATTAAAAAGTCTCTGATTGCTGTTCATTTTAGAGTTTCTAACTCTCAGAAGTCATTTCAGCTCTCTTATTGCTTTCTCTGTCTGTTTTGGTCTCCATTTCAAACATGTTATGTTCCAGTGTTTCCAACATTTACAATTTTAGCATCAACAGACTATTTCATCCGGTATTTACTGCTCTTAATTTTGTGGCAAACATAACTCCTTCTTTACAAACCCTTTGATGTGAAAAGTGGCCAGAAGGCCGTTCTCTGGATGACCAAAATTAAAGAAAAAAAAGGATGGGCTATCCTTTCATTATTATCAAATGACTGGATTCTTTCCAGACAGACCTCTTATGCATTAGCAATGAGTCCTATGCATACAAATCTCTAAGTAAAATATGAAGAGGAAACATGAGATAGTTGTACACCAATCTTCCTCCCAGTCAGGCTAGTTACTGTGGATTCATATCTGTCCTGTGCCTGCAAATTCATTTTTGACATTTGATCTCCACTCGTGCTTTTTGTGTGAGTGTGCACTTCTTATGTGCAAAAGGAAAGTCTCGTTCCCATCACATCATATGGAACATGATTTCAGGGAGTGTTTTGTTAAGAACAAATTTATGCAATTATCTAAAACACAAGAAATGAAGAAGAAATGTAGGTCGGGCAAACAATTTCTCCTGCACACATCATAGACGGACATGCCTCGATCGTCACAAGTCTTATGGACAGCTTCATACTTCCATTACCAGAAACTGACAACCAAAACTGTCAAAATAGGTTTCTTCAGTCTTTAAGTTGGACTGGCTGGCTGCATATGCTTGTTTCACTCGTCCAGCTTCACCATGCACAAATAGATTTTTAGTGGGGGATTCAATTTATAATGTACGTTTGTGCTGAATTGGTCACTACTTTGTGCCCAGTTGCACTTTTAGTGACCCATTGAGAAGGCAAGAGAAATAACATTCATTGACCAGCCTTTTTTCCAATTTTTTCGACTGATCACTTTCAATATGGCATGTTGCCAAAAAATGTTGCTCAAGTGATGGTTTCTATTAAGTGACTAACCAGCCTGGTTATTATTATTATTAATTTTTTGCTAGTATTTCCTTTCATCTTTATTTTTGTGGCTTTTCATTGCAATTTACTCAGGCCATCATTCAACAGCTGCTAACGAACAATGTGAATCTTGAAAAAAGGATAAGCTCTCAGTGAGACTGGAACTCATATTCCTTTGGCCTCAAGCACCTCTTTTTCTTATTGATCGACCCCAACACAGAATACTGCCAAAGGATGTTGGTTATGTGACAGTTTCTATTGAGTAAATAACTAGACCTATTTAATCTTATATTCACAGAAGATTGATGGGTTCTTTCCAAGAAGTAACTCAATTCTAGGCACAGTTTCAGAGAGACACACCCAAACATGAAATTTGTTTTTGTTCCTACCCATTGCTGCAAAAACTTTGTTCAGATCTTTTTCACAAGTTCAAAACTCACATGAGTTAGCAGTAATTATTTAAAATTCCAGTGTCTTTTACAAACCTTGTGACGTCCTGTAATTTCTCTTGTGTAATCCAAGGGCTGCATAGGCCTGGTTTGAGAATACATGATTGACATCTTCACTTACCTGACAAATGGATTTGTTTAAATTGATCATTACATTTTATGTTGGAAACCAAAACCAAAATGGTTACAAAAACCATCAGCATAGGTTTCTTCAGTTTACAAGTTGGCCTGGCTGGCTATGTATGTATGTATGACATATACAGGTTGTACTAATAGAAGGGCAAGAAAATTTCATCACTGACTCTTTATTAAAAACTTTTTTTTTCAAGTCCCAACCTTGCAATTTATTTTTAGTGAGGGGTTTGAATTACAATGTAAGTTGATGCTAAATTGGTGCTTTAGTTTGTGCAAGGATGCGTTCATACTTGTTTTTTTTTTTAATTCATACCTTTTAGTAATCCAGTGAAAAGTAGAGAGAAATGATTTTTTTCCAATTTTTTAAATTGTTTGTTTAAAAAAAATCAAGCATGGATATTGACAGACGTAAACAAGGACCAATTTAGCATGAACTTACATTGCAGATTAAACTGCCCACTAAGAACCTATTAGTTTTGAAAAAACATACACATAGGAAGGAGTAAATAATGAAATGTTCAACTTCATATGTCTAGCCTGAGGGTGTGGTACAAATATGAATAACTTGGGAAACAGAAGAAACTTATGTTGACTGTTTTGGTTGATGATTTGTAATAGAAAGTCTCCTGAAGAAAAAAAAATCCCAATTTATTATTCATTCTGTCGGACCAAATGTGTGCATTTCTTAATCCATAACTGTCGTGTTAAAAGAGATGAATAGACCGAGAATGAACAAGATGAGAATCTGGTGTGAAAGCGGTTATTTGGGCTTTTGCATTACCAGCAGATTTTTAGCTCAATTGTAAGAGCATTGCCACGATGAAGTGGCTACCCTTTCAGTGGCAGGTTTGATTCCTGCACCAGCCCCATTTTTTTCAATTTTTTATTCTATTTACTCTGTCTAGGGTAAGTGATATACTAACCGTGTAACGATGGGAGATCATCTCAAATAAGTTTTTTTACAATATAACGCAATTTATGATCATTCCGTCTGACCAGATATGTCCATTTCCTCATATACATATATATATATATATATATATATATATATATATATATATATATATATACATAGCATTACCTATAGATAAGTACACCCCTATACCTTTTTTTTTTTTATTATAGAAAGTGTTTAAACATTGACTGATTCTTGTTCCAGTAATTTCATGTGGAACCCATTCCTTCTTTACTTTTGGTAAGGTTTGTAAATAATACACTCCAGTTGACTGGTTGGCTGTACAAGCATTTGAAGAGGCAAATAATCTGCACTCAAGTTTAATGACCCTATCTAGCTAAGTGAGTAACCACTTTTCTCTCTCATGTTGGCTTAAAATAATAATTACGTGGCCTAAAAAGTTTATTATGTGTATTTCATTTGATAGCATTTAGTCTTAACTAATTTCAGTCAAAAATATTGCTTTTGATTTTACTGTGGCAGCTTTTAAATCAGTATGCATTTCCTTTTAAAATTGTTGAAATTAGCAAATTTTCGTCTAACGTTGAAGATGAAAATAAACAGCATTTTTGGCATATTAGGCCTTATCTATTCCAAGAGAGGAATGTAAATAAAGATTTGAGCAGTCTATGGAGAAGGTAATTGAATGATCAAACATGTCAAAAATGGTTTGCAAAGTTTTGTACAGTATATTTTGTACTGAACAATGCTTCATATTTGAGTAGACCATTGAAGTTGATAGCCATCAAATAAAGATATCACTTGAGAATAATCAACACTATGTAATGTGGGAGAGAGCCAACATATTCAAAATATCCAAATCAAGTGCTGAAAATCATTTGCCTCAGCTTGGTTATATTCGTCGATTTGATTTGCAGCTTCTATATAAGTAAATAAAAAATAAAAAAAACCCTCCTGGACTGTAATCTTTGTGCAATTAACAACTGTAACATACCCCAGAAGTTCATATTGTAATGATAAGGGAAAATTACAAAACAGACACTGAGATTGTGTTCCAATACCCAAGTGAAGGACAAAGAATTGCAGAAACAGGCAATCATGGAAACTAATACTCTTCCCTTTAAGGTAGTGATTGTAAATGGTACGAAATTTGTATTTTCAGAAATTCCTTCTTTTATCTTGTAAATAAATTGTCAAATTGTCTACTGTTCTTATGATTGTAATCAACACTTTGCTACAATTTGGATATGCTAATTGGACTCCCATATTCCCAAAACATGTGATTTGGTACCAAAATTACTTGTCTAGAATGAATAATAAATGAGTAATGGGCATTTAATGATTTAGTAGCCATCTTGGATGCCGTCTTGAAAATTAAACCTTCCTAGTGGCCAGACTGTGGTAAACTTATGATATAATATTGAGCACACTTGATACTACAAAGAACTGTTGGGAAACTTTTCCAAGATAAATAATAGATGAGTAATGGGGATCTGAAGGATTTGGTGGCCATCTTGGACACCATCTTGAAAATTACATCTTTCCTCCTGCAAGATTATGATAGACTTTTGATATGCTATTTATATATCATTCAATATTACAAAAAAAAAACCATTGAAAAACCTGTTTATGATGAATAATGTTCAAGTGATGGACATCTTCAAAACCATCTTGAAAATTATACCTTTCCATTAATCAGACTGTGATATGTTATTGAGCATACTTGAAAAAAGATGTTGGAAAAACTTGTCAGACTGAGGTGGACTTTTATTGTATCATTGAGCACACCTGATACCACGAAAAATCATTGAGGAACCTTTTGCTGCAACTTTTCTGGGTGGGTTCTTTCATGCATGCAGCCAACTAATATGGATGCCAATTTGGAATTTATACTTTCCCAGCGGTCAAACTGTAATAAACTTTTGATATGTTATCAAGCACACTTGATACTAAAAAAAAACATTGAAAAAACTAGTCTAGGATGAATAATGAATGAGTAATGGGCCATTTTTGATGCCATTTTGAAAGTTATACCTTTCAAACTGTGATAGACTTCTGGTATGGTATTGAGTAAAACTGACACCACAAAAAATGTTGAGAAACCTTTATTTAGTAATTTTTGTGGAGGGTAAGGAGAGTTTTTTTTTCATAGATACACCTGACTATCTAATAATCATGAATAATTATTGCATATGATGACGTCATAAATTCTGGTCTATAAATTGTTATAAAACATACTTTGATATTTTAGTGAGATATTGCTTGTAATATGATCTTCATCCTGTAGTACATGAAGTTCCACACTATTCACACTATGTTGGCTGTCTCTCATATTTGAGAGATCATCCATCGAAATTGTAACCCTGACTGTCAACATAAGTTTCTTCAGTTTTCAAGTTGGTCCAGATTGCTGGCTATGTATGTATCATGCATACAGGCTACACAAATCAAGCTAGATGGCTGAAAATTTAAACATTTATTCTTTATTATGTTTACAAAAGACAACTTTTTTGTACTTCAAAAATTCACACCCTGAATAGAATTTCAATGGGAGATTCAGTTTGTAATGTAAGTTTATGCTAAATTGACCTTTATGTTTGTACTTAGCAGCATTCACACTTGTTTTTTTAATATTTTAGACTTTTCTACGGATCACTGCCCAACAAAAGGTTAGAGAAGTAACTTATTTATTGAGCACTCATTTTTCAAATTTTCCAGTTGATCAAACTCCAACACAGCATGCTGCCAAAAGACATTTGACGGGTTCTATTGAGTGGTTTATATTGTATAATATTAATTATTCTTAAGTAATATCTTGATTTCATTTCTATCAACTATAACTAATTTACCTGTTGAAAGTATGAACAATGTGAGAAAGTGCAGGTTGGATGATTGGACAACAACACAGCGAAAGGACTTGGAGAGCCAGGTTCAAACTCTGGTTTGGACGGTTTGAATTTGATTAGCACTAATGCCATTGGGAAAGGCATGAATCCATCTCTCCTCTCAGCTATGGGTAAAATAGCCCAGGTGAATAGGATGTTGCCAATTTGGATCCTGGTTGTCTCCATCTGTTTCAGATATTGCCAACGGCCCAAGTAAGCACTAATATGATATATGGAGCCCAAGCAGGGAGGGCTGAAGCTGTAGAAAAATGTGCTTATTTAAAAATCCCGCAACCACCTCAACATAGGCTCTTAGAGGAGAGGGGTTAAATTTGTAATGTAGGTTTATGATAAATTGGTCAAACAGTTTGTACCTTGAATATCCATGCTTGTTTTCTTGAAATTCAAACTTTTTTAACGGCCAAACAATGGGTTAGGGAAGTAACTTATTCATTGGTCAATGATTTTTCTAAATTTCAATTGATCACCTCCAACTGAGCATGCTGCTAAAAGATTTTAGTCACGTGAGGATTTCTATAACCAGACCTGTAGTGTTTCATTTCAATTTTCTAAAAGGAAGCTGGAAAGATGTGTATTGTCTCAAATTTAAACTGGAACAAAACATATGATGGTAAAATTATTGGTATTGAAATTTTATATTGCAGCTACAGTTCTTTCTTTCCTTTTTGAAAGAGTAAAATCAATAAGGGCGTTGTCTATAACTGTGTACTGGCTTCTTCCACTTAATTGAATTAAATGACAGAAATGAAATCACTCCAGTGTTGAAAACAAGATAATTGAATAGAACTCTTTTTCATTGATAACTATGCTTCATTTCAGATGGTTCAAGAAGGATTTTATTTCTTATAAGAAAGCAAAAACCTTTGCTGGTTTGATGACATATTAACCAAGTAGGTTCACCCAAGGATAAATATTTTGTCTCACCTCAGTATCATAACTTGTAACATCCGGTATACAAGCAATATTTCGATGACTCTTAGTTTCAACATCATCAGCATTTTAACATCTGTTGTTATGTCATGCTTTGTATCTTGTGTATGCTGTGTGCTATGGATGCACAAAAAAAAAATATTTTAGTATCTTTAGAAAGCAACAGACTGTAAAAGCCTTTTTGGTATAATGTAAGGAAGGTAGTCCAATTGTAAATTGTCCAGTTTCACACACTCGCTCACTCAATGTTACAAATGGTAAACAAATGAAAAGAAATGAGAGAATTGATTAAAGAAAAACAAAACTTGGATTGTACACTATTATCAGAAGCTGATAGTTTCTAATTCAAATTCTTTTTTCTATCAATTCTTTCAACAATTGGGATCACCTTCTTTACATTGTGCTAAAAGATCTTCAACAATTCATTGCTTTTTACAAAAACTAAAATGTTTTTTACATTTTGGTGAATCTCTAGAACACTGCACACCTAGAATACAATGCATCACACACCATTGTCTCTATCATGGGCGTCTCTGAGCCAATACTTTCTGAATTGGTCTAGTTTGACATACCAACTTTCTTTTTGCTGGCCAAAGTTTTGCATATGATCTCTGAGGTTGCATGTTCTGAGTGGTGATGTCTAGCAGTTATCTGACATTCTTGCAACATGACCAGCCCATAGCAGGATTAAGACTTTTAGTTTGGTTCTTTTGCCAATTCACGGGTGTAAAGGAAGCTCAAAATTCCAATGACTGCCAAACAAATTTCCACTTGGAGAATTGTCAATTATCAATTTTTGACTAGTATTTCTTCCATCTTGTTTTAAATTGCTTTTTTATTACTGAAATAGATGTAAAAGTGTACAAACTGCTAAGAAGAAGTATCATCAACTTCTATCAATTTTTGACTCATATTTTTCCATCTTTAATTCCTATTGCTTTTTATTGCAACTCATTGATGGTCATTCTATGATTCTTAGTAAACAATGTAAAATTTAAAAAAAATGATTTTTGATAGATGTGTCTGTTAGATTTTTCAGTTATATTCATAGCTATTTTTCTGAAAATTATTTCTTGATAAACACTGAACCCAACATGCTCTACAAAATCTCAGTATGTGTAAAAATAGATCAGTTGTTAGAGAATAGGATTTACTGTGGAAAAACTCTTGGGATCTTTCAAATTTACCATCTTTGGCAGTGGTAGTAGCAGAATTTTATTCCAGCTTGGGCAAGGTTTGGCAAGAGAACTATGGGGACAGGCAAAGTTTTTATGATTTTAAAGTAATAATATCAATCAAAATTTATGTGAGGCTGCTGGAAGCTTGGACAATGCCTGGGCTTACCCTGGCCTGGGGCCACAATTTTACTTTGGCCACATCTTGAAAAATGGTGTCCAGTAGGGTCTATCACAGTGCTTTATATACTAGTGAATGATTCATCCAAAAGTAATGGAATTATTCTGGGAATGAATGAAACTACAGGGGCTGAATGAAGGGTGAATGACTCAATTCACACAGATATTTATAATTTTCTATACTTAAGAAAGTAACTTTTGTAGTAAACATAATCAATAAGCAAACATTGTTTATAAGAATGTACTTCTAAGTTCTAAGACTTTTGTTTATTAACTTTACTTGATGTAAAGTAGAACAATTCTTGAGATCTTTTCAATGTTAGATTTTTGTCATTTCTAGCATTCTTTACGTATTTCTAAGATGGTAAATAACTTCATCAAAATAAATATTTATTATATGAGATTGTATTTTGAGCTATTGATACAAAAAGAATTGTGTATAAAATCATATTCAAGAAAGAATAAGATGGTATTAATCAGAAACATAAGAAATTTGGTCCGGGGTGAATGGAATTTTGTGATAAAGATTTGAGAGTGGATGACACTGAAATAGTTACCATTCTTTGGCGGTGGTGGTACCAACATTTTGTACCAGCCCAAGCAAGGTTTGTCCAGAAAACTATGAGGATGGGCAAAATTTTTTTATAAATAATAATATTTATTGCAATTGAATTATGTGAGTACAAGCAAGTCACAGATGAGGCTGCTGGGGTGAATGAAATTTTCATGATAAAGACTCGAGAGTGAATGACCCTGAAATAGTTGAAGAAACACTGGTATATCACAGAAATGTTTGGTAATCTGGCAGAATTCTTCAGTTTTTTGCTTTAGCCATCGAGAATATTTTTGTGAGTATATTTGGTTCAAGTCATACCAGAAAATAATTTTGTTGAGATTGGTTGAAAATAAAACTGAGAAGTACAATAAGCATATCACCATTAATAGTTCTCACTATGATAGATTGATAAAAAATTGTATTGAATTTTAGAGATACTGTATATTGACCATTATTGTCAAGAAATAAAATGTAAAACGTTTACAATCATTAAAAATCAAAATCAGTAACATCAAAGTAAAAGAGTTAATAAATAAGAAGGTAGATAGAGAGGAACTGACTGAGATAGGTAGATGGATAGATAGATAGATCAGGGTACTTCTGAGAAACTTCTTACAAGTTAATTCAATATCACTTCATCATTTAAATATCACTACGGCTGATGATGATGATGATGATGATGATGATGATGATGATGATGATGATGATGATGATCTCATTGAGTTATATGTCCAAAGGTCTGGATGTTTGTGGGCAGCAGTGGAGTCAGATCAAAAATTTTGAGGGGGTTCACGCAGTGTTGCCAAATAAAATTTTTTTCTGAACGAAATCAACCTTGGAAAAGTGTGAAAAAATGCCAAATACTCGAATAACATTGGACGCCATTTTATAACCATCAAAATTGCAGAAAAGTTCTAGTTTGTCTTTTTTAAATGGCTAAAATTAGCAAAAAATGTTCAAAAATTACTGAAGGAATGGGGCTGAATGTGATAGAATGTTGCTGCTCATTGGATTTTTGCATTGCCAAAACTAGAAATTTAGTGTGGAAAGCAATAAATTGGCACAGGTTTGCAGCATATGTATCTGAGTTTTGTAAAAATGTAACTTTCTGGTGAGGTGTCATGATTTTTAAGAATGTTTTCATCAACTTTTGTCCTTATCTCTATGACCATGGTTTTTCTCTTTATTTCTGCATGAATTTTTAGGGTTGGTCTTGGAGAAGTTTGGGTGAGAATCTGGACCCTCCCTGGCTCTGCCAGTGTGTGTGGGTAAACATTGAAAATTAGTTGATTACTTTCATTCACAACTAACCTTGTGGGAGGCTGCTAGAAGTTCACCCTGCCCAGGAGTTAATATTGTACTCATCTGACAACCTTTCAAGTGAACAGGCTTAACCAGCAACAGGCTGTCTTTATCATCTCTAAGTTCCTCTCACCCTCTTTATTTCGAAGCATCATACCCCCAAGTTCCTTCCCGCCTCTTTTCCCTATACACCCGCTTTCTCTCTCCTGATCTGTTATTCTCTTCTGATTTAGGTCAGTAAACAAGGAAGTACGGCCAGTGAATTGCAAAGCAGGAATTGTTTCATGAATGAAGAATTTTTTATTTTTCTTGTTGCCATATATATATACATATATATATATATATATATATATATATATATATATATATAGATAGATAGATAGATAGAGAGAGAGAGAAAGAGTGAGAGAGAGTAGTTCAGTCAATCACTGTATGGAAGCTGTCACTGGACTATCTTTTGGCAGCATGCCATATGAGAGGCGATCAATTAAAAATTGAAAAAAGGGATGATCAGTGAAAAATAATCACCTTTTGTTGGATAGTGATTGCTAAAAAAGTCAAAATTATTCATAAAATAAGGTATCATTTTATCATTAACTTACATTGCAAACTGACCCCCTCCACTAGGGGGAATTTTAAAAAATTGAAAAACATTTCTATTAACAAAATAAGTGAAAGTTGAAATTTTCAGCCCTCTAGCTACATTAGTATCATACATACATACATACATAGTCATCCATACTAACTTGAAAACCGAAGAAACTTATGTTGACAGTTTTGGTTGATGGTTCCTAACAAGCATGAATGCAGCTAGACATCAACTAAGAGACCAATTTATCATAAACTTACATTGCAAATTGCTCCTCATTCTAAAAACCTACTCGGGGGGGTATATCTTAAAAAAAAGGAAAACATTTTTGTGGACATAATAGGGAGTAAATAATTGAATTGTCAGCCCTCCCATTGTTGCGGCTTGTCCACATGATACAAGAATACATACATGGGCGTTTACTGGGGGTGCAAAAGGTGAATTTGCCCTCCCCTGGTCTTTGAAAGTTGGAACTTTAGAGAAACTGGGTATCAAGAAGTCATTATGAACAGTTTCTTTCTTTCTTTCTGCCCATCTCCTCCCCCAAATTTAACCTGGCAGTGGATGCCTGTGCATACGTTCATGAATGAATGGCTTAGCTCCATGGATAAAGATTGTTGGGAGAGATTGCCACTGACACTTACATGCATAGCCCGCCAGCCAGCTAGACCAACCAAAAATCTGAAGAAACTTATGTCGACAATTTTGTTGACAGTTTGTTTGACTGTTTCTATATGTGTGTGTGCACATTTGCGTTTTGTTTATGAATACGTATCTATCAGTCCACCCGCTGGTCTCCAACTATTAAAGATTTATTTATGTATAAACCATAGATTGTTTTTCAAAATCTAAAATATGATTCTGTTAATACATCACTCTGCACCAGTCTCTTTGTATCAATCAATCTATCGATCAGAGCCATTTTCATACCTATCCATTTATCTAATTTTGTTTATATCTATTGTATTTTTATCTATCTCAGTATGTTCATATCCATCTATCTCTCTCTGTCCATATCTATCTATCCATCTATCTATATCAGGCTGTTAGTATCTAATCTATCTATATATATATATGTACATGTATCTATCTTTCTCAATACATTTATTTTCATCTATATCTTGCACATTTTGTTTATATCTATCTATCTATCTATCTATCTATTTATCTATCTATCTATCTATCTATCTATCTATCTATCTATCTATCTCAGTCTGCTCATATTTATCTATCTATCTATCTATCTATCTATCTCAGTCTGCTCATATCTATCTATCTATCTATCTATCTATCTATCTATCTATCTCAGTCTGCTCATATCTATCTATCTATCTATCTATCTATCTATCTATCTACCTATCTATCCATCTATCAGTTCTATCAACTCTGTCACTTCTATTCAATCCTTCAGATCATTTAAGGAAGTTTTTCTATTTCTGTTTCAAGGAAACGAATAAGAATTCCTGTTCTTCCTCTGAATAAACAACAACCTTTAATCTTTGGCTGCGAATATCCTTTTATCAATAATCGGTTTATCAATAGCATTGATGTCATTATGAAAACTTTATTTTGATCCCATATTGTGTGCAGCTGTTCACATTGACATATACAAAACTATAACATTGATGCAATAGAAAGAATTCAAAGAAAAGTTACCAAGATTGTCCCCTAAATTAAAGACTTGTCATAAACAGAGAGGTTGAGTAAACTCAATCAAGAAACACTGGGATTCTGCTGTAACCATGCTGATCTATTGGAAATATACCACATTCAAAATAGCATCCGCATCTTAGATCAAAGCTGTCACGGCTCTCTGTGTCCAGACAAGCAAATGCTTGCTGCATCTCTATCTATAAAAACCCCAAGGACAGAATCAGAAACTCCAGATACAGACATTCACTGGGCTGAGAGAGAATTTCTTCTCCGCTCGGGTGAACAAACCATGGAATGCTTTGGGTGAAATCAGCGCTTTCAAAAATAATTTATTGGAGGATATGGGAGACTTAAGTTCAAATATCAATTTTCATATTAGCATAGACCCAACCTGCCTGCCAGACTACGAAAGACTGGTGAGCAGCACATGGTTTCATGACGCAATTCAGATATCACAAAAACCTATTTAATGGTATAAAAAGTATATATACACTGTTCAACCATTATAATGCAGCACAATATAACGCGATCACTTTTAATGAGGTCTTAGCATGGACCCCAATTTTGAAAACTTTTGTTAAATTCGGCTCTCAAAATAATACCTGAATACAAAAATAAAGACCCCTGCTTAATCAGATTAAAACTGTAAAGAGGAATTGAATTAGACAAAAATATTTCAATAGTCAATAAACAAAACTCATCGGCTCTTTCTCATTCATCTGTTGTTAAAAAGACTAACTCCTGGTGTACACACTTGCTACATATGTATCTAAGTTTTGTCAAAATGTAACCTTTTGTTGAGGTATTACAATTTTTAAAAAAATTATGTCTATTTCTGTGTTCTTACTGGACTAGCCTCACCCTACCCACACTTTCCTTGTTTATTTCTACAAAAATGACAAGGGTCGGTCTTGAAGAAGTTGGTATGAGTGGGGGGAAGGTTTGGAAAAATGAAAAAATTGTTATAGCGAGGACTTATAAAACGGTAGAAAATTATGTACCTTGACTCTTGCATTATAACAGGTCTACAGTATATCATTTTTTGTACAGATATCATGGAAATAGGTTTGGGCAACTAGACATATGGTAAGGCTGTACTGAGGATTTGAGATCAGGGATCACAGAAGGGTCCATCAGAGATGAACAAAGTGAAGCCATTCGGTAGAGGGTTCAAAGGCACTGTAAGCTCTTGTGGGTGTTTTATTTTTTTAATGACAAAATTGGGGGCTGTTTTGAGACATACAAAAAAAAAAGAAAATTGATAAGTTTGCATACACCATACCTCTGCATAGGGGCCATCATTTCCATCACTGATTGATATATGAGTACATTTTGAAAAATTGCATACATATCACTACAAGACGTGGACCCTATATAAGTACATGATCTCCTGTATCTCTATTATTCTTACTTGAAAAAGCCAGAATTCATTGGTAAAACATTGAAATGAATTAAAGAAATTTCATTTGTACAAAATATGGGCATCTGAAATTGTCATTTCACTCTAAAATTATTGGATAAATCATAATCCACACCAATACACTGGTTATATTTGGTTTTGTATGTATTTCTATACTTGCAAATTTACATTTGATATACATTCAGTTGTGTATGAAGCTTGTGCTATGACTGTGTGCTATTGACATGAATCGAATCTAAACAGAGAAATTTTCAATATACAAGAATGTTCCTAGTATCTGGACATTTGAAGCATGTTAGCTTCATACTTTGTTGTTTGTTGTAATTCAATTTGTGGATTTTGGTCTCGTCCTTGTCTAACTTGTTGAGTCAGCCAAAATGAATAAGTGACAGCTAAAATGTTAAATCATGATGATTTCGTACATATATATATATATATATATATATATATATATATATATATACATATATATATATATATATGTATGAGTATATATGTATATATATATATATTTATTTATATATATGTATATCTATACATGTATATATGTATGGTGAAAATTTTCATAGACAATGAAGAAAATACAGATTGGGGGAATAGGTAATTATTCACGTATGTTTCGTGGGGAGTGACCTCATAACTTCAGCTAGTTGAGAAAATATATAAGTATGAGTTGTGTTGATATATATATATTCATATTCATATATATGTATATGTACATGAATATATATTTACATATATATATGTACATATATATGTATACGTATATATATTTAACTATGTGTATATATGTATATCTATACATACATATATATATATATATAAATATATATATATATATATATATATATATATATTGAATTTACATATGTCTGTTTATACTGTATGTCTATGATAATTTTTACAAAAACATTCATCTATGTGAGCATGCAAGCAAATAGTAATTGTTTTGTTTTCTTTTTTTCTGCATCTTCCTGCACTGATTTCCATACACGTCTTCCGCCCAAATGACCTGTTCCTGGTGATTTTTGGCACAAAATACTTATCCACTCCAAAGATCTAATCGGCATGATCAGGTGGACATAATTTGCTGGAGATGGATATCCTCACAATTTCACTAAATTAACCAGAGACGTTCTTACTAGACCCAATTCAGATTCTTTTTCATGCTTTCCTCATAAATTGCAGGAATATTTGTTTTTTCCAGTACGAGACTGATTGATATGACTCATGAAAGCTTCACTTATCCAATTATATCGAATAAATCATAAATCTAATAAAAAGTGTCCCATAAGTCTAATATCACAGGAAATAATGTAAAAAAAAGGGAGAACAAATTCTTTTATTTATTCGGCAGTGACTTCTCTTTGACGTTGAATAAAATTATTTAGATTGCTCAGATGTATTTTTGCGTCTCTATCGTCACTGAAAAAAGGCAGATTTGTTGCTGGTAAAGTTGAATACTTTCCACTAGGAGCAGTGCTTGGTGTTCAAGCCGAAGTGAAAGTAAGGATTTAGAATGCTGATCTTTAAGGCAAATAGGTCCTCTTTATGCAAAAGTCTGGGGTAACACAATCTTCATCCTCAACAACCTGATTTCGCTTAGTGCCAAACTAAACAAAGTTTAGTAAACTGGTTAGTCACATAATAGAAACCAGCATCTTTTGATAGCATTTAGTTTTGGGGGTGATCAACTAAAAATATGTAAAAAGGGATGATCAATGAATAAGTTACTTCACTCACCTTTTGTTGGGCAGTGAACACAAAAAAATCTGAAAACCAAAAAACAAAAGTGAACTCTGCCGGACACAAACCAAAGGAACAATTTACCCTAAACTTACATTGCAAATTGAATCTTTCACTAAAAACCTATTTGGTAATGGAGGTGTAAAAAACAAAAGAAAAAAAATTTTCCTAGATATGATACGAAGTTAGTATATCTCTGAAGTTTTGAGATGAGGTATTATTATTATTTCTATTATTATTCGGACCATCCTCATCTTGGTTGTTTTTCATACAACGTTTCGGCTGTTGTACTCTACGGCCTTCATCAGGTATCATCTGGTAGGTGTGGGGAAGTAACAAACCGAACCCTTTTATTTAACCTACGTTGTATGAAAAACAACCAAGATGAGGATGATCCAAATAATAATAGAAATGATAATAAGAAGTAAATGTCGAAATTTTCATCCCTATAGCTCCATTGGCGCTATCTGTACGTGTGTTACATATACAAATAGCCATCTAGACAGACCAATTTGAAAACTGAAGAAACCTTTTTTGACCGTCTTGATGACAGTTCTGTTTGACAGTTTCTAATATCAATACATATTCACTGTACTTCTATAGTAAACATTTTATTACCAGCAATAATATCTTATAGAGAGCACTGGTTCTGAAAATACTAACATCAAGTATCCCATCAAATGTTTAGTTCGCTATGTTTGCTTCACTTCCTTTCCTTGTTATGTAAAGTGTCCACTACTCAGACAGCCATGCTTCAAGAGACTTCCGATCTTGTAGTGTCATAAAACTACTTTAAAATTACCCTTCTATCATCCTTCCTCCACTCCCATCTCCTGGCGTCATGAGTTCCTTCCATCTATTGAAGACGCAAGAAAGTTGGTCAGCAGTGTCACTTTGCTGTCTCACAGAGTCCTGACATTTTCAAAACTAGTAACTGGAACCATATGACTCATGGTCACGATGGTCATTATGCCATTCACCATTCTAGGATTTTTCGTCTTTTATGTCTGCTTGAACAGACCATTGAATTTCATGTGTATTGTGAAGATGTAGTATTAGGGAAGTAATTATGTTTCTCAGATTGTTTTCCTTAACCTTGGAACTATATTATTAGTGTTGCACTGTTTTGTTTTTTTTTGCTTCATGTGGTTCCAATGTCTTGCAATATTAATGACCTTCCTGTAATAACTGAAGTCAAGTGAATTTGACTTCAATAACAAACCTCTAATCCAACATTTCTCCATCACTTCACCATACTTAGTGTTTCCTTTCACTGTTTTCAATCTTCAGTACGGAGTCGACTTTGTTTTCAACCGTTACATCAGCAAAAGCTATCCTCACCAGAATGAGCAGTGTGAAATCTGGTTTGTATAACCCTGACTCCCCTACCAGGATTTGAACTCGTGACCATCTGATTGCCAGTAGGCTGTTGTATTGACTGAGCAAAATTGACAAGTCTTTGACATTAGTGATAATTTATCATAGTGGTACACACAAACTTATTTGAATCTAATAAATAAACATGCTTTAAAAAAAAAAAAATATATATATATATATATATATATATATATATATATATATATATATATATGATCTTCTATTTGTTGTATATGCCATACAAAAGTTACAGTAACTGTCTTCAGTCACAAAAGAAGTTGGAGTTCGACCCAGCATTAGCCAGGCTTGTTTTCTTTAATTTCAAAACTCCAGTTGCATGTAGTAGTCATTGTCTACATAGAATTTCAATATTTTCTACCTTAGCCTTTTCATATTTTTACAGTTGAAGATGCTATGTGTTTCTTCTATTAGAAAGAGTGATGATTATTCAAAGTGTTGTTGGGACTACTTAATGCACTCTTTTTGTTGCTCTTCATTCAGTGGAAATAGGCTGAGTGAACTTGACCCAGCAGTGGGTGCAGGCCTGCACAGGGTATGCAAGAAGTACACTGGAACAAGTGCATAGTGTACCTCCCCAAAACTCAACAGACACACTCATTCTATAGCAACACATAACTCCCGCAAATATAAAATAAACACGTATATATACAAGAATCATATGCACCTTCTCCCTAGGTACACATGCTCACACTCATACACACAGACACACACACACACTCTGGACACAGATTCCTCTCTCACAGAAAGTCAGTAGAAACACACTCAATCCTCCTATGTACCAACCTATCCCCTATCCAACATAGATAGCTGATGACAGATATACAGCACCCATGCTTTGAACTCCACCACTAAGAGGCCTTCCCTTCATTTTTCTGATCATTAAAAAAGAAAAAAAACTTTTTTTAATTCAACGTTTTCTTCATTTTTTGTTTGCATACAAACTGTTCTATGAAAATATTAAAATTGTGTAAAACTGAACTGATATTTTGAAGTTATGAAATTTGAGATCTTTCAAGCGTCATTGGTCATTTTTAAGAATGGGTTTTTAAAATTATCTTTATGAATAGACTGTCATATCATTTTACATTTTTTTTCTACTTGATTTATACTATATATATATATATATATATATATATATATATATATATATATATATATATATATACATATATATATATATTTATCTGTAATGCATTACATATATAAATATATATATATGTATATATATATATATATCTGTAATATAATAATAATTGATATATATATATATATATATATATATATATATATATATATATATATATATATATATATATATATATATATATACATATATGTACATTTATATTATATATATTAGGTTGAGCACTCTTAAGTCGGGCACTCATCTGCTATAGGCTACTACAGCAATGCTGTTCCAACTCTGGAATGGAGCACTCTGATAGATGGGGAATTATGCGTAAGTAATTATATCCCTTAATTTGGTCCTAAAGACTGTCCAGTTCCACTTAGGGCAGGGGTAAGGCATCTGCCTCTGGGTCTGAAGCAAGGATTTCAACCCTACCTGGAGGTAGTGGAAGGGACATGAGATTATCTATAGCCACACTGAAGAGTTGGAATACAACGAAACAGCTGTCTGTGGATGACACAATAATCAATTATTATTATATTACAGATATATATATATATATATATATATATATATATACATATATATATATTTATATATGTAATGCATTACAGATAAATATATATATATATATGTATATATATATATATATATATATATATATATATATGCGTATTGCAGATATATTTATGTACAATATAAAAGACACTGATAAATGGGTACATGAATGAATTTACTTCCATTTATTATTTTCTTCCATCTGCAGTTTTACTATTTGTTCTTGCTTCAGGGTTGATTTATTAGTGAAGAAAAAATGAACATTTATTTCATTTCCCAAACCTTGTTGCTAAGGGCAACTATAACACTGGAGATAAATTTGAAACAAGAAATCAAGCAATGAACAAGTAAGTGTAGCAATCAACCTTAATCAAAATTGTATATTTTGAAACACACACACACACATATATATATATATATATATATATATATACATATATATATATATATATATATATATATATATATATATTATATTTATATATACATATATATATATATGTAATATATATATATATATATATATATATATATATATGTGTGTGTGTATGTATGTATGTATATGCATATATATATATATATTTATATGTATCAACAAATTCACATAACAGCATGGATCAATGTCAGTAGCCTGACACATTATTGATAACTGAAGATTGATCTGAAATTTTCACTAATGTTTCATTTATGAAATTAATATTCATGACTGAATTAAGTGCATTGACCTGCTTCGTGGTTGAAATGGTTAAGTATTTTCTACTGGTCCCAGATGTTGATGAATGAGACCAGATGGAAAGCAAAGATTTCGATTGCTGATTTTTCTGGGCAAGTAGGCTTGCCTCACTTGGAAGATCTGTATAAACATAATTCTCCTTGCCCATTTCCTTCAATACAGTCTTGTGCTGTACAAAGCTAAGCTTAGTAGTACTTATTGATACATGACTCTGTTAAAGGGCACCTTTATCTATCTACTAACAGATACAGTAAAGAAACCACAGTGGGTACTGAACAGAGATATGTGGAGATAGGAATTCAATGTACATTAACTCAACTTTCAGAAATTAACTGAAGATAGTTGACCCAATTTTGGAAAGCTGTTTCCATGCTGAATACATATGTAATAAAATAAAACATGGTTCTGGTCTCTATGGTTTGTAAATTTGTTGAGAAGCCAGACATATCAAATCATGGAAATCAGCTTTGTATTCCATAGAGACTCTAAAGGAACTTTTAAATCTTGATTTCAGTGGAATAAGAAGAGTTATGTAGTTTTCAGTCTACAAACAAATTTCTTTCTCATTGTAACCTCCTCAGAGTCTATTTTAAGAGAAATATATGCAATGATTTTGTTTGGGAACTTTCAGTTATTTTACAAATAAATGTGGAAAAACAGCAGAATTTATGTGTAATTTCTGCCAAAATTTACCCTTTTTAAACAGAATATGCCAGGAAAACATCAATTTTTTGATCTAAAACCCTGAATTTCTCTTTTAAAATCTAGGTTTTGAAAAAAGCTCTAAAGTCAGCTTGATACACTATTTAACAATCCTTTGTCAGTTTTTTAGCTTGATGCTGCAATTTGGTGATATGCAAAAAAAAACTTTTTTAAAAAACAGCGCAATTCAAAACATCATAACTTTTTATAAGCTTAAGATATTAGGCTAATTTTTCTGTGAAATCCCTTGGATAGAATGTTGAATCATGAATGAAATGAAAAATTCTGGAGATGCAGTTTTGGGGCGTATTTCCCCATCTATGTACACTGTGGAGAGGCTTTTAGAATACCGTCTTTTCCTTTCTTCTCACACCTCCTTCTTGTGCAATGTCAAATAGGAGTGGAGTGTCATCTATCTTGGTCTGTTATCAAAAAATGGTAACTTGTCTTGAAACTCAAACTCAAATCAAATCTATTAGAAAACGTCAATCAAAACTGTCTCCAAAACTGTCAACATAGGTTTTTTTAATTTTTCAGTTGGTCTGGCTGGATGGCTGGCTGGCTATATCTGTATGTATCACAGGAACAGGCCATACCAATGGAGCTAGAGGGCTGGATATCACAACATTTACTCCTTATTATGTTTACAAAAAAAAATGGTTCATTTTTTGAAAATACCCGTTTTGAATAGGTTATTCGTGGAGGATTGAATTTACACTGTAAGTTGATGCTAAATTGATCCCTTAGTTTGTGTCCAGTAGTATTCACATTCGTTTCTTTTTTTGTTTAAATTCTGACTTTTTTTAGTGATTACTGCCCAACAAAAGGTGAGAGACGTAACTTCTTCATTAATCACCTCTCTTTCTGATTTGATAATTCATCACCCACATCATGGCATGCTGTCAAAAGATGTTAATCACATGATGGTTGCTATTGAATGACTAACCAGAACTTTTCAGTCCAAAAATGTATCTCTTTGTACTTTACTTTTGCTCTTAATGTGTGTCATCGTGACAAACAGGAGATGCCTTACTTACTTACTCTTGGTTGGTTCTTCAGAGAAACACTGCTTCTGCCCCTGCTGTGACTACCAGCTTTATTCACTCGAGCAATTGGCCGACCTTTCACATCACTTTCCTCTCTGTTCAACCTGGTAGGTTTAGTTAAAAAAGAAAAGACAGAGGGTTTCCTTCTTCCGGGGAGGAGATAAAAAGCCTTGGTTATCTCAAAGAAAAAAAAAAAAAGAATTAGTTCTTACCTGTCAGTAACTAGAAAGTACTCAAAGAGCGCATACCCCAGCCAATGAGGTACACTGACCATAGATTGAATGAAAATGAAACCAGTCTAGTTAGTCTCTCAAAAGAAACCATCACGTAACCAATGATTTTTGCAACATAATATGCTGGGGAGGAGCAGTCATTTTCTGAAGATGTTAGCTCAGACTAACAAAAAAATGTTAAATTGAATAATGAAATGATAGAGATGACATGATGTACAAGCAAAATAATAATACAATCTTTTTACATGGGTACATCAAGTTGGGGTGACATAGAACAATTGTACAGCACCATTATTGCTTATTGATTAAAAATTTCTAACTTTCAAACACCCCCGTCCAGGTTGAGAAGGCCTGATACATGGGAGGGCAAGTACCCCCTTTGCACATCCCAGTAGATGTCTATGCATAGACTCAGTAAAGCACAAGGCTAAATGGATGTAAGAAAGATTGCATTGTGCCAAACTTCCAAGTGAGGAAGAGCCTAACCGCCTTGAAAATTAACATGGATATCCCAGCTTTTTACCTGCGTTTGAACACTGACTTCTGGCATTGGCTAGAAATGTACAACTATTTCATTCCTAAGGCATACCAAGGCCCAGGTAGTGAATATCAAAGTTTATCTGAAATTAATTGTCAAATAAATAGATCTGGTTATCACTTAATAGAGGTGAGCAAGGATCACTTGAAACCCATTTTGGAGGGTGAACTTTTGAGAAAACAGAAAACGTTTAAAAACTTTCAAGAAAATGTTAGAAATTTCAGCCCTCTAGCTCCATTGTTGTATGCACAGTACATACACACATGCATTCATACATAGCCAGCCAGCTGGTTAAGACCACTTAAAAATTGGAGAAACCTATGTTGGCTATGATGACAATTTTGATTGATGGTTTTCTAATGATTGTATTAAATGATATAACATTCAATGCACACATATTGTAGTGTTCTTTACACTGTTCTGAAAGTAAACATTCACAGCTGAGACAAATCTAAGATGGTGTAATCTAAAACAAAGCCTTCAAGTGACAGCCCAACCCACCAGCACTTCAGAGGACTTGACTTGTAGAAAGTTGACACTGAAAATTATTCTCCATCAGCTGGAAATATAGATGCTTGCTGTAACATTAGCTGAACCTTTGGTGACAGTACGATTGATCTTCTTCTGTTCTTGTCACTTGAAACTGGATTGATCCGTTACATTTTGGTCAAAGGATCAACTTTGGTTGACGCCTTGAAATCCGTATTTAAGAAGATCACATCAGGTGAGATATTGGCTAATCTTTCAACAGGTCTGGTGAGTCACTCAGTAGAAACTATCTTGTGACCAACATCTTTTGGCAGCAAGTACTGTCAAATAAAACTTGGAAAAAAAGGTGATCAATGAACGATTTATTTCTCATACCTATTGTTGGGCTGTGATCGCAAAAAAGTCTGAATTTTTTTTTTAAACTAAGGGAAGTAACATTGTAAATTGAACCTCCAAGCCACTAAAAACCTATTTAAGGAGGGAATTTCCTGAAAACAAAACAAACGTTTGCGCTAGATATCATCATCATCATCGTCATCATCATCATCATCATCATCAGTCTTTTAATGTGCGTCGTTAGACATAGACCTTCCCCAGGATTTGCCACAATTCCCTATCATGGGCATCGCGAAGCCAGTATTTCCTGAATCTATCATCTCTCCATCTTGTGTTCTGTCGGCCTCGGTTTCTTATGTGATCTCTAGGGATCCATAATAAGGAGTAAATGTTTAAATCTTCAGCCTCCAGCTCCATTGGCACAACCTATACACACAATGCATACGTATATAGCCAGTCAAACCAACTTAAAAACTGAAAAAAACCTCTATCAACAGTTATAGTTGATGGTTTCCAATACTCATGACACTCTTCAGCTGAATACTTTGTAGGCACCATAGAAAGTTGAATGGATATAATTTGCATAATGGTCTGTGCCATGGGCATAGCCATTAAAGGGGGGGGCTATTTTAAATAAGGTTGGGGGAAAAAAGCTTTATGAATAACAGTTCAAATAGTACATTTTTACAATTATTAAACAATGACAAGTCTCACTAAACGTTGGAGGCCCCCCAGGGAGCCAAGCTTCCGTGGCCCATAAATCTCTTGCTAAGCCCCTGCTCAGGGCTTCAATCAACTGTTACAATATCATTTGAGAATTTCTGTCATTTCATATGTCATGGACGATATTCTTGCAGACAAGCAGATGTGGGTGGATGGAGGGTATTAATCACGACTGGAATATAGGTGATAAGTCAAGTATTAGATTTGCAAATAGTCACTGCACTATATTTTGTTTCTAAAAGTGTTTATCTAACGAGTTTAGTATCAAGATCCGAGGAAATCAATTTGGTCTGGTTAGTCTTTCTATAGAAATCATCATGTGACCAACATCTTTTGGCAGCATACTGTGTTTGGGGTGATTAATGAAAGAAATTGGAAGGAGGGGTGATCAATGAATAAATTACTTCTCTTGCTTTTTGTTGGGCAGTGATCATTAGAATAGTCTGAATTTTCAAAAAATAGGTTTGAATGTTGCCAGACACAAGCTAAGGGATCAATCAAGAAGAAACTTACATTGCAAATTAAACCCACCACTCTCTAAAAACATATCTAAGCGGTGAATTTTCAAAAAAAACAAAAAAAAATTTTCTTGGAGTAAGTGTTCAAATTTTCAGCCTTCTATCTCCATAGTGCAGTCTGTATGTGTGATACATACATCCATACACACATGCATAGCCAGTCAGCCAGACCAACTTAAACACTGAAGAAACCTATGTTGACAGTTTACTATAGTAGGTTTTATTTTAGGATACAATTGAAACTGTGGATGTCCATATTTTTGTTCACTTTCCAACTGGTAGTACATACTTTGCAGTTTGGTACTGGTCTATGGCCCAGTGGTTGGGAACCCTCTTAGATAAATTACTTCCTGAGAACACTATCAAATGGTTGGGTAATTAAAACATTTTTTTTCCATTGGTGAGCCAGCAGTGATTCCAATTTGTTATACGAAATGTCAATTTTCATGTGAATTTAAGAATGCATTCTTTTTAGAAAACCTCAATTGAAATAATTCAATAAATAGCAAAGTTCCCTGCTGACAGAAAATTCTCGACTGGGACTGGAAAACACCCAACAACATAATGAGGCAAAAACAGCAATTTTGCTCATTTCTGTGTCATGACTGACTATGAATCTTTCTTATACATTTGGATGCTCAGTGCTTGTGGCTCCGTGCCAAAACCAAGTGAAATTTAGTAAATTATAACTCTTTTTTAACAATCTCAAATATGGAAGACCATAAAATAATTCTTCAGCCTACCTAAAAACTAGTGCCTACCATATTTCTTTGTGTATAACATGATTCTTATACTATACAAGTACTAGATATGATTGAAAATAGGTATGAAATTATAGCCTCTTGTTTTTCTGCTTTGATATTTCAAATTTGTGTACATACATATTCATGTATTTCTCTGTCATCATCATCATCATTATCATCATCATCACCACCACCACCACCACCACCATCATCATCATCACCACCACCACCACCACCACCATCATCACCACCACCACCACCACCACCACCACCACCATCATCATCATCATCACCACCACCACCACCACCACCATCATCATCATCATCATCATCATCATCATCACCACCACCACCACCACCATCATCATCATCATCATCATGTGGCATTGTGGAGCCAGTACTTTCTGATCTTGTCTCATTCATCATGCTATCTTATTTTCTTCCAGCCACATTTTTGCATATGATTTTCTAGAAACCATATTGTGAGTTGTGATGTCCAACAGTCTTCAGACATTCTTGCTACATGAACAGCCATTTGAGTTTTCTAATGGATTCTACGATATCTCAGACTCCAGTTTTTTCTTCTGATGGGCTTAACTTTTGTAATGTATGTATGAAAATTTTTCCGCATTGATGTGTGTATTGCATGACCCACTCTCTGTACTTTTGCTCAGGTAAGAGTACAAAATTATCCATGGTATACACAAAGAAATACGTCATATTGAAATTCTTCACTCAGTTTGCTTATGTTTACTTATCTTGTGACAAATTCATGTATGCCTCCTCCTTCACTGTATGCCTTTTATCTTAGCCTTTATGTCACAAAATCATCTCAATTCAATAAAAGCCATGCAAACTCTCTTCTGCTATTGTTCAGATAGATGTTTAGCTATGTGAATGAAGAAATAGCAGTTGCCTTGAAGCAAGGATATTTGAAGCCCAAGGCAATTTCTTTGAGTTCCAATTCGTGGTGACCCCTATGACATCTGCACATTCTCCATTTATTGCTTAAGGCAACTGCTTCATTTGCTTATGATAGGTTTATAGAGCTAGATAGTACATTCTGGATCAAAGGAGAAAAGTATATTGCATTTGTGCATTAGATTAAGCAAATTTGATATTTCAGGTGTTCAAAGTTCAGTATTCTTCTCCTGCACCAATATTCATATCTACATCTTTATGCAGATGTGTTAGGGACTGATAACTATAACTGTCAACATAGGTTTCTTCGGTTTTCAAGTGGGTTGGTTCACTGGATATGTATGTATCTACTATATGTACAGGCCAAACCAATGGAGCTAGACGGCTGAAAATTTGAACATTTATTCTTAAAATAAACTTATTTACTTATCACCCCTTTTTCAAATATTTTTTGCTAATATTTGTCCATTTATTTAAGATAAAAAATTGTTTTTGATTGCAAAATTGAATTTAAAATTTGTTCTACTGACATTCATTCATTTTCATCTATTTTTTTTTAGCATCTGCTTCAAAAAATAAATTAAAAAGCAATCTTTTGTAAAGTTATAAAGTTAACATTCGTTCATTTCTTCCTAACAATGAATTGACAAGCGAACTCTGGTAGAGTTTCTAAGTTAATATTTGTTTATTTATTTTGGAAATTAGATCTACAAGTGATTTTTGCTAACATGCCAACTTGGGACTACCCAAGCCTTCCCAGGGGTTATGCAGGCCTGCTTAGGCCCTGAAATATTCTAAATTTCAATGTCAGGACCAAGAAGCATGTTAAATTACAATGTCCAATCACTAAAAACTACTCATGTTGCACTGAAATAAACTAAATTCAACCGTCTGGATTGGTATTTAGTCAGTTTTCAGAACAATTATTTTTAAGCTTTTAAGAAGGGAGAACTATTCACAATGTGCATAGGTCTGTCCTCGGTATATCTATACAAATATAGATAAATATATACATATATATATTTATATATTTTTCAATGTACTTAGCTCAGTGGTGAATATTAATCTCATAGAGCAAACATTATACTATAAAAAGCTTCAAAAGAAATTCAACAAATGACTGTATATCTGACTAAAGACTCTTAACCTTCTTTGAGTTAAGCTTCATTAAAAAAAAAATTCCATCCAAACTGTCAACATCAACATGGGTTTCTTCAGTTTTATAGTTGGGCTGGCTGGCTGACTTTGTATGTGTGTATCAAATTTGTATGAAATTTTAAGCATTCACTGATTATCATGTCAAGAAAAAAAATCTCCAAAATAGTTCATGAGAGGGAGGTTCAATTTGCAATGTAAGTTCAAGCTAAACTGATCCCCTAATGTGCATGGGCAGCATTTTGAGTGACTAATCAGACCTGCTTACTTCTTTTCTTCTTCCCTCTCTTCACATTATCTCATTTTCTTTGTCTTTACCAATCACAATTTATATCAGAAACCATTAACCAAGACTATCACCGAAACTAGCAACATGGGCTTCTTCAGTTTTTAAGTTGGTCTGGCTGGCTATTTATATCTTACATATACAGGACACACCAATTGAGCTGGAGGACTGATATTCCGACCATTTGATCTATGTCTAGGAAAAAAAAAAAAAAAGAAAATCCGTCCCCTAAATAGGCTTTTAGTTGGGGGGAGGGGGGTCAATTTGCAATTTGAATTTTTCCTAAATGGGTCACTTAGTTTGTGTCTGGCAGCATTCATACTTGTTTTTGAAAATTCAGACTTTCTTAGTGATCACTGCTCAACAAAAGGCGAGAGAAGCAACTGATTCATTATTCATCCTCTTCTTCCAATTTTTTATTTGATCACTTCGACGCAGCATGCTACCGAAAAAAGTTTGCCACTTGTCAGTTTCTGGGACTAAACAGATCTGTCTTTTTTCCCTTTGCTGTCTCCTTTCTCTTTTGTTACGTTCTAGATCATAATGGGAAAGAAATAAGATTAATAAATATAGAAATAAATCAAAAGAAACGAAAAACTATGAAAAACAAGAATCTTTAAGAATTCCCATAAATCCTTTGCAAAATCTCACAAATTGCCTGAAGATCTGCGACAGTAAAACTCGTTTCATGTTCTCTTGTCAAATTCCTGTAACACCCAACATCTGTTATTAACAAATTCTGGATAATATTTCAGAGACTATGAAGTTTGAAAAATTGTCATAATGATAAAAATAACAGTTTAGGTTCATAACTAATAACATCTGTGAGTTCTTACATTTATGGCTCAATGGTTGAGGTTTCAGAGATAAAAGTTTGTAAGACAGTCACTCAATAGAAACCATTATGTGACTAACATCTTTTTTTATCTATGAATAAAATACTTTTCTTGTGTATTGTCAGGCGGAGATCACTAAAAACTTTGAGTTTTCAAAAACCCAGAGTGAACAAAGCTGGACACAAACTACGGAACCAGTTTAGCATGAACATTCATTGTAAATTGAACCCTCTCACTAAAAACCTATTTTGAGGTGGGGGGGAATAAAAAAAACAAATGAAAATTCTTTTCTAAACATAATAAGGAGTGAATGTGCACATTTTCAATATTCTAGCTCTATTGTTGTGGCCAGCATTATTCATACATACATAGCCAGCCAGCCAAAACATCTTAAAAACTAAAGAAACCTATGTCAATAGTTTTGGTCACCAGTTTTTAGCAACAAAGATCAAAAATCAAGGAGAATTCCCTCAAAACCTTAGTAAACTTTCAGACATTACAGGAAGATCTGTGACAATAAAATACTGTTTCTCTGAATTTTTGAGGTGAGATATTATTATTTCTATTATTATTCGGACTATCCTCATCTTGGATGTTTCTCATACAACGTTTTGGCCGTTGTACTCTACAGCCTTCATCAGGCATCATCTGGTAGGTGTGGGGAAGTAACAAACCGAACCCTTTATTTAACCGACTGGGGTATATAGACTGCACTCCCCTCTTAGCAGTAGTAGTATTTTCGAACTATCATTGTCTCACACTGGGATTGAACCTACCGGATGATACCTGATGAAGGCCGTAGAGTACAACGGCCGAAATGTTGTATTAAAAACAACCAAGATGAGGATAGTCGAAATAATAATAGAAATAACAATAAAATACTGTTCATGCTCCGCTGTAAGACTCAACATTTGTAATCAAAAACCTCTGAATAATATAGTAAACACTTGCTATAACTGATTGGGGGGAAGAGAGTTGTTGTTTAATCGAATGGTTACCTCATGTTCTGTGACTGCATTTAATCAACATTGGTCAGTAAATCTAAAAGTAGTTTGGTTGCCCCTTATTCCATTTTCAATCTACCTTATGTGTTTGTCACATTTATCAAACTTCATTTGCTAAATATGAAGTAAGTTTGATCTCTTCTGATTTTGTGGCTGGGGACGAATATGAAGAAAATCATAATCTTATCCGAAACGATGACCATGGCGAAGAATTCTGCCATTTTGGCATTTTGATTTTGATTTCATAATTTTTTCTTTTAAATTTTTTCTTTTGAATTTGAAATTCAATTCAATCCACCAAATTTGTTCATATGACCCTCCCCACATCACCATCCAGCATCTATTTTCTTGAGCTAGCTCAGTATGGCATTATGCAGGCATCACAGTCCAGAGACTTCATTGGGTGGTTTTAAAATCGGAAACTGACTGAATGTGATGGATACCCTACACAGTACTGCTGCACACAGTTTGCTGTGTCCTGGGCGGAGACCTTTCCCAAGAATACCTCTGTTTCAGCCCAACTGATGAGCAGCCTGTTCAATAGAAAAAACGATTTGCGTTCAAGGTTGTTGCCAACTTGCTTAGCTGAGGGCTTGTTGATGAATTAATGGAGGTGTGTGTCTAACATGGACCACGCCTCTCTCTCTCTCCATCTGTCAGGCAGCTGATTTTTTTAAAGGGGATGCTGCTTCCTCATCTTCATAGCTTTGGAAGCAAAGCATTCTCTGTTTAGCTGGCATGGGGCATCAACCCAGCTCCATATGTGAGACCAAGCTGCATGATTAGAGTGACTTCTCAGCCAGATTCCAGCGTTTGTGGTTAAATGATGGTGGAACAATGTCAGAGATTATAGGGAGCAGGGAGACGGGCGTTGTCTTGATGATGCCTGATATAAGTTGGAGGGTAAGATTTATAACAGTATCCACTAATTTTTTGTGGGCACTGTGTGGAGAAGAGTAGGGCTAATCTGGATGTTCTCATGGTGGAGAAGTCAGTACACTGTGAGTACCAAGAAGCCTTCCCAACAAGTTCACTTGCTTCAAGATCTTCTTGGATTTCCTCTAAATGTGTACATCTATCTGGAAGTGGATCCACCTTTTCTGAAGTCAGCCAGGTTTTGTGGAAGTTTTAATTCATTTATTCTGCCAAGAATAGCATGTTCCATGAGCTTGCATATAATTGGCAGGAATGAGATTGGGCAATAATTGGTGGGGTCATTGGCCAGTTTCTTTGGTCCCAGGATAGCAGAAACTCTTGTTTTTTCCCAGATGGAAAGGATAGTTCTTTTGTTGAGGTAGTCTGATAGCAAGGACCACAGTCTCATATTCTGAAGGAACTTTGGGTAGATCTGATCTACGCTAGGGGCCTTGCCACGTTTGAAGCGCATTCACAAGTTCATTGGTGGTCAAAACATCTGAGAGTGGACAACTGGCTGGAATGCTTTTCTTGACCTCCTCAATCTGACTCTTCAGCCATCATCTCAACCCTTGACAAGTATCTCTGTTCATGCCTTATTTGTCATTATTGACCAGGACAGATGCAATGACTTTTGCAGAGAATCGGTATAGTTTAGCGGTGTTGTTGTGACCAGTTTGGTTATTTATGGTCTGCCATGCTTTCCTGCCGGAGTGTGTAAATTTTATGCTTGTTACTGTCTCTTCTCATTGCTGACGCTGCTTTCTACCTAGGATCGCAAAGAGAGGGACGTGTTTCCCCTTTGAGTCAGAATCAGCAAGAGCACTGTCACATTCCTCATCCCAGCAGGGGATGTAATGATTGTCTCTGCCTCTGGGTATTGAGTGTTTCGCTGTTGAGAGCAGGCTGGTAAAAGCACTGTTCACAGTTGATTCATTGCTACATAGATCTAGTAGGGCGTCGGCAAATGTATCGGTGTTGGATTCAAATTTGTGCCAGTCTGCTTTCCTGAAGTTCCAGCATTTCTTATTAATAGTTTTTGCTTTCATCTCTGGAGTTGGTGTACAAAATAATTTGACAATGAGAAGAGGTTGAGAAGGTCCCTGCAGCACTTGTCGGTGAGATTAGTGGACACAGGTGTGAAGTCTGGATTAGCCTGTGTCTTATGTCTCTTTGAGGAGAACGATGATGAAGCTTTCATACTGTTTATTAGATGGAGGTCTGATAACTTGACCTGGTTGTCCAATACTTCCTCATTTGGGTTAGAGCCGGGATAGCACAAGTATTTGTGCTGGCTACTGAAGTCACTTCAGACTATAGCTGACGGGTAGATCTTTGGAAGTGCATAAATGAGAAGTGTGCAAGGAAGGGGGTGTAGATGTTCATGATATTAACCCCATTCACCTCGATGATGCTCCATTCAATAGAGTTACCAGTATGTGACTGGCATATGGACTTGGTGCAGAATCCATCCCGGGTGTACGTTTTGATACCACGTGTCCTATAAGGAGTGGAGGTTGTAACAGAATGGCATACACAAGTTCAATTGGTGGTCAAAGTATCAGAGAGTAGGCAACTGGCAGGAATTATGAGTTTATTTTTGTCTTATGTGTTTCCTTGAGTACAATGATATAAACCTTGTATCAGCCAGATGATGTATAATATTGTACTTTGCTCTTCCATGATGATTTGGAGTACAACCAAGGCATCAGCAGTCATGTCCACGGCAGCTCATTCTGAAGGGAATGCAAGCCCCCTGGGTTGTCGGGTTGATCGGAAGTATTACTGGATTGATACTTTCATTGGCATCTTAAGTTGAGTCCAGTCATTATGATTCGTCTCACTAAATCAAGTGCAGGTTCACAATTCAATCCCCATCCATCAAATTGTTACCCGAAAAAATGACCTAATGAATTATTTTAAAGACACAGTGTTCCGAATTTCAATTTCATAATCTTTTCTAGAACTTTTATCTAATTTGAATTTTCCTCATTGATTTTCAATTAAAGTTGAAACATTTTTAATCATTACTGTCACTTGACATTGCATTTTAAAATTTGAAATTCAATTCAATCCACTGAAAAAAATAGCCAGTCATAAAAATTATAAGTACTTTATTTTCTTTAGTACTGTTTACTTTCACGTGTACTACTTTTCATCGAATTATACTTTCAATTTCATTTCAGGTCGAGTTTTTGCGACAAGGATTTAGATGAAACTAGATAAGTACAGCACCTACCGATAGAGAATTTCTATACCTTAAATTTGTTTTGGGGTGAAATCAAATTGAATGAAAAATATTTGTAAAGAATTATTGTTAATAAATTAATTTGTATCAAAATGAATTATTGTTCATTTTGTAGTATTTTGATAAAATCATTGTGTTTCAAAATTATTGTTTGACTTGTGAAAAGTTGAAAATGAAAGAGAATTTAATGAATATGACGGAACTATTTTCTGCACAGTTTTTTGGGGGGGGTAACACTGGCAAGGAATTTCCTGGACCACAAAATTGAAAAGTACTGAAAGTTCAGTATGGTCAACATGTTTGCTGTATTCATCAATCACCAGTAACCCACAACAGAGTGTATAAAACATGAAAAGCACTAAAGCAGTTACATAAATTACATCAACAGTTATTGGAGAATAATTGACTGAAATTATATGAATTTTTAGAAAAAAAGTTTTTTCATATATTTAGTGTTTGAAGCTGTAAAACTTTCTAGACTATATATATATATATATATATGTATATATATATATATACATATATATATGTGTGTGTGTGTGTGAGTGCGTGCGTGTGTATATATATATACATATATGTATACAATATATCCAGACGTATACATGTAAACACATACACACACACACAAACACATACACACATACACACACACACACACACATGCACACACTCACACATATATACATATACATATATATATATATATAATGTGTACTGTAGAGAGTGAGACAGACTTGGGAGTGAGGTGTTTGGAGGTAAGGTTTATTAATCCTTATAAGTAAAAAACTATATATATATATATATATATACACATGTATATATATATATATATATATATATATATATATATATATATGTAGTCTAGAAAAATTAACAGCCTTAATCAAACTTTTCAAAAGTTTTTTGTGTCACTCCAGTCTCTTATTTTCCAATATCTAATAATGTAATTTATGTAATATTTTCCAATGTTTTCTTAATGTTTTATGCATACTTTGATATTATGGAACTAATTGTGAATTTTCTCTTATTAGGATCATTAATTGTTTACCATGCAACCGTTTTGCTGATTTAAAAACAAAACAGTTATATAAACATGGGGCGCCAGCAGTGTTGATCAAACACCACCTCCCTTTCAGCTATGACTTTGATATGTAGTTTATGTCATACAACTTGTTTGTTGTTTTATATAAGGTATCATAATGTATTGTACACGCACATTATTTTGTACTACATATTCAATTTTTTGGTATACAGGGCTTACTTACGTAAGTTACCCAAAAGTTAGAAAAAAAACCCAGACATGACTAGTTGTTCAGATTACTTTTATGAATGTTCACCTTTGTGAATATTAAATCCGTGGTGTCTGTTTTAATCTCAGATTATATGAAATCCAACTGATGATATCATCTTCAAGAATACTATTTGCACAGAAAATCTTTTTTGTGTTGATTTTCTACCAACAAAGGTAACCAAAGAATTTGATATGTTTTTTCACTAAGGGAATTTTTCCATGTCATATACCATCTTGCTTCCATCAATTTGCTTTCCCCTTTAGATGATCATGTAAATTATCTTTATATACATGGTTGTAGCAAAATGAAACCACATTCAAGCCAGTAGTAACACCTGAGTGGGCTATTCCACTAATATACTTCAAGATTTTGTTATTTAGCATTCCAGGTTCAATTCCCCACCCCGTCCAACAACCTATCAGTCAGATAGATGGATCACAGTCAATGGCAAACACTAGCAAAGACTTAATCCATCCCTTTTGACATAACTCCATTCACCATACATAATGCAATGTTTTGAAGATGCTAAGAGGAATAAGTTTCACTGAGGAAGAAGAGAAAAACTTTGGCTAATAAGGAACAGTGTTAATGCTTTTGCAGGGGAATTGATTCAATCAAAAACAACTATTAGCAATTTGTTAAAGAATTTGGAAGGATATGGCACTGAAAAATGATTTCAGAAATTACCTGAACAAACTCCTGCAGGCAGTGTCACCTTCTCTAAGAGGCATTGGAAGATGGAGCATATTCTAAGACCTCTAAAATAAACTTGATCTCAATATCACTGCAAGAAGAATCTGGCAAGTTCTCAATGAATCAGGACCCAGAATGGGCAGCTGGGTATTTGAACATACCCCCTATGCCCTTAATAAAGGAAAGTCCCATTTAAGGGAGCCCTGCTGCATTTGTACTGTCATACAAAACAAGTATATATTTTGGACATCTCTGAATAATAAAAAAATAATTCAGCTTTTTGAGTCGTTTTCCACCAATTAAATGGTAGTGCATGTCTATTTGGTGCAAATTTTCCTTTTGCATCAACTCTCACCAAATGTTGGAGAGAGACCCTCAAGAGGGAAAAGCCCTCCCAGGCTCCCAAATCTCTAGTTACACTACTGGTTGCTTATGAAGAGTAATCCTCTTTCTTTTCCATCCATTCAGTAAATAATTATTCCTCTTACCTTCAATCAGAAATTGCACATCCCAATCCTGAGGACAAATCAAATCTCTCAAGAGAGATCTCCCCCAAAACATACAGATTTTTAAAGTTTTGATTTATAGATTATATTTTCTAATCAATGGAATGCATTAGACAATCCCTTTTTAAATTACTGAAAATCTTTTTGGTTGATAAGGTTACATGAATACATAAATTACAGGTCTGGTGAATCACACAATTGAAACTGTCACATACTGTGTTGGAGGTGATCAATTAGAAAGAAACTGTTTTTCTAGTCATAATAAATAGTGAATGTCTTGCGATCACTATAAAGTGTGAATACTGCCAGACATAAACTGAGGGGACAATTTGGTATAAACTTATATAGTATATTGAAACCTCAACTGGAAAGTTAATTTGAAAAAAAAAAGTTTACCAAGACATAATGAGTAAATGTTAAAATTTTCATCCCTGTAGCTCCATTGGTACAGCCCGTATACATATTACATACATACATACATACATACATACATAGCCAATCAAACCAACTTGAAAACTGAAGAAAGCCATGTTGTCAGTTTTGGTTGATGGTTTCTGATAAGTGAAATTATATTTGATATATATATATATATATATATATATATATATATATATATATATATATTGAGACACAAAGATAGTTTTCTTTAGTTTTTAACTTACTCTTGCTTGTTGGCTCTATATTTATTAGTGTATGATATGTACAGGTCACACCAGTGAACCTAGCGGGCTGATAATTTGAACATTTACTCCTTATTATGTCTAGAAAAAAACATTTCTTTGTTTTTTTTTCAAAATTCCCCAAATTTTTAGTGAGGTTCAATTTACCACGGAAATTTATGCTAAATTGGTCCCTAATTTGTGTCCTCTGTTCACATTCAGTTTTTGAAAATTCAGACTTTTTAATGATCCAACAAGAGGTGAAATAAGCCACTTATTCATTGATCATCCCTTTTACCAGTTTTTTAATCGATCACCCCCAACACAGCATGCTGCCAAAATAGTACTTGTTTTGCTGAATAGTATAGTAATGAATGCCACAAAATCATCGAGCTTGAAGAATCAAATTATTTACCATATTTTGTTACATATAAGATGCATCAACATTTAGAATACACCCTAAATTCAGCATGAAAAATGTTAGAAATAACAGGGCTGGTTTGTCATTCAAAAGAAACCTCCACATGAATGTCTTTTGGCAGCATCCTGTGTAGGTGGTGATCTCTAAAAAATTTGAAAAAAAATGGTGATCAATGAATTAGTTACTTCTCTCAAATTTTGTTGGCAGTGATAAGTACAAAAGTCTGAAGCAAGTGTGAATGCTGCCACACACAAACTAAGGGATCAATTTAACATAAACTTACATTGCAAATTTAACCCCCACAAGAAAACCATTAGGGTGGGCGATTTAAAAAATAAACTGAACATAATAAGGGATAGATTTTCAAATTTTCATCCCTCTAGCTCCATTGATATGATCTGCATGCCTGGTACACAAATAGCCAGTGAGTAAGAAGTATAAAACATTCATCATATTGTTGCTTATAAGATATGCTCAGCTCAGCCTAGATTCAGAATGAAAAATATTAGAACAATGATATTGAGGGCACTCTTTTATAGCCTGCCCCTGACCCAAATGGAAGAGCTGCCTATGACCCAGGGTCTTGGTTGTTACATACTACACCTGATAGATTACCAGGCTCCTTTGCAAGTACGATGACTTATAATTTGTAGTTGGTAGTGCAGCTGTGTGTTTCTTCAAATCCATTCATTTAAGGTATTGGTTATATGATATTTATTCATTCTAAAGTTACATAGACTATTTTGCTGGGTAAAGATACACACATACACACACACACACACACACACACACACATACACACGCACATGCACACACACACACAATATATATGTATATATATATATATATATATATATATATATATATATATATATATATATATATGTACATTACCCATGGAATAAACACACTTAGGATATTCACACAGCTTTTTTACTTCGTGGAAAATAAACAAATCACAGATATGACACAAAGCAATATTTGTTTAATAATTGAACATTGGGGTTTCATGAAATATGCCTCAAACAAACGAGACTAAATAATTTGAATTAATGGCATATTTTTTTCTAGATCAGGTAGAGGGACAAATTGTTCCCTTGTAATTTGCATTTTTAAAACAAATAACAGCACAAATCTAAATATGCAAATTAGTCTGCAGTTGAAAGAGACTGCTTGCAGACCATAACAAGCTGTTGGACTCGGCTAATTGAAAGGAAATATGGCTCCAACAAGTGAAATGTCAATGGAAAGGAAAATCAAAAATCCCTCAAGGAGGGAATTCAGCATGCATCGTACCAAAAGATGTTGGTTGTTCCCGGTCAGCTGTGTCTAAATTTTGGTGCAAAATTGGAGGGTTATAAAAGAAAAACAAACCGGTTGACCTCAGAAGATGTCAAAGTGTCAGGATAGAAAACTCAACACAATATGCCTTGAAAATTGGAAATGGACTACAAAGCAAATGAAAAACAAATGGGCAGAAACAGGAGTCAATGATTCTGACAAAACTTTGAGAAATCTTCTGAATGAAATGGAATTTACAAATGGAAAATATAAACAAAAACTAGCACTCAAACCTGAACAGAAGAAAACAATGTTACAATTAGTTAAAGAGATGCGATCATGAAGTGTGGATGATTGGATATTCATTGGAGGATCTCAAATCTACATTGGTCAAGGCCACGTGGCTTGAACTTATATTTGGTATTGATCCAATCAAACATATATAACTACTGGAGGCAAACAAGCAAATGTCCCTATTCATTTATGCTATGGGGTTGCATGTCAGGTACAAAAGCAAAGGTGATGACATTTTTCAGGATGATAATGCATCTTGTTACAGAGAAAATAGTGTTTTTATTCAGGAAAGATAAATCAACTCAGTGAAATCGTCATCAAATAGTTCAGACCTCGATCAATTATGGTGGAAATTTGAAAAGAATGGTTTATGACAGGGCTGTATCCTTTAAAGCTGATCTGTCAACCTCTATTTGAGAAAGCTGGAACCAGCTCATTGGAGAATATCATTTTGTAAGGCCTCTGCCTCAAAGAATTCAGGCCATCATAAAGCCTGAGGGGGAGCAACAAATTACTGATTGTGATTTTTCTGATGATAATTCCATAATCTTTTCCTGTACTTGATCTAGAAAAAAATAATAATTTACTCAAGTTAATCTAGTTTATTTGAGGTGTGAAGTCAGAATGTTCAGCTATTAAATAAAGATTGTAGTGCATCACATCTACAATTTGGTTTGTTTTCTGTGAAGTACAAAAGGTGGGTGGACGTCTGTAAGTGTTGTTATTTCATAATTTTTGCGAGAGGTAATATATGATATATATATATATATATGTATACACATTTATTAAAGTGCATTTTATATGCCACAAATAATAGTATGTGTAAGTATGTATGCGCATGTGTGTAATTGTGTACAAATCTATATTCAAATCTATATATCTATCCATCTCTCTCTCTCTCCTTATATATATATATATATATATGCATATATATATATTATGTATATATATATACATATATTAATAGATAAGCATGTATCTATATTTATATCTATATCTATACATACATATATATATATATATATATATATATATATATATATATATATATGTATATATATATATATGATATTGACAAATTGATACATAAGCCAACAGAAATAATTATGAATGCATTATATTACTTTGAAACGATCTCCTGAATAAACAATTAAAGTAAATGGTGCTGCTGCAGGAATCCGGAATTTATTCTATTTAGGCTGTCGAAGCCAAATGATACTTTCACCGTGTAGTAATGGAGGATGATGTCAAATAGAACTCAAAGTGATATAATGCATTTATAATATATATATATATATATATATATATATATATATATACATTACCTATTCCATCTTTAACTCTATTCATTCTTTGATTGAATTTTTTCTATTACTACTAATAATTTTGATCAAAGGCTCTGAGATATTCTTTAAAGTACTGACATCTCAAAGAGCTTCAAGTCTGCAAGCTAGAATTCATACAATAAGCAACATTTTCAGGTTTCTTAATTCTACTTTGGAAGCCAAGGGTTTCATCAAAAAGGAATGAAATTACTTATTTCGATTCTGTGGAGGCAAGTTCTAAAGAATTTTTTTACCAAAGAGGAATCTGTCTCATTTGTATAATTTTTCTCATGAAAGGAATATATGAATATCCCTGTGTGGGTGTATGTGCATATACATTAATATATATATATATATATATATATATATATATATATATATATATATATATATATATATATATATATATATGGCACTTTTTATGTATATGTTCATATATATATATATATATATATATATATATATATATGGCTCTTCTTGTTTTGGCAGATAGCCTTAGCAGCCTCAGGTCTTTTTGGAACTGTCAACCAAACTGTCACCAAAACTGTCAACATAGATTTTTTAAGTTTTCAAGTTGGTCTGACTGTCTGTCTGGTGATATATATATATATATATATATATATATATATATATATATATATATATATAGATATATATATATATATATATAGATATATATATAGATATATATATATATATATATACATATATATATATATATATATATATATATATATATATATATAGATATATATATATATATATATATATATATGTATACATCTATCTAGTATACAAGCTGCACCAATGGAGTTAGAGGGCTGAAATTTTCAACATCTATACAGTTTAATGTTGATATTAATTAAAATGGTTTCTTGTACAAACTAAATAATGAAAACTAGAAAGTTGGTCTGTACATGAACTTCAGTAAAATTCCAACATGGCATACTACCAAAAGACTGTCACTCGGTTGTTTCTATTGAGTGACTAACCAGACCTGTTTTTTTTTTAGGGTTTTTTTTTCCTGCAGCACCTTTCATGACTAATTCAGACAATGCTCAATCGGTAGATCCAGTTGCAGAATTACTCAAAGAAGTACTCAAAGAAGTACATAAAGAAGTATACAAAGAAATACACAAAGAAATACTCAAACAAGTACACAAAAAAGCACACAAAGAAGTACACAAAAAGGAGCACACAAAGAAGTACAAAAAGAAGTATACAAAGAAGTACACAAAGAAGTACACAAAAAGGAGCACACAAAGAAGTACACAAAAAGGAGCACACAAAGAAGTACAAAAAGAAGTACACAAAGAAGTATACAAAGAAGTACACAAAAAGGAGCACACAAAGAAGTACACGAAGGTGCCTGATCCAAATATCTGAGTTCCCACTCACTGATTTCCATGATGGTACTTCTCTCACACAGATCACAGATGGTCACCATACGAAGAAGTTCCTGCATGCACTACATATCTCCAGGCAACTCAGTCTGATGTAATTTGTTTCCAGGACTTATGTTTGATCATTAGTTGTTGCATGGTATCTTTGCATACATCTCTTTACCAGTGTTTTAGTCTTCCTCTGGATCGTCAGGCATTGGTAAGCTCTCTAAACAGGAGCTCTTCAGATATCCAGTTGTTGTCCATTCTGCTGACATATCCTAGACATCTGAGTCTTCTTTTGCATAGGATTGTTGTCATGACTGGTGAGCTGTGCCTGTTCAAGGACCTTTTTGCTTGAGACTGACTTGCAATTTGTGTTTGATTTATTATATATACAAGCACAGGCAGCCGTTCAGTCGGGTTACTCCTCTATAGGGACAGAAGAGGTGGCAGACTCCTATAGCTTGTTTTGACATCTGCCAGGAGGAGGGAATTCCTGTCAAACCTACAACCTTAGGCCCTCACTCCTATCAGGGCAATCTCAGTGGATTATAGAATGCAAAATATCGGTTTGAAGGGTGGGGTTTGCTCTGTGCATGTCATGCTTCTCATTAAAATCTCATCAAGCAGGTTGAAAGGCTATTTTGTATACATGACCATGCCATTTAAGAATCCCATAAGTCAAGCCATTCTTTCATTTATACATTGACAGATAAATAGGTAGGTCTGGTTGGTCACTCAATAGAAAACTGTTATGTGCCTAATATCTAATGGCAGTATACTGTGTTCTAGGTGATCAATTAAAAATTGAAAAAAGGTGTGATCAATGAATAAGTTAATTCTTTCGCAGTCTGTTGGGCAGTGATCACTAAAAAAGTCTGAATTTTTCAAATTTGTGAATGCTGCCTTACATGAACTCACGGATATTTAACGTAAACTTATTTTGCAAATTGAACCCCATTCTAAAAACCCATTTAGGGGAGTGATTGAAAAAAAATCTCTTTTTTAAAAAAACATGATATAGAGTACATGTTTAAAATTTCAGTCCTTTAGCTCCATTGATGTTGTTTGTACACGTGATACATACATACATACATACATACACACACACACATACATACATACATACACACATACATACATACATACATACATATACAGCTAACAAAGGCAGCCAGATCAGCTTGAATATGTGTTTAAGTGTGAGTGTGTGTGAGTTTGGGATGTACACAGACTAACACATATATAGGTTTTACTTATACATATTTTTTTGGTATCTGTCAATATATTTCATATTTACATTAAAATCCTATGCATCATGTACAAGATACAAGAATCAAAATCAAAAATGCAGTGCTGGGTAAAGTAGACCACATCATTTACCCATAACAATGAATCTCCATTTAATCTTGAAAAAAAGAAGGAATCAGGCATAGAACCATTCTAGGTTGGCAAGCTTTCAGCAGTTCAAGCTCAACTTTCATGAACAAGAAAATCTCATGATTCCTGAAAAGAAGGGCATACAACCAATGCATCCCCCTGATAGTCACCTATCAAGCTGAAAGATAGAACATAACAAAAAGATCGATCCTCAAACAAAGAAGCATGCAACATGAACAGGAAAGAATCATGCCCGATAACATATGGAGAGATCCCAAGACAAGCACAGTATATTAGAGGAGAAAACAGCAGTCTGAGATATCATGGAATCCATTAGAAAACTCAAATGGCAATGGGCTAGTCATGTTGCAAGAATGGCAGACAACCAAATGTGGATCTCCAAAGATCATGTGTGAAACTGTGGTCAGCGGAAAATAAAATTGTGTGATGCAGTACACAATTTCAGGAAATATTGGCTCTGCGACATCCACTATACAGAGGTCTGGTGAATCCTTGGGTGAGGTCTACGTCCAGCGATCAATGCTAAAAGTGTGATGATAATAATGATGATGATATCCAGTTTTTATAAGAATTTCATAAAACAGTATGTACAGTTTATATTGATATATAAGTAGAAATAAAAATGTTTTTTCCACTTATTACAAGAAATAGGACATTGCTTTCACTACAAATGGTGAGTGGAATACCTATCATGTAACATAAATATTCTGAATATACATTTTTACCTCCCCCCAAATTTATAATTTGACAGCTGTTTAGCTCAATGGTAAGACCATTGCTACATTGAAGCAGCTACCTATCGGCAGTAGCCCCATTTTCGTAAATTGTTTATTCTATTTGCATTGTCTAAATAGAATGATATATTAACTGTTTAACGATGGGAGATTGTTCCAAATAAGTTTCTGTATGATATAAGGCAATTCATAATTCATTCTGTCGGACCAAATACATCCATTTCTTGATACGTAACTGTCGCATTGAAAGAAACAAACAGACCAAGAATAAAGGAGATGAGAATTTGGAAAGCAGTTATTTGGTATTTGTATTACCATTAGTTGTTTGGCTCAATGATAAAAGCATTGCTACGTTGAAGTGGCTACCCTATAGGTGGTAGGTTCGATTCCTGCAGCAGCCCCATTTTTTAAATTATTTACGTTGTCTAAATTGAGAAATATATTAACCGTGTAACAACGGGTGATCATTTCAAATAAGTTTCTCTATAATATATATATATATATAAATATATATATATATATATGTGTGTATGTGTGTGTGTATGTGATGTGTGAGAGATATGGATGCCTTCATCTCTTCTTTTCATTAATCAATTTATCTATCATTATTTCTCCTCTCTCTCTTTATAAACATACACACATACATATATACATATGTATATACATGTATATGTGTATGTGAGTGTGTGGGTGGGTATGGGTGTGTGTATGTGCGTATATGTACATACATGTGTGTTTATTTGTGTGTGTGGTTGTGAGTTTGTACGCATCAGTTTGCACACTTGTTTATAACATTTAAAATTTTTTAGGGTTCCTCAGATATACTGCATCCCCAGAGCTCCGGTGCACCCCACCCACTCGCAGTGTCCGCTGGTCCCATATGCCACTTCTGAGAGTGCCCATAATTTTAGGAAATGACATTATCATTCCAAGGGTTGTCCAGACTATGAACTAATTCTTTGAGCTGCTTTTGTTGGCACCATATCAGGTGATCCATTCTAGAGTACAATACACAAGGAAAGATAAGGATCTCTTTTCCACAGAAGAAAGTGGCCAAAAGAGATCCCTGTCTTCTCTTAAAGATTGTTTACCTGAAGAAGCAGAAGCAACACAAGGAACCACTTTTGTAATCATCAATACAACTTATAGGATACAAAAATATAATTGTATAATGTTTGTATGAATCCTGGATGCTGGATCTGATTGGTCCTTTTGATAGCATTTCATCCTACACTTCTTACTCTGGGTTTCTATAAGGTGGGACTGCAAGCTCCAACCCCACTTTTCCTGCTATTTTAACATGTAGCTGGGGTAGGAGCGGCTTTTACTCCTGGTATTGGATTTAGAATTGTCATTCTCCTGGATCGGTCACCAACCAAGGCTACACAACCAAGTCTGCCCTCATTTCACTTATAGCTGGCAGGAGAACAGATTGATCCATGCCATTCTCAAGGGCATTGGTGCAAAGTGACAACTGACAGCTTTGGTCAGAATTTGAACTCAGCTCTCCAATTCCACTTTCTGTGCCAGTAACTGTCAAGCCACTCCAACCTTCTGTTCATTATATGTTCTGTTGAGCATCACAAACCCAAATTTCAGAAATTTGGTAACATCAGAAACTTGGCTATTTCAAAAATATTTGAATATTTTTTTAAACGGTCATTAAAAAAATTTTTGGCAGATATTTTTTTGAAAAAATCTAAAGAGTAGGTAATTGTTTGGAAGTGGTACATATTTTATTGAGATTTCATGAAAATAAATGAGTTTTTTGTCAATATTAGGGTACACTTAAATTCTGGGCACATAAATTTGTGGTGTTAATGACCAGATCCTTTAGTATCCGTAACTAACCCTAGCCTATGCTACACCAAAAACGCGTGAATTTCAGAAACTCGGAACCCTCTTCAGTTCTGAGGTCACTGTGATGCTCAGCTGTACCTTTAATTACCTTCACCAACAAAGCTAGAGAGGTATGTATATTTGGTTATGTCAGTCTGTCTATCCACACAATAAGTCCAAAAAGTTTTAAATGAAATTTTGTGGAAAGGTGGGCAATGGTATAAGGAAGAAATAGATAAATCTAGGGACGGATCAAGGAATATTTTCCTGATTGAAAGATATTTTTGCTTTTTTCTTCATACATTTACTGAGTGCTTTGTTCTTGGATCAATCCTTTTTTCCAAAAATATTTGCGGTGATCAATAAATTCTTTAAAACAAAAGGAATAACAATAATATTATATGACATTGGAAAACTAACTTGTATTTCTCCAATTGCTATCATTTCCTTTCAAATTATTTGGAGACATCTCAACAAATTTGTTTACTTCATTTTTTTAATCATATTGTTGCGCTTCTATCTTGAAACTGTTCCCAAAGCTATTAAATTTCTTTGTTATGTCTCCTCACAAGATATTGGGTTCTTTAGAAAATTTTGAAAACGAATGTGTCTTATGCATCATTTTTCTTAATTTGATTGTCAAAGTTTGGCAACTCCCTCTGATGCTTCCAATTTTCCAGAAGCCAAAATAGATTTTCAGAAGTTGTCAAGATCTTCCTATAATAAAGAATGTCTGAATTGATTTGAATTAAGTAATTTCAGTAGTGTACAGAAATGTTTTATTTGAACTGAACAAATTATGGAGATGGAACTGTCATATGGAAAAATAAATACACATTGAATATGAGTGAACTTAATCCAGAATTTACTTGAAATAAGCCGATGCTGGGAAAAGATCATCCTTTCTGAGTTCTTGGAGAGACATAAACTTATGAAATGCTTGCTTTGTCAAAATGCTAACCACTTTCTTGCTTCTTCAGAAAGGAAACAAACACTACACTTCTGTGAAAAATCTTTTAAATTGTGAACCTTGTTCACAAATTCTATTAATTCATATACAATGATTTATATAATTCAGAAGAATCAATATACCACTTTGACCTTTTCCAAATAACTATAGATTTGGATTTTTTACAAGCATATCTTTTGGAAATTAGACTGGGAAAACATGGGAGTAATCATAGACGGTGAGTAATCGAACAATTTGAGGTATTTTGGGGATATTGCATTAATATCAGAAACTATGCAGGATTGATAAAACATGTTAAGAGATCTAAATAGACAAAGCCAACAAATAGGGTTAAAGATGAACAAAACAAAGACAAAAGTATTGTCCGATAAAGTCCAGGAAAAGAGCCTTAGAAAAAGTTGATGAATACATTTACCTAGATCAGGCAATAAATCTAAAGAAAGACAACAGAAATGATGTAAGATGGTGCATGATGATCAGCTGGAAAGCATTTGGTATAAATTTAGATATACAAAACTTTTTTAACTACTCAAAAACAAATCAGAGTAGCACAGTGGACAATGGAAAGAGCCATGTTAGGAATAGAAAAAATACCAACGTATCTAGGAGAGGATCAAGATGATTAAGCTACAAAAATGGAGATGGGTATGGCACATAGCGAGATTAAGATACAATTGATGGAGTATATGCTAAACGACTGGTGCCTGTGAGACAGTAAATGCAGTTGGAAAAGACCAGATACAAAGTGCAGAGACAAGACGGAAAAGTTTGCCATTAAGACGATGGGGAGATTAGTGCAATCATGCTCGTCTTGGAAAGCGATAGGAAAAGATTTTGTCCAGCGGTGGACTTTTAACAGTTAATGAGGATGAGGATGATGATGATGATGATGGTGGTGGTAGTGGTGGTGGTGGTGGTGGTGGTGGTGGTGGTGATGGTGGTGGTAGTAGTAGTAGTAGTTCTGGTGGTGGTGGTGGTGGTGGTGATGATGATGATGATGATGATGATAATGATGGTGGTGGTGGCAGTGATGATGATCTCTGCTAAGAAATAGACATCACCATTCTTCTGAGTCAATTATGTTCTGTTTCTTCCTGATTACAGGGCATCATAAATGCATGATCTACTCACTTGGAACTGAATGATGAAATATCTCGTGAGAAATTTCTTTGTCCTGCAGCAAAAGATATTTTGCAGATATCATATCACACATTGAAAGGTCTTTTATTTACTCAGGCTGCACTGAAAATAGTACTATTTAATTTCCCTTCCTTGGAAACTAACTCTAGTTCTATACAGGTCTGGTGAGTGATTCAATAGAAACCGTCAAGTGACAAGCATCTTTTGGCAGCATGTCGTGTTGGCGGGGGATGATCAATTGAGAAATTAAAAAAAAAAAATACGATGATCAATAAATAAATTACTTCTTCCTACTTTTATTGGGAAGACATCACTGAGAAAAAAAACAAATTTCCAAAAAACAAGCATAAATGTTGTAAGATGGAGACTACAAAGCCAATTTAGCATAATCTTACATTGTAAAATGAACCCCCCCCACTAATAACCTTTTCAAAAAAACAAAAAAAATTGTTTTTTCTAGACATAATGTTTACACTTTAGGTAATTTTGGCTCCATTGGTGCTGCCTCTACATTTTATAAATAAATATCCAGCCAGCTAGCCTGAGCCATTTGAAAACTGAAGAAACCCATACTGACAGTTTTGGTTGACGGTTTCTAATATTTTCAGTGTGGATATATCTTTACTTACTGCTGATAAATGCGATGTAGAAAGCACCTGGTGAACAACAAAAAATATTGAGCGTATACTTTTGAGGAAATTTGCATTATTTTTGCAAATTCTGAGTTTTCTTATTCTGGCAGTGAATCGGATCGTGATTCATGGCTTCAAAAATGGCGAAGAAGGCAATGAAAGAAATGATTGTTCTGGAATGACTGGTGAGATATTTAGCCGATATGATGTCACACATTGAAATTGATATAATATAGGAACCTCCGGGGAAAAAGTAACGTTTTCACCAAAATTCTATCTTGGGACAAAAAGAGTTGAAAATTATCTTGGTCTCTTGAGGTTAATATGCTTTAATTTTGCGGTCGTAATTGATCCTACCACTTTCATCCAAAGTCTTCCAAAGCGGCTTCCTGAAACGAGAAAGAAATCAGACCACATTATTGCAGAAGAAGTCACATTTTAGAAACAGTCAATCAAAACTGTCACCATAAGTGTCAACATAGATTTCTTCAGTTTTAAAGCTGGGCTGTCCTGCTGGCTATTTATGTATCACACATACTGGCCACACCAATGGAGCTTGAGAGCTGAAAATCAAAACATTCACTCTTTGCTATAACTACGAAAAACTTTTCTTTATACCCCCCCCAGGTTCTGATAGGGGGGGGGTGAGAAAAAGTCAAGGGAAGCCACTTATTTATTGATCAACTTTTTTCTCTAATTTTTTAATTGATCACCCCCAACATAGCATACTGCCAAAAGTCATTGACCATTTGTTAGTTTCCATTGAGTGACTAACCTGACCCGTTTTTCTCTGGCACTAGTAGTTGGCATTCCATCCCAGATAAAAAGCTACGATTTCACATTTTGATTTTCAAGCTGTGTAGGCTTTTCCCAATTAGAGGATAGGCATGACACACTTATCTTATCTCTATTCCTTTTTACATGTCCATGTACTGTACCCTGTTGGGCTTATTAAAAACCAAGATATAATCAAAATCTTGCTTCTTTATAGAACAACAAATTGAATCAGACTAAATGTCCTAACACTCTTTTCTTATTTGTGGCAAGCTTGTATTCAATATCACTTGCTGTATTCTGCTGTTGATTGTACCATCTCCTCTGAGCTAAGTAATTGAAGTCTTACAAAGTAATTGGTTGGAGAGTATAATTGCTAATATTAATTAACACATCCATTACCAGAAGCTGCAATTATTTCTTCACTTCAGACACTCTCCTGTGGGGTAACTCAGTTGGAAGCGAGATGCCACTGAGTCAGTTTGTGTACCATATGATTGTTGCATTCACAATTACCAAGTCTGCCATCCTTAATGTCTTTTGTTGGGATTTTTTGCTAAATACCACATTACCCAGTTCTGTCGGCTGCCTTACAATCTAGATTTGACTCCCTGCAAATTCTGGCCTTGCCCAATGAGATTTCAGACAATGGACAAGATTAAAGAGAATGCAACAAGGCTGATAGTGATCCCGAAAGGAGACTGCTTAGAAAAGTGGATGGGAAGCTTGGATTAGTCTCTGAGGTCACAGGGGAAGTAAATTGATGAGAATTAAGATGCCATCGCTCCATGTAGGCTATTTCTGATTTGATATTAAATGGCTCGATTCTATCCAGACAAACCTTCACTATTAGAATCCATCAACAAAAACTGTCAACCAAAACTATTGATATAGGTTTCTTCAGTTTTCAAATGGCTCTGTCAGTCTGTTTAGCTGGCTGGTCATGTATGTACGTATCATGCATACAGGTCATACCAATGGAGCTTGAAGGGTGAAAATCTACATATTTATTCCTTATTACGTTTATAAAAAATTAAAAATTTTTTTTTTAAATTCTCACCCTAAGTAGGTTTCTTATGAAATACAAGTTAATGCTAAATTGATCCCTTAGTTTTTGCCCAGCAGCATTCGGGCTTGCGTCATGAAAATTCAGACTTGATCACTACCCAATATGGCATGCTACCAGAAGACGTTGGTCATGTGACGGTTTCTATTGAGTGACTATCCAGACCTATTCACAATTAGATGAAATAGTCCAATTTTCATAAATTTTGACCATTTTTCACCTTCCTCTTAATTTTTAGTTATTTTATACAACTAATTATTTGTTGCCATGGAAACAAGCAACTCGAATTGATAATTGTAGAAGGTAAACAAAAATATACTAACATCAATGGAAATGAGAATAAGTTTGGTTAGTCACTCAATAAAAACCATTACATAAATGTATTTTGGGTAGCCTACCAAGTTGGGGGTGATCAATAAAAAATTTGAAAAGTAGACGATCAATGAATAAGTCACTTCTTTCACTTTTTGTTGGGGCAGTGATCACTAAAAGTTTTAATTTTCAAAAATAGACAGGAATGATGCTGGACATAAATTAAGGGATCATTTTAGCATAAATATGACCCCCCCCCAAATCCATTTAGTTTGTAGAGGATTTTAAAAAGGCAAAAACCCTTTTCTAGACATAATTAGGGATGATGTTGAAATTTTCCGCCCTCTCTTTCCACTGGTACAGCCTATACACCTTGATACATACATAGCCAGCCAGACAAAATAACGAATGAAGAAACCTATGTTGACAGTCATGGTTTGTGGTTTCTGAATAATTATATCCAGTCTCTTTAACTAAAGCAACCATGCTATTCATTATCAAAAGAAGAAAAAGAAATTATATTTTTTACATTTAATAACATTATCAGTCAGCATTATTGACTACAAGATGGCATCAAAAATCATCATCCCAAATTAGCTTTTGATCATAATTCAATTCTCATTTATCTGTAATAAAATGCAAATGCATCCTAATAAAATTCTTAGGACATAACAACCAGTTATTGAAGACTTTCTAATTATGGATAAACCAAATAAATTATAGCAATAATTAGTAATATAATTATTATGCATAATGAAATTATTATCATGATATAAAAATTGAAGGACCAATTAGCAACTTACACAAATTAATTGAAGCAGTTGGTTTAGTTAATGAATAATTAAAAAACTAACAACTGCTTTCAAACTGGCTCAGACAGAAGAGCTTTATAACGAGGACTTCAAGTTCTATATTTGTAATATTCATAGTAATCAGGAAGTTCTTTTTGAGTTTACTATGATATCTGTTGAAGGAACAGTCATAGTGTCAATTGTAATTATTAAAATTTGACAGCCCTGGGTATATGAGCTGGGGGGGGGGGCAAGGAGAGCAAATTTGAATATAATATTTGTACACTTATGGTTTTCCAACAACTGATTGTCCGGCACTTCTTTCAATCCAGACAAAATCTAGGATTAACTCTTGAAATTCTCACATCTCTCATTCTAGTTTGCTGAGTGGTCCCAGGTGGTATTGCATGATGAGCTAACTCTTATTTATTCATACCGCGGTGGTTGTTACTGCTCCATCAATTTTGTAAAAATCCTTGCTTAATTTGATGACATTTATCCCTAGTTATGGCTTCTAAGCAAAGTACAGGTGTCAATTGTGGTGTAAAGTGGTAAAACAAGAGTCCATATTGATGCAAAAAAAGTTTTGATAAAATTTGACTGCAGTTATTTGGTAGAGAGCCTCTTTGAGACATATGCTTGTGGCTCATTAACTGTATATGATACTAGTATTTGTTTAATTAATATCATCATCATCAGTCTTTTAACATCAGTCATTGGACATAGACCTTCCCCAGGATTTGCCACACTTCTCTATCATCGCCATCGCGGAGCCAATATTTACTGAACCTGTCCAGCTCGTTTCTCTATCTAATATTCTGCCGGCCTCGGTTGCGCATGTGATCTCGGGGGATCCATGTCATGAGTCGTGATGTCCATCAGTTGTCCGCCATTCTTGCAACATAGCCAGCCCACTGCCATTTGAGATTTCTAATGGATTCTATGATGTCCCTGACTCTTGTCTTTTCTTGGATGTACTGTGCTGTCTTGTGGTCTCTCCATGTGAGGCCCAGCATAATTCTTTCATATGCACATTGCATAGTTCTCAAACTGTATCATTCATATTAATGTATTGCATTTAATCATTTGATTTATATTTAATATTCATTTAACTTAAGTTTCCAAAAGTCCTAATGCTTCAAAGATATGAGACGTACATAATTAGTTGACCAGATGTGTATTACTGGATTATCATTACTATTATGTGACTTTTATTCTTTCTGAACAGATGGTATGACATATTTTTGCTACTAAAGGCGTTGGGAAATTGGTGATGATGGGGAAACCAGGGAACAGTAGATCACAGGGCACTGAAAATCATTATGTCTTTTTTTCACGCATGTGAATACTCAACAGGACTGCTACTACTTGCTTTTCTCATCCAATATCTTATTTTGTAAAATAAGGGACATAATTTTAAGCCAAAAGTATTATCCAGAAGTACTCTTATTTCCTTTAAAGAGCTACAATTATTCATATTTTTCTGATTGTGCTATATGAGGTGAAATTAGGATTATGTCGGAATTATTTCTTGTCCAAACTGCAATCACTGTGCTTGCTCTTTAAAAAGATGTAAAGTTATATTTCTCAATGGTATGTGTGAGGCACAAGCACATCCCTTCTGGGACTTGGCCACTTCAATTTTTTTTAATTAGAATTGATCCTGTCAATTCATTTCATGTAGGAAACTAAAAGAGTATTTTGATTTAACTTTTCTGTCTTTCTTTTTCCTTTTCTTAAATTGCTTTTGAAACTGTGTGAATGAGTTTTTGGGTTAAATGTTTCCTTCACTGAGCCAAACTTTTGCCAATGAATGTTTCAATGATTTTTATAATCATATTTTGTAACATAGTCTATAACAATAAGCCTTAAAAAAAAGTTAGTTGGTTCCACTCTGAGACTTCTTTGAATCATTCAATATTATGTTGATTCACTGTTCCTGGGGGCTGAGGGAATGATTCACTGTGTACTAAGGCTTGGGAACAGTGGATCAGAGGTCATTAATCATCGTGTCTAGCAGCATTCATTTAAAAATTTGGACATTTTTAGTGATCATTGCCCAACAAAAAAATGAGAGAAGTAACTTATCCATTTATCATCCTCTTTCCCAATTTTTCTAATTGATCAGCACCAACATGGCATGCTGCCAAAGGAAATTAGTCATGTGATGGTTTCAATTGAGTGATTAACCAGACCAGACCTGTTGAAAAGCCAAAGAGGATGAAGGTTTCTATCCTTTTTATACATGTGTATTTATTTGTGTGTGTGTTTGTTTGTTTGCTTGTTCCAGTGCTCCTGGCCGTATCATTTTATGTACTGACTGATGTTTTCAAAAGATATTTTGATCTTTTTTGAGCCTTAATCTGATGGGCTTATTCATAACCTATAGATTCTCAAGGATCTAGATGTTTCTAGATGTTTTTTTTACTCTATTTTAGATGTTTCCCAGTGGAAAATGCCAGAGATGTTATAAGTAGCATAAATTCAGACCACATTGATTCTTTGATGGAATTTTTTATATGACATCAAACTTTGACACTACGTTTTTTTTTTCAATTATTGTCTGTGGTGGTGAGATTTATTTACATTTTGGGACGTTTTTTTTTTCAAATTATACAAACTAAACAGTTTGGATAGCTGTCAAAAATGTCAAAAAGAAGGCAATATAACTTGCCCAGATTTTTTCAATACAAACATAAACAGTGGCAGGATGTAAAAAATATTTATACTTTACTCTTATAGTTACTTGAATGTCCTTTGCTGCCTATACAGCCAATGAGTAATTCTGATAATTTACAACCACCTTCTTGCAAAATTCAGGATGTATTTTTGACAATTCTTACTTAAGGAATTATATTAAATCCTGAATTCATACATATAATTTAAACGCTAAATTGCAGGGAATAAGTTTAGATCATAGTTATTTCCCTTGCATTTTTTGGTTATTTCAAAAAATTCAATTCACAAAACAATCCCATTTTTAAAATTCTATTGATTGAAGAGTTCCACTGTATTTAAGGACAGTTTCATTGGTAAAGTTTTCTGGCTTTCTAGAGGATGAACCCTGCTCTTCAACTCTTACCACGATTATACAATGGAGTTGAAATCAGAACATTGTGATTACCACTCTAGAAATTTAATTTTCTTTTAATCCAACAGGCATAACTAACTGAGCAAAAGGGCTGGAAATTTGAACATTCACTCCTTATTAGTCTAAATAAAATCTTTTTTGTTTTGTTTTAAAAATTTAGACTTTTTAGTGATTAAACAAAAGGTTAACGCTTATTTCGAAACTTGTACTTTTGGCCATTGTCTTGTTGAAAGATTCAATTTCAAACCAATTTCAAATGTCTTTAGGTTTTTTCTCCAGGTTTTTATTCTTTACAGTGTCCTTTCAACCTGATAAAGAGAACCAGTACTATTGATTGAAGAACAGATATGGTTAGTCACTCAATAGAAACTGTCATGTGACCAATATCTTTTGGTAAGCATGCCATGTTGGGGGTGATCAATTGAAAAATTGGAAAAATGGGTGATCAATGGATAAGTTACCTCTCTCGTATTTTGTTTGATTTCTAAAAATTCTGAATTTTCAAAAAACAAGCATGACACCAACTGAGGGAACAATTTCGCATAAACTTACATTGCAAATTGAACTCCCCCTGAAAACTTATTTTGGTTAATTTGAAAAAAACTAACATCTTTTCCAGGCATGATATGAAGCAAGTGTTGAAATTTTCAATCCTCTAGCTCTATTAGTGCGGTCTGTAGGCCTAACACATACATTGCGAACCAGCAAGAATCACTTAAAACAGCAGAAACTGACGTCAACTATGTTGACAGTTTTTGTTGATAGTTTCTAACATCCTTACAGTGTGATGCTACGACCACCATGCAGGAATTGAATTCTTTAGCTTAAAGGCTTCCAAAACTTTTCGGAACGTATACTTCTGGTCATTGTACTCAAACAATTCAAGTTTAGCTTTGTCCAAACAGCACACTTTCTCAAAAGATTTGACCTTTGATCGAGTTATTCACCAACTTTTTATCTGCCAGGATTTCAGTATTGGCTTTTTCTCTGCACAACACTCCATTAGGTCACTTCTATGAAGTAGTTTTTAACAGTAGACACTGATATATATACACACTGGCCAAAAAATATGAGCCAAGTTTTTTTATAAAAGATCTTGCAATTGCTCTTTTATTCTAAAAATTATAGGTGAAATATTCAACAGTTTTAAACAACACTGAATGGTTTCTGCACAGGGTATGTTTTGGTATAGGATAGCTTTTCCTTTTCCTGAGCTGTTTGGTCAAGCTGTTCGATAGTTGTTTCCAGTGCTTCAATGTTGTCCTTGTCATCTTTGACTGCTTCACACAGCTGGTCAGTTATCATAAATTTTCTCCCAACCAGTTTGGCCACAGTATGCGCCAATATATTCTTTATGTTATTAAGATCTTTTATATGATAGAAAAAGCTTGGCTCATTTCTCTTTGCTCAGGAGTGTTCATGCTTGTGGACTACCAAATCTCTTTTCGTTATCCTTGGATTCTTCTTCAAAATTCTGACCAGGACCTGATTAAACTAGTGCAGGGTCTATAGCATATGTTTTAATGTGTGTATGAGAGAATCATGCTCAACCTTACATGGAGAGATCACAAGATAGCACAGTATATAAAGAAAAAAAAGGGGGTCCATGACATCATAGAAACTATAATAAACACCCATGTTAGAGAATAGTAGCGAATCCTGGGGAAGGTCTATATCCAACGACAGACGTTAAAAGATTGATGATGATGATGATGATGATTATGATATCAGAGGCTTGTGCAGCATTTTGTCCTCATGAGAGTTTGTACTTGGAAATCAGTCTGAAGACACCATTGCTATTAAGAGCCGAAAATCCTCCGATAATAATGGATTACATCTCTATTAACGTTGAATCAGCAAAAACAATGCAATTACATTAGTTAATCTTTCACTTTTAGCATCATTCTTTATGATGTAAAAAAACAACATTTCATAGAAATGGAGCAAGAGCAATATCATTGAATCGGAATTGATAGCTTGAAGCATTTTGTGCAAGGCTCTTGAAAATACAGTTTCTATTCTGCTGTTCTGGATATTTTTGACTTACTTTCTGACCTTGACAAATTACATAGTCCCATAACTTCTTACCAACCTTGACCTTCTTGAACTTCTGAACTATGAACTACAGAGATGGTCTGGAAAGTTGCAATTGTTTGAAAGTAACTCCAAGTAACAGTCAAAACTCATGTAAAGTAACAACTCAAGTTTTGATAACCACACTGTAATCTTTAGATTTCCCAAAGGTAATTTTTGCACATATACTTTCCATGAAACTCTCGAAATATATGATGTGAACAGGAAACATGTTGGTAGATTGCTCTAACTAAATGAGAGCTATCATGCAAGGAAGAAGAATTTTACAACACCTTCATACAAAAACACATTTGTTAACAATTCTCAAACCTCAAAAGGACACGAGGATGGAGAAGTGTAACTCCCACTCCTTCTCAGTGTATAAATTTTGTTGTTTTTATATTGCTTGTATCAAAAAAACTCAAGAACTTTTCCCATACAAATGGATGGTAATTGCTTCTTCACTTTATACCATGTAGACAAACAGAAGATTTCATGAGAAAGCTCTACCACTCTGAGCAGAATAGAGACTGTCAATCAAAACTGTCAACAGGTTTCTTCAATTTCCAGACTGGTCTGGCTGGCTATCTAGGAAAGGTGGACCTGATTGTAGAAATTGAGAATTAATACAAATCAGTATTTGTATTAGACACTATTTTTAGTGCATAAAAGTGTCCAATCCAAATTTTGCACTTATTTCATTAATTCTCCATTTTTTAAAAATTTGTTCGCTGTTTGTAACATCAAATGAATGGGATTTGGACCACTTTCCCAACATTGTACCAAAAAAATCTTTTTCTGTCCATTGCTTTTTACAGACACTAAAATATTTTTACTTTTTGTACATCCACAGCACACATCACACATAAGATTCAAAGCACTATATGCCACTGATCACTCCTTATTAGGTCTAAGAAAAATTCTATTTTCTTTCCCACACTCTATCCCTCCCACAAAATAGGTTTTTAGTGAGAGGTTCAGTTTGCGATGTAAGTTTATGTTAAATTGGTCCTTTAGTTTAAGTTTAACAGCAGTCATACTTATTGTTTGAAAATCTAGACCCATTTTTGTGATCACTGTGTAAGAAAAGGCAAGAGAAGAAACATTCATTGATCATCCCCTCTTCCAATTTTACACTTGATCACTCCCAACGTGGGATACTGCTTAAAGATGTTGGTCATGTGACGATTTCTATTGAGCAACTAACCAAATCTGTCTCTGAAGATATCAAGATTGATCGCTGGATAAAAAATGTAAATATTTGTTTCTTGTACAATGTATGCACATATTTCTTTTTGTGAGCAACCAGAATAAATTTCAAAAAAACAAAAACCTCTAGAATTCATTAATTTTTGCTTTGAATCTCTCGGAAACACCAATGGTAGAAACCGTCAACAAAAACTGTTCCTAAAACTGTCAACACAGGTTTCTTCAGTTTTCCAGTCGGTCTGGTTGACTGGCTGGCTGGTTGGCTAGCTTTGTGTGTTTCCCACGTACAATTCAGACCATTGAAGTTATAGGGATGAAAACTCTAACATTCACTCCTTCTTATGTCTAGAAAAATGCTCTTCTTTGTTCCTTTTTTTTAAATCCCCCCCTCTAAATAGGTTTATAAGATAAGTTTATGCTAAATTGATCTCTTAGTTTGTGTCTCGTTTTTCTTAAAAATTTGGACTTTTTTTTAATCATCACTGGCCAGCAAAAGACAAACACACAAACTTATTCATTGATCAATCCTTTTGCCAATTTTGTAATTAATTACCTCCAACGGGGCATGTTGCCAAAAGACAGGCACTGGAGTGTTTCTATCGAGTGATTAACCAGACCTGTTTTAAAATGCTTTTAATATTTTCCCTTAAGGTTGAAAGTTTCTTTTTTTTCGTTCAAACTTAAGAAATAATCAATTGTTTTCTTTTGTGTCAAGTTTCTATGCAAAACAATTGGCTTTTAATCTACTTGGAGATCAGAGTACATCATTTTGCAATGCAAATTACATAAATTTGCCCACAGACACGCTTGAAGCATACACTCACACACAGACACAAACAGATACACACAGACACACACACACACGTGCACACACACACGCATACACACACACACACACATACACACATTTACACACATACAAAAATATGCAGACACAGAGCTATGCATACATACATACACCAGGCCTATATAATCAGATATATGTACACACACGCATGTACTCACACATACATATCCATGCATTCATATAAAAAGATTTATTATCTAACAGATACCAAAACATGTTTACAATTATGCATAGACTCTCGCAAGCATAAAAATGTATATATTTTTATGTGTTATATAGATATTTCTTTTTTTTTTTTCATGTTAGTGGAATCATTATCTGACAAGATTTAAATAAATAGAATCAGCATTAATATCAGAATCTAGAATAATAGAGGAGAAACCCAGAATATTCTACTTATCCCCAATATCAGCCGAGCAAAAATCTGACGTGAAATAACATAGAGATAAAGACCAACATAAGTAGGAACACAAGCTGAAGTTCCACAAAGATTCCATTATCAAATGTCACAAACCAAGACCATGACAGATGTATGATTGAATAAAAGACAAAATTTTGAAAATTATTATTTCTTTTCATTTATCTATTCCAGAATGCGTTGCGATGAATCTTTCATCTTCCTCAGCTAGTTACACTTTGATCAAAAATTCTGAACTATGTTCTACATTGACAATGTGAAGCATAACTAAAAATTTGAAAATTAAAATTGAACTATTTCAAGAAGTTGAAAGATTCAAATGCGTACTGGAATGGAGAGAAATAATAATTTTCAAAATTTATCTTTTATTTAACATATATATATGTATACACATATATATGTATATTCATATATGTATATGACTAGTTTGACCCCTGGATTAGCATAGTATAGGTAGTGCTGACCTCTTATTACCTCAAATGATCATCTGAGGTAGAGTGGTGTGGTGGTTCTTTCTGTCTACATTTCTCTTTTTCTCCCTCCCTCTTTATTTTAACCATAACCATCTGAAATTCCCCATCCACCAGAGTGCTTTATTCCTATGGAAAAGCATTACAATGGATGAGTTACCTCACTTAAAGAGTGCTCAACCCTGAATAGAGGAGTGTTAATTATTGTGATTTTTGTTTTGTTGTATTACAACTCTTCAGTGTGGCTATAGACTATCCGTTATCCCATCCAGTACCACTAAGTAGGATTGAAACCTTTGCTTCAAACCTGGAGGCAGATATCCTACCTCTGCACTAGGGATCTGGACTGTCAGTAAGGCTGAATTTAAGCAATATATCTATTTAGCTTAAATCCCCCATCCACCAGAGTGCTCCATTCCTATCAAAGAGCATTGCATAAGCTTACAATGAACGAGTTACCTTACTTAAAGAGCACTCAACCCTTAACAGAGGAGCGTTAATTAATGTGTCATCCACAGACAGCTGTTTCATTGTATTACAACTCTTCAGTGTGGAGGCCGATATCCTACCTCTGTGCCAGGGAACTGGACGGTCAGTTAGGCTGAATTTAAGCGATGCTATATAAATATATATATATATATATATATATATATATATATATATATATATATAGGGTGTGTGTGAAAGAAATTATAACCCAAATTCTGGTGAAAAAGGACAATCAGGAGACCAAATGAAAGCATGAATATCAGGTATTTATTCATATTTGTGGTATTTGCTGTGCTGGGTGGGGGGCTCATTTTATCGTTCTTGGTCTGACGAAACCATCCTCTGGCAAAATATGAATATGTCATCATTTTCACTGTATATATCTATATGCAATGATACACAAAAGTTTGAGGAATGTGGACATTGCAAGGAAATAACCTACCCAGGTTAGTAGTCCTCACTGTTGCAATTGAAGAAGTTCCCTTGGGCATTTATTCATTTCATATTATGGTCCCAGCAATTTTTCCATGATTCCATGCATCCCTAAAAGGATTTGAGTATGAGTATATTGAACACATTCTAAATCTATTCAATTGAGTTAAATACGATTCCTATTTTAATCAGAATTTCAGCTTAAGAAATAGGGAAAAGGTTGCTGCAGGCAAAGTCAGGTGAATCGGATGGATTGGGAATGACCAACGTGTTATTAAAATCCAGGAACTGACAGACAACTCAGCAGTCTCGGCACAACAATGTCTTATGTCCAACATGTCTGACAAAATGCATTGAACACTCCCTTACAACTCTTCTATGATAGCAAAAACATCATGGATAGTTTGTCTACAGTCTGCAATGATAGCTTAGTGGACTTAATTGATCTTTCCTGGTGTTGTGCTCATTGTTCAGAATGGTCATTGTCTTTGATAAATGTTCATCCTTTCTTGAAACGTTCGTATCAGAAAAAAACCTTCTGCTTTGGGACATGGCATTGTTACCAAAGGTTTCCCGAAGCAATTGATGGCTTTCTGCTACCATCGTGTTGTTCTTGAAACAGAACTTGCGTTCTTTGCTCTGAGAGATCTGCTATTGTAAAATTGCTAAACCATCTAAACAAAATGTTGCGAAAATAAATGTAACTCAGCAACACATCAACTCATGCACATGGCCATTGGCGCACATTCATGCTCAAAGGGGACTGGTGGTTCTGCCTCACGGCAAAAAGCCGAACGGTATATGGTTTGTACACTCTGTTAAGATTCATCTCCCTTTTGGTTAACACCAAACATATTTATATATGCTATTTATGTGATTGGTGCTATCAGAAGTACGGTTTATAAAGCATATACATCAAAATTTCATCCACTCTAATAATTACATTTACAGGTCTGGTTAGTCACTCAATATTAAATGTGGACAATGTCTCTTGGCAGCAGGCCATGTTGGGGGTGATCAATTAAAAACTGCTTCTATTCAGCTAGGTTTTTGGTTGAAAAACCAAGAAGATTTTTTCGTAAACATAGTGAGCAGTAAATTTTCAAATTCCAAGCCTTTTAGTTCCTTTGGTGTGGCCTGTACGCACGATAATAACTCATGTAGTCGACCAGACCAAAGTGAAAAATCAAGAAACCTGTGTTGACTGTCTTGGTGACAATTTTGGTTGGTGATTTTCAATCAGATTAATGATTACTAGTCAAATTCTGACGCAACAGGAAAAATTGAACCATAATTACAGTTGTATTTTTGTGTTTGAATCCAGTTTACATAAACTTTTTCTCATTTCTACCTGCAGACTTTACTGCTAGGTCACCTTTAGCCAGGTTAGCTTACAGCATTTCATGAACGAACAAACTAAATATTTTTTGCAGTACAGGAAAACATCGATGAGTATGCAGCAAATTTTGCAATTTTGCACTTAAAATTTGTTTCAGAAAGTTTCAGTACTAAATCAGTATGCCATGCATTGAAAATCAGGACCAGAAATCAATTACTGTCAGAATGTGGGTACAGATAGATATATAGGTATCATTATGATTTGGAGAGTTGAGTTACCTATAACTGAAGAGAGATTGATATCAAAGATAAAACATATGTAAATAGATATTCACAGACAAATCAGTGTTTCATGGTGAGTTTCATGCTGATACAAAATTTCAGAACATTGTCAGATGATTGCATCAGCATGAAACTCACCATGATTGGTCTGTGTATATCTATCTACTTATATACCTATATATATATATCTATATCTATATATTTCCCTCTCTTCCTCTCTCTCTCTCTCTCTCTTCCTCTCTCTCTCTCTCTCTCTATATATATATATACATATATACATATTGATCGAAATGACATACATTTTCGGGAATTTAAAAAATATTTAAGTCTTTAAAACTGTCAAGCTTCCTAGAATATATATATATTCAATATGCTAGTATGTATATATATATATATATATATATATATATATATATATTAGCATATTGAATATATATATACATATGTATATCTATATATCTATATATATATATTCAATATGCTTGGATATATACATATATATACACATATATATATATATATATATATATATATATATATATATATATATATACTAGCATATTGAATATCAAGTGATTAAAATCAATCATTAAATTGATAGATATTTGGTAATTATAGACCATTGTATGCTTTCAATCCATCTGTGATTTTTTCATTGCGTTAAAGTGATCTACGATTTTTAGTGACATAACACAAAAGATTTCCTTTCTGTTTTGATTTTTTAACTGGATCGATAACATAAATAGTTTTACTTTTCAAACAAAATAATCTCTTTTTCTTTCTTCGAACTCTCATACACTTGTATATAATAAATAACGGTATATAAAAGGTAGGTGTAAAAAGTTTTATCTACATCTCAGCCAATTTGCATGATTCAATCAATGTTAAGTGCATTATCAGCATAATTTTCACTTTTTACTTTTGCCTCACTTCTTTAGCTCAAAAGATGTCATCAAATTCTATCAGATTAAACTCCTTCTGAAGCAAATTATCAGCTTCTTACTTTGTAATTATTGTTGGCTTGTTCAAACTTTCATTCCCGTCGTGTATCGAAAAGTAATCAGAAATTTATTGAAATCAAAATGCAATTGAACAAGGAATAAAAAAACATGCATTTCTTTAACAATCAGAATATTATAAACAGAAGATGTAGAATCACGTCAATAATTCACACATCTGAAAGAATTATTCCCATAAAAGAGATTTTTTTGTCTAAATCCACTTCAAACTTGGAATTGACTTTGTTTTTCTTCTGCAAGAAGAACAACAAGAATCACAAGAACAATCCTCACCAAATTTAGGGGAATAAAAATTAACGTTTTCCTACCATGATCTGAAATCAAGACCAACTGATTGATAGTTGTGTACCAACTGAACTAAATTGACAAGTCTTACATGCATACCAAATCCTATGTTATACGCAAGGTCTTATTTCATTCTAATAAATAAATACATTTATACTAAAAACTTATGTTTTCATAGTTCTTATTTATCAAATATTCAATACATAAGTTGCACTGATCATCTTCAGTCGAAATGGATAAAGGTTTGTATTTCTTTGGAGAATCTCATTTTTTATAGAGTCTCAATTTCAGAAATTATATTAGTAGAAAATTAGCATCAATCTTTCCAAATTGAATCAAGCTGTTCTTTTAGTTGATCAAAACAGAGCCAGCTCAAGGCATGAGCAAATGGCTGCTTTGGGCCGAGTGACCACCAAAAGGCCCCCTAGGAGTGAGAGGAGAGAGATGTTGGGATCCCCAAGAGGTAGGTGCCTGCAAATCAAATTTTGCTTAGGGCGCCATTAAGGCTTGACCAGGCCTTGCATCAAAATCTAGCTATTTCTACTTTTGACAGAGAGAACCTGCCAAATCATTTGGACAAATGTGTTTCCATACCATATGCATATTGCTTGCTGGTATTTGTTGCACACCATGGGGAATATTTTTGATTGCATTTTTGATGTTATTCCATTTTCCAGAAGTCAGTGGTGTTAGCAATTCTCTTTTTGAAGGTTTTTCTTGACTGAATGCATATCTTGTTATGTTTACCACAATGAAATTTGGTTCTTCTCGCGCAATGTTCCTGTTTTCAAGTCTCAAAACCGAGAAATTAGAGCCAAATATCTGTTTGTTTGAATACTTATGATAAGTACTGTATGCGCATAGATGTACAAATATTCTTGCATAAGAACAAATAATCCTGTTCAACCATATTCAATAGAATCTGAGAAAGCAGCTGCCTGATTCACCTTCTCTCCTGATGTGTGTGTGTGTGTGTGTGTGTGTGTGTGTGAGTCTCTCTCTATATACATATACATCTATATATGTATCTCAATATATCTATACCTTTATCTATCTATGTATCTATGTATCTATATATATATAAGTATACACATGTATATATATATATATATATATATATATATATATATATATGAATATATATATATATATGAATATATATATATATATATATATATATATATATATATATATATATATATATATATATATATATATATATATATATATGCATGCATATATACACTTATATGAGGGGGTGTACATGCTCATATGAAAAAAAATAATGCATTTTTGCTTTTGATCTGCAATTATGTTTGGTTCAATCCTGTCATCATGATTCAATCAGAATTCTGAGATGGAAATTTTATTTTCTCCTCAGATTTTTACTGAGTGCAAACAAGTTCACTTGAAAATAAATCTACAGTGTTTAGAAGAGGAACAGTTTCGATAGACAGAGAGTCAAATTGAGGTCAAAAAGTTGAGAACTGCTTTCACAGAACATAATTAACCTCTGGCAATTTTGTTTGCAACAATTCACTTTTAACATACCAAATCAGAATTTGCTTCAAGAAAGTCAATAAATGTAATTTTGCAGAGAAATATATTCATTTGAATGCACCACCATCTTCAGAGTGTTGTGAAAAAAAAACTTCTCTCCTGACCTATGGCCTGGAATTAAAAAGTTTCAATCATTTTTTTTTTCGAGGTATAGACAGGGAAAAGCGTTCGATGTGAAGGAATTATTTATTGAATACTAACAGATTCCCTTTGATTTGTTTGCCTAAAAATTAGTTGTGAGAAACTGTGAACCAAAACAGTCAACATGAAAATTTATGCATTTACTTCTTATGTTCGGAAAAAAACATTTTGTCTTTTGAAAATTTCTACCAAATAGGTTTTTAATGAAGAGTGCGATGTAAGTTTATGCTATATTGATCCCTAAGTTTGTGTCCAGCAGCATTCATACTCATCATCATCATCATCATCAGTCTTTTAATGTCTGTCGTTGGACATAGACCTTTCCCAGGATTTGCCACACTTCTCTATCATGGGCATCGCAGAGCCAGTACTTCCTTAACTTGTCTAGCTCGTCTAGCCATCTAATATTCTGCCGGCCTTGGTTGTGCATGTGACCTCGGGGGATCCATGTTGTGAGTCGTGATGTCCATCGGTTGTCTGCATACTAGTTTTTTGAAAATTCAGAAATTCTTGGTGATCACTGCCCCCAAAAATTAATTGATCACCCTATTTTTCCCAATTTTTTGAACATTCATCTCCAACACAGTATGCTGCCAAAAGATGTTTGTCTCATGATGGTTTCTGTTGAGTGACTAATAAGAGCTGTTAAAAAGCTGCATTCATTTTATTTTCTATCTTTTGGTATAGAAAGGGAAAAGTGTTCAATTTGAGAAAAAAATGATTTATTCAATACTGGCAGATTTCCTTTTGTATTTTTCCCCCCACAAAATTAGTTATTTTTTCTTCTAATCAATTCAACAAAACTTTTCGCAACATTTCCAAAACTTTAAAATGTCCCCATTGACCCCATGTGAGGGGCAATTCAAAGAGGCAAATTCTAAATTTCTACAAATAAGTTTTATTCAAATACGGCAAAATCATCTCCAAATTTTTAGACACAATCAGACTTTGGTTCATGCTACCATAGATATTTTGCGTTGTGTCTAAAAAGAAGAGTATACAATCAATGCATCCTCCCGATAGTCACCTATCGACTGAATCATGGAACCTAACCAAGCGACAGACCCGCAAACTGAGAAGCATGCAATGTGTGCATGAGAGAATCATGCTCAACCTTACATGGAGAGATCATAAGACAGCACAGTATATCAGAAAGAAAACGGGGGTCAGAGACATCATAGAATCCATTAGAAAACTCAAATGGCAATGGGCTGGTCAAGAATGAAAGACAACCAATGGACATCACAACTCACAACATGGATCCCCAGAGATCACATGCAAAACAGAGGCCAACAAAAAACAAGATGGAGTGATGAACTAGACAAATTCAGAAAATTCTGGCTCCGCGATGCCCATGATAGAGAAATGTGGCAGATCCTGGGGAACGGTCTATGTCTAATGACTGACGTTCAAACATTGATGATGATGATGATGATGATGACGATGATGATGATGATATGGATGTGTGCATGCCTTTATGTGTAAGCATGTAAGTGCACACACACACATGCACACACACTCATATATATATATAAATATTTATGTTGATGTATTTAATAAGATGATTATATATATGATAAATCATTCGAGGGTATCTCTATAAATATGTATGAGGAGAAATGTGTTAGTGATTTGACAATTGGAAGGTGAATGAAAATTCAAGGAAGAAAACAGGTGTTACATCTTGAAAATTTTTTAAATCACATGGGCATGTTTTGATGCATTTTGAGGTTGCCAACCACCTTTTTCCGAAAACTTTGCAGTGGTTACAGAAAAAACTGAAACCTGTTTACATGTTTTATATTTTAGGAATGAATTGAGGCCCTGTATGTTTTTTGTTGTTCAGTAGGGGTGAAAGGAGGAGATGTTTGTACCTGTGTTGGTGAGAATCAGGTTGGTCTAAAATAAGAATGGTCAGTGGATAGAGAGGTCAGGAGGAATATTTCATTCCTCCAAAATGCATCAGAGTTTTTTCTCTTATATTTCTCTTCACCTTTCAATACCTGTATATCCATATATATATAAATATATATATATGTATAATGATTAAATTCTGATTCTGAACTCTGTTTCACTTGAAAAAAAAGATTCATTTTTGAGTGTAGTAGAACTACAATCTGTAATAAACCATTGAAAAAATTCTCTAATCATTTTATAACTGCTCTACTGATGGTATTGAGCACTTTTTTGAACTTAGATCTTCTAAATACATTAATATATATACGCACACATATTTGTTGCATATTTTATCATTGTTCTCTTATTTATATATATATATATATATATATATATATATATGTGTGTGTGTGTGTGTGTGTGTGTGTATGTGAATAAATGAATGTATGTAGATATAAGTGATGTAAATAGAGAAAGCCACAAAAAAGAATTGAAGATGACCAAAACAAAATAATGTTCAATGTAGAAGTCCTGAAAAAGCCCATAGGAATAGACAGTGAAGCTCTAGAAGAAGTTAAGAAATACATTTACCTAGGTCAAACAAAGTTAGAGGAAGCCCTCAGAAATTAAAGCCGATGGCACACTACAAATGCCTGGAAAGCATTTGGTATGAATAGAGACATACTAAAATAGCAAATTTCCAATAGGCTTAAAACGCAATGTATACGAGCAATGCATTACACCAGCAATGATGTTTCTCTGAATTTTTGAGATGAGGTATTATTATTTTTTCTATTGTTATTCAGATTATCCTCATCTTGGTTGTTTTTCATACCTACCAGATGATACCTGATGAAGGCCGTAGAGTACAACAGCCGAAACGTTGTATGAAAAACAACCAAGATGAGGATAGTCCGAATAATGATAGAAATAAATACCAGCAATGATGTTCTGGTGCGGAACTTTGGAACTTACAAAACCACTTGAAACCAAAGTCAGAATAAAGTATAGGACAATGGAAAGCGATGTTAGGAATAGAAAAAGATTAAGATGTATCCGAGAGAGGACTAGGGTAAAGGATATTGTACAAGTAATCAGACAACAAAAATAAAGATGGGCAAGACACAGAACAAGAAGAAGGAACAGATGGAGCAAAAGGCTGACCAGATTGGTAACCTTGGGAAAGTAGACACAGTAGGAAAAGACCAGACATAAGACTGACACAAGATTTGCCAGTTACACTTGGCAGTGATTAGCACAATCACACTCGTCATGGAAGAACATGGAACAGGCCTTTGTCCAGCAGTGGAATCATAACAGCTGATGATGATGATGATGATGATCCACATAAACTGTGTCGATTTGTGGATTTGATGTTGAATCTCTTTTGCAATTGGGAAAATTGTTATTGTGTTATTATTTATCAGCCTATCTTTTGGGTAATATACATTTACCAGCAGCATTGGGTCAGACTCCTGAAAATTCTCTTGGTTGGTACTTTAACCATTATATCAATCTATCTATCTGTTTCACTCTCACTATCTATGTATATATACTCGTGGGTATACCCGGTGTTACCCTGAGGAAAATAACTTCAGATATAACAACTCAGGGAAACAAAGTATATTTTTATAAAGTTTTTATAAAACTAAATGTTCATTTGCATACACTCCCATGTCAAATATTTGAATGATTTTTAAAAAAGTAAATATATCAAGTGAAAACGTGGAAAATCATTAAAATGTTATTGGGTATTATATATATCTATCTATTAAAAGTCTTATGAAAGACAAATGTCAGATTTTTTTTTTTCAATTTTTACTAATTTTTTGGGAAATTTTTTTTCGAGAAAATGTCTCTCTTACATTTATCTTCTTAGAAATTAGGAAAGACCTCTGAGGATCTTGAATGATATCTGAAGCCAACTTCAAATTGTTCATCACCTTTACTGTAAAAGGATGTGCTTCTATGCCTATTAACAGCTCCCTAGCTGCAATGATGTGTCTTACAAATGCTAGAAATGATTATAAGTGGCTAGAAATGATTATAAGTGACCCCTGGTAACCTTGAATGATCACTGAGTTCAACTTCTTTCAACCAATGAGTTTCGCTGTAAAAAGATGTGCACCCTGCCCCTGATGCCTAATTTCAGCTTGCTAGGGGCAAATTGTAGCTTATGATAGCTTCAATTGGCTACAAATTACCACTAATGACCTCTGATGACCTTAAATGAACTCTGAGGTCAACTTTAGATAGTCTATGTCCTCCACTGTGAAAGGATCTACCCCCATACCAAATTTCCGCTTCCTAGATGTAAAATTAACTTTGGGTTGCAAAGTTAGGGTTCGATTCAGCATTTTAATTACATTGTAAATAAATCCCCTTCTGTAAAACCTTTCAAAGATCATTTATCGTATGTCCTCCGCCATGGAGAGATAAACATTTCAGCTTCTTACATGCAAAATTGTGACCAACAAAGTAGAACAGACAGACAAATTTTAAAGTTTTATATATAAATGTATTCCTATTTAAATATAAATGCATTCCTATGTACGTTTGGAGATTGGTTATTAGCATGGAAAATGGATTGGATTCTTTGTACATAACATTTTTCCTCAAGATTTAATGTCCGATCATCTTTTAAACAGCTTCAGTTGAGTTGAGACTTGAAAAAAAATTAAAATTAGAATACTTGAATTATCATTTTACCTATCAGTGCTGATCCATATATAAATAAACCTGTCATTTTTATGGGTATATACTAGTATATATGTATCACATATGCAATTTATATATGATATAGTGGTACAGAAAATTATAAAAAAACTAAGGAAAATTTCCCAGTCTTTATAAACTCACAACAAAAATTAATTCAGTGTCAATAAATTTGATTTATGCGTGCTATTGCTAATGTGTTTGTGTATGTGTGTGTTTATATGTGTGCGTGTGGGCATCTGTGTATGTGTGTATTGGGGCGCCTGTGTATGAGTCTGTATCTGTGTGTGTGAATTTATATCTGTGTCTGTATGCGTGACTAAGTCTAAAATTCCCCTGAGAAATCAGGTTTTCATAGATGTGTTTTGAAATACTTATTTAAAAAGAAAAAAGTCTCATCTTTATTTTATTCAATCAGAAAATTTCAAATCTCCAAATTAGAAGTGAAACTTTTACAAATAAAAGTGAAAAAGTCAGACAAAGGCAATAATCTTTTATTTTTACAGACAGAAAAATGATTGAAAACGGTTCTGGTGAGTCACTCCATAGAAACTGTAATGGGACCAATGTCTTCTGACAATATGTCGTGTTGGGGGTGACCAATTAAAAAAATTGGAGAAAGGTGTGATCAATGAAAAATTTACTTTTTATGTTTTAAAAAAAAAGCGTGAACATAGCCAGGCACCAACTAATTTACATTGTAAATTGAGCACCCTTTCAAAAATTTTGAGAGCAGATTTTAAGAAATGAAAAGCTATTGAAATTAAGGTTCAGAATAACTTACATTGTAAACAGAACTTCCCCGGAAAAACTTTTTGGAGGAGTATTTTCGAAAAACAAAAAAATGTTTTATCTATACATAATGAGGAGTAAATTTTCAAGTTTTCAGCCTTCTAGCTCCATTGCTGTGGTCTGTATGCTGTATATGAACATTCATCCATACATACATATATAACCAGCCATCCAGCCAGCCAGCCAAGCAGAATCACTTAAAAACTGAAAAAAACTATGCTGACTGTCTTGGTTAACAGTTTCTAATAAACATGCTGCCAAAAAACCTCATGTGACAGTTTCTATTGAGTGACTAACCAAAGATGTTTTTATTTAATCCTTGTATTACTATATACTTGATCATATTTAACTCTCCATTACTATTGAATTTAAAGTTTATGTTATATGAAGCAAAGCCATTCAACCAAAGCTCAGTATTTAGAAAAGAATGTTTCCAATTGGCAAAACACCAAACAGAGAAAAAAAATGGTTAGTCACTCAGTTGAAACCATCACATAACTAAAGTATTTTGACAGTATATCCTGTCAGGGTGATCAATTAAAAAATTGGAAAAATGGGTGATCAATGAATGAATTAATTCTCTAACTTTTTGCTTTGTGGTGGCCTTTAAAATATCCAAATTTGAAACAAAAACAAGTGAACACTGTTTGACACAAAGTGACTTATCTGATTTACACTCACATTGCAAATTGAACCACCCAGCTAAAAACGTACTCGCAGAACATGAAACAATTGAGAGAGTACACATGAAGAGAATCCATGCCTTTCCCAAGAATCTCTACTCATATTCAGCGGCAGTGCTAGGTTCAACTGCACTCCCCCAACTCCCCGCAAAACTCTTTTAGATTATTTTTTACATTCATTTACATCATTTTTTAGATTTCTCAGGGTTCCTGCGCCCACAGAGCTGTGCATTCTCCCTCACAGTTGTGTAGCCTGCAGGTCCCACACACTGCCGCAGTAACATTATGTTCGAATGTCGGAAAAAACTGTGGACTGATTTTGATTTGCAAATAAACAAAAGAATATTTCCCAGCAATTCTAACTAGACTAGGTAGCTAATTCAGATCTTATTTTGTCTCTTATATTTGAATTAGTAAGTCCAGCGTTAACAATATTTAAGTGTTTTTTATTTTTCCCATATTCAGCATTGCCAATTGAGATGTTTTGGGAGAAAATTTTTTAAGTTTGAGACTGATTTCCATAACTGAAAATCAAATCTAAATTGGCAATCCTGGATCTTGTGCATTTCCTGAAAGAACTCCAAGTGTGATTGCACTGCAACCTTAATGAAAGCACTAAGAATTACAAGCAAGAAGTCTTACAACCTTCACAAAGAAAGTAACTGAATGCTTTGAAACTGAATTTCAGTATGAATGGTGGAAAGGAACAGTCCGGTTTAGCATTAAACTTATATAGTATATATGCATAACTTCATAACAATGCACCAATCGGCATTGGAATGGCGTTGATATCTTGGGAAGAAGCAGCACTAAAAACGAGCAGATAGATAGAATAAACAAATATTAGGTCTGATCAGTCAGACGATTGAAACCATCATGCAACCAATGTCTCTTGCAAGCGGTGTTTGGGGTGATCAATTAAAATTGGAAAAAGAGGGACATAAGTAACCTCCCTCACCTTCTGGTTAGCAGTTATCATTGAAACAGTCTGATTTTTCGAAAAACAAGCATGAATGTTGCTGGACTAAGGGACCAATTTAGCATAAACTTACACTGCAAATTGAACCCCTGCTAAAAACCTATTTAGGAGATGAATTTACGAAAAGCAGTCAGTGATAAAATTTTCAGCCCTTCAGCTCCATCGGTGCAGCCTGTGCACGAGATACGTACATAGATAGCCAGTAACCCAGCCAGCCAGCCCAACTTGAAAACTGAAGAAATCCATGGTGACAGTTTTGGTTGATGGTTTCTCAAAATACATAGAAGAGCAATTGTGTGCAAGTAGAGTAACCCAGGAGAACAATGTCAGATCATAATTTTCAAATGAAGTGAAAAAAATCTCCTTTTTGTCTTGGAAATGAGAATCTCAATCTGGAGGGAAGATATTAAAAGCATTTTCAAGCATTGATCTTTGGATGTTTGGAAAGGAGAACAAAAATACGAAAGAAAAGATTTTATATTCATTTTGACAGCTGACAACAAAGAAATAGAAATGCTACATAAGATGCCAGGTTTTTAAAAAATCTCTCCGCTATCTGCTTGTCTTTATCTGTCCATTAACTTAATCTATGTATTAGAAACCATCAACCAGAACTGTCATGAAAACTGTCAAAATAGGTTTCATGCCTTCTTGAGCTGGTCAGGCTGGCTGTGTATGTATGAACGTGCAAGCTGAACCAATGGAGCTATAGAACTGAAAATTAAAACATTTTCTCCTTATGTATAGAACAAACTTTTTTTTTTGTTTTTTGAAAATTGTCCCCCAAAATAAGATCTTGTGTGAGGTTCAACTTATAATGTAAGTGTATGCTAAATTGGTCACTTAGTTTCTTTCTGGGATTAATTTTTATTTTTTCTAGATTTGGACGTTATTGTTATCACCACGAAATGGAGAAGTAAATGATTCATTGATCACGCCTTTTACCACTTTTTTTAATTGAAGACCCAAACACAGTATGCTGCCAAAAGGACATTGGTCATGTGATGGTTTCCATTGAGTGACTAATCTGTCGACTTATCAATAACAATCTAAAATTGATCCGTCTCTTGGTTTCTCAGCCTTCTAAAGATGTTTGTGGGTGAATGAGTGGAAGTTATAAAAGCATTCCTGAAACTCTTCAAAAGCCTTCTTTTTGGGAACTTTATCGTTGAACATCACTTGATTCTTAATCTAATTGCCTATAAGGTGCATTTTGTTATGCTATTTATTTAGAAACAATTAATATAAGTATGGTTACATGCATATATATTCACTTGTATAAATATACATGTAAATGTATATATATGTACATGTATAGAAGTATATATATATATATACAAGAATAAATGTATATGTAAATTTATGTATATGCATATATATATGTACATGTATATATGTATATTTGTATGAATATTCAAACATTAATTGTTAAATAATAGACCAACTCCGTTTGTCCAATTTTTCCTAGTTTGAGATTCAAAAATTAACAAAAAATTAGACAGATTTTGTCTCATTTTTCAAACAATGTTTGCTTAAATGAAGGATTGCTGCTTTGTTATACTCTTTTAAAATATATATATATGTTATCATAAGTTGGTTTGTATGCAGTCTGAGATTATAACTGACACAATGGAATAAATATTCACATTGGTGAACACTCAATGGAAATGACATGAACACCGAGTCACATCTGCTGTTATACTCACTGATCATCATCATCATCATCAGTCTTTTAACATCCGTCATTGGACATAGAACTTCTGCAGGATTTACCACAATTCTCTATCATGGGCATCGCAGAGCCAGTACTTTCTGAACTTGTCTAGCCCGTCTCTCCATCTAATATTCTGCCAGCCCCAGTCATGCATGTGATCTTGGGGGATCTATGTCGTGAGTCCTGATGTCCATCAATTGTCTACCATTCTTGCAGCATGGCCAGCCCACCGCAATTTGAGATTTTTAGTGGATTCTACAATGTCCCTGACTCTTGTCTTTTCTTGGATGTACTGTGCTGTCTTATTGTCTCTCCATATGAAACCCAGCATAATTCTTTCATGTGCACGTTGTACATGCAATGTGCACTTACTGATCCCTAATCGTTATGTACATTTTTGAGGTAAACTATGTGAGTAAGACCGGTTTAAAAAAATAAATGATATCTAGTATGAAACAATATCAATATGCAATCCACATAATACCTTGTATGAAATAACAAACTACATGTTTGACAGTTTATGTAGTGAAAAAGGAATGTGGTATTTGATCAACATTGCTGGGGTGCCATGTTAATATAACTGTTTTGTTATTAAAATCCCCAAAACAGTTACATGGTAGACAACTGAGGATCCCAATAGCAGACAATTTATTCATTGTACCATAATAACAAAGTATATGTGAAATGGGAAAAAACACTGAAGAAAATTACATAAATTGCAGAGACTGAGATTGGGATATAAGTGACTAAAGTGGCACAAAATTTTTTGGAAAAAGTCAAGTTAATGCTTAGTGTTTAAATCTGCAAAGCTTTCTAGATTATATATATACTAAACTTATAAACCAGAGCTTTTGGAACTTTTTGCTTTGAAAGATTTTATTTTTTTACATATTATTCAAGTTTTCCTAACTAAGCCAAATATGTAATGTCGTTCTAATAGTTTAACTGATCTCAGGAAAAGTATCTTTTCAAAAGATATAAGAAATTTTACTTATTTTTACCAATATATTATTACTATTTTTTTTGTTATTGACATTATTGGCATTGGAGAGAGAGAAACATACACAGGTAGATATTATATATTTGTGTCATCCACAGACAACTGTTTTGTTGTATAACATCTCTTCAGTGTGGTTATAAACAATCCATTATCCCATCCAGTACCATGAGGTAGGATTGAAACCTTCGCTTCAGACCTCTTATCGCTGAGCCATGGAACTGGACGGTCAGTAAGGCTGAATTTAAGCCATGAATTTATTTAGCTTAAATTCCCCATCCACAAGAGTGCTCTATTCCTATATATATATACACACACACACACACACACATAATCATCATTATTATTAATATTGTTATTATATTTATTATTATTATTAAGAAATTAATATATAATCTGACATAACATTTATGAATGCATGATATTTGAAGCTCTGTTTGAAACGACTTCTCATCACTACCCGGAAAATGAGTCACTGCCTAAACAGTGTAAATAGAATAAACAATTAAGGAAAAATGGGGCTACTGCAGGAATCAAATCTGTGACTGAAAAGGTAACTGCTCCAATGTAGCGTCGTTCCCACATATATTTTGATCAGACATGTGAAATGTATCACGTTCAATCCACGTGGTTATTAGACATCATTGAATCAAGTGCATTGATATAAGAATGAATTACATTGAAAAATGAATATTTGTTATGTAAAACAGATTATTTTTTCATCATTAGGCCGCAGACTTATTGATATACCTACACATATATATATATGATAATGAATCGAATTATATCAAATTTAAAGTCTATTTGAAATGATATTCTGTTATTTCATGATGAATGTATCATTTGGCCCAGACAATGTTAGATAGAATAAACAATTAAAGAAAATAGAGCTGCTAGAGGGATCAAACCTGCGCCTGATAGAGGGGCTGCTTGAACGGAGCATTGCTCTTAAAATATAGTTAAACAGCCATTGGTAATGCAAAGGCCCAAATAACTGTTTCAACTCCAAATTCTCATTTTGTTTATTCACAGTCTATATCTGCTATATTTGTTTCTTTCAATGCCAATAATCGTATCATCAAGAAATGAACATATGATCTGACAATGATTATAATTGATTTATACATATATGTATAGCTCATCTCTCTTTCTCTGCATATATGTGTGTATATTTATATTTATGTATATGTGCATGTACCCTTCTGTGTGTGTGTGTGTGTGTGTGTGTGCACTTCTGTGTGTGTTCCCCAGGTAAATCCATGTATGCGGCCAATGACATCAGTCATGTGAATCTGTGACATGAGGTGCCCTCCTTGAATCACATTATCCCTGACCCTCTTCGGGTCATAGAGGAATGTTGCTGACAGTATTTCATAATGGAAAAACATCCGCAGGGAATCACTTAAATGGAACCATCAAATCTCAGCAAGTGTCTTGGGTAGATAATTGGCACAGAGGCAGAAAGGGGTGGGCTTAGCAATGGATGTCAGAGTTAGTAGCAAAGGCAGCAAGTATGCTTGTCTTGTAAGCATGGTCGGAAATGGGTTGGGGATACGTGGGGAGTATGGTGTATACCTACTTCTCAATTTCCAAGTTCGTCCAATTTCTACTAATGGAGACATCAATGAATACTTAGTTCCCAAAACCTTACCTTACCGTACACCTGATTCTGAAAACCTATTTTTATTTCACTGCTTGTTAGTAAAAGAAAAAAGGAAAAGACCGTTCATGTTTTCATTTAACAAACGCTGGATGTAATCTGATAAGTTAACTGAGTACATCTTTTGATCCACAATAGAATAAAAAAGATGAAATTTAATCCTAATGAACTACAAATTCTTCCTTCTCTCTGTCTGCACAGATTTACATCAACCTGGTCTCTGATTGAGGCTGGCTATAAATGCTGATTTTAATGGATCATTTTCTCATAGATATCTTATCTATCTTTCTATAACAGTTCATTTTCTATCTCTATATCCATATCAAATATATATATGTACATATAACACACACACACACATATATGAGAATTGATCAATGTTAGTAGCCTGATAGCTGAATTTCGATCTGAAATATTCATTGTATAGCACTTGTTTTATGTGATCAATATTCGTCATTGAATCCTACACTGACAAGGAAGGAGATTGTGATGAAAAATAAATATTTTTTGCATAAAATAAATGCTCTATTCAAAGTAAGGCTATGCACTTATAGGTGTAGATATATTTGTATATGTTTTTTCTTTCCACGAGGAAGTCATTTCATGCCTTAAGTGAACGTGTTCAAGTAGCACAAGAGATTATTTGACGGTTAAGATAATGTTGAAGATGATGAATGTTGTGAATGCCCATGCTCCTCAAAAAACGTTTCTATTGTCCCATGCATTTTAGGAAATGTCTCTTTATTGGCACATGCATGTCAAGAAGCATCTCTTCATTGGTCCATGCATATAAGAAACGTTTTTTTATTGGCCAATGCTCCTCAAGGAACATCTCTTTATTGGCAATGTGCCTCAAGAAACAGCTCTATTGTCCCATGCATTTGAAAGAACATCTCTTTATTGGCCCATGCACACCAAAAAACGTCTTTTTATTGTCCCATGCATGTCACAAAAAGTCTCTTTATTACATCTCCCATATATGTAGTCTAGAAAGCTTTACAGCTTTAAATACTAAACATTAGAAAACTTTTTCAAAGGTTTGTTTTTGTCACTTCAGTCACTTATTTCCCAATATCTGTCTATGCAATTTATGTAATTTTCTTCAGTGTTTTTTCCTGTTTCACATATACTTTGTTATTATCGTACAATGTATAAATTTTCTCTTGTTGGTATCATCAGTTGTTTACCATGTAAACGTTTTGGGAATTTCAATAATAAAACAGTTATATTAACATGGCATCCCAGCAGTGTTGATCAAATACCACTTCCTTTTCAGCTATGATTTTAATATATAGCTTATGTCATACCAGTAGTTTGTTATTTATTATAGTGCATTATCATAATGTATTGTAGATGGATGTTATTTTTTTACTAAACATAATTTAATTTTTTTGAACATGGGCTTACTTACGTAGGTTACCCCCAAAACATATTTAGCAATGAGGGATCTGTACGCATAACAAGAGATGTGACTCGTTGTTCGTGACACTTTTATCGAGTGTTTACTCATGTGAATATTAAACCCATTGTGTCAGTTTTGATCTCTGTCTGCCTGCAAACCAACTTATTATATCATCTTTAAGGATACTAATTACATAGAAAAATTCTTCAAGTATACATGATTTTGAAAATTAAATAGAGCTGAAAACTTGTGTGTTTCCTGGAAACTTTTGCACATAATTTGTGTGTGTGTGTACTGCGCTAAAAGTTACAAAAACCTCAGAAGGCTCACTTTACATTAGAAATCCAAGGCTGAGATCCAAATCACAAAATTTTGTTCATTTGCTTTTAGACAAACTCTTAATTTGAACTTCTGGAGATTGACTTTAGTTTGAGAATCTGATTTTAGAAAGCCAATTTCCTATAATTGGTTTACTCTTTTCTTTTCTTCAGACAAACACTAGATGAAAAAACCCCTGGAGGTTGACTTTGTTTCAGTTTGCAGAACTGATTCCACATAATTGGTTTACCAGTTTCCTCAGTGCAGCATCCAGAAATTCCCATCATTCTAACAAGAATTCAACCCCTAATTGGAAAGTCAAAAACAAAAATGGATGAATCGGATGTTCCGAAAGGTAAACAGAAAAATTGAATGGAACGATTCTTGAAAGAAAAGGGCAGAGAGAGAGAGAGAGAGAGAGAGAGAGAGAGAGAGAGAGAGAGAGAGAGAGAGAGAGAACGGTGGGAGGGAGAAGGAGAAAGAAAGAAAAAGAATGAGTCTTCCTTCAATCAAGTGGAATCAAGGTTCATTTTGAACACAATATACTTCTATAGTAGACCCATCATTGTCTGGAATTCCTTCGAAGAAACAAATGAAAAAATCAGGATGGGGTAGGAACTTAATAGAAACCATCACTTTACCAACATTTTTTGGCAGCATGCCATTTTGGGAGTGATCAATAAAAAAAAAATTGAAAAAAAAGGGGTGATGAATGAAGTTACTTCTCTTGCCTTTAATCGCACCAATAAAAAGTCTGAATTTAAAGAAAAAACTAGCATGAATGCTGCCAGACACAATCTAAGAGGCCAAGTTAGCTTAAACTTATATTGTAAATTGACCCCACTGAAACTTATTCGGGTGTATGAAATTTCTAAGTATAATAAGGATCTTAATATTTGGATTTTCAGTTGTGGCCTGTACATATAATATATACATCGATATTCTGTCAGAATAATTTAAAAGCTGAAGAAAATTAGGTTGACATTTTTGGTCGATGGTCTCTAACAAAGGGAAGAAATTAACATTCCAAGGAAAGTTATGAATCACCACCATCCATGTGTGCTGTGTTGCGGTAATCAATAAAAGAAGTTGGAAAGAATGATGATCAATAAATAAGTAGCTGCACTTGAAAACTTTGAAGAAACAAGTGGGCACAAATTAGCAACTAATTTAGTAGAAACTTACATTGCTTATTGAACATCCCCCACTAAGAACCTATTTTGGAGGGAAATTTTCAAAAAACCAAAAACATCCTCCCTACTCATTGAGAGGGGGGGGGTGTTCAAAATTTCAAGTTTCTACTTTAAATGGTTAGGGCTTGGCAAAGTATTGATTGATAGATATATAGATAGATAGATACATGCATACATACATACATATGAATGTCAGAACGAATGAATAACCTGAACCTAGCAACAGTGATTAAACCGATCTGTTGTGGGTAGCAATGATTAATAGAAATGTTAGTAATGAGAAGAGAAGTTGCAGGGTTAGTGTTGATGTATGAAAAATTCATGTCAGTTTCCTTCAGGTTTATCTCATTAGTAACCTGCACTGAAATTATTACCTGTATCAATTCTATGTCACTTTTTCTTAGGTTTTTAGTTTTGCTTTTCTGCAAATATTTTTTGGCTTTTTTAACAATCATCTCCCTTTATCAAAGTCTTCATTTAATGTCTCCTCTGGAAGAGCCTTCTTCATCATCATCAGACTTTTAACATCCGTTCTTGGAGATAGACCTTTTCCAAAATTCACCAGACCTCCTGGATTTTGGCTTTATGGAGCCAATATTTTCTGAACTTTTCTAAATCTTCACGTCTTGGTCTTGATTGAGTGAACAGTCATTAGGTAACATCGTGTCATTGTTATATTTCAATGTTTTTTTCACATCATTGTCATCATTGCAGGATTATTCACATAAAAAGACAAGCACATGTGCGTATATACATCTATATCTATCTGTCTATATATCTATCTATATATCTATATATATCTATATATATATATATGTATACATATATATGTATACATATATATGTATGTATGTATGTATGTATGTATACAGTCAAGAAAGCTTTTCAGCTTTAAATAGTAAACATTAAAAAACTTCTTCAATAGATTTTTTATGTCACTTCAATCACCCATTTGCCAATATCTATCAATGCAATTGGTGTAATCTTCAAAAGTGTTTTTTTACCCATTTCTCCTATACTTCATTATTATTGCGCAATGTGTAAGTTTTCTCTTGTTGGGATCATCAGTTGTTTACCATGTAATAGTTTTGGGGATTTTAAAAACAAAACAGTTATATCAACAAGTCATCCCAGCAGTCTTAACCAAACACCTGTACACATGTATACAGTACCTATTGTGAGTATTTGGACAAACAGCCATTTTTCCTTTAATTGTTTGGTTTTGAGAGTTAAAAACAGGAGCATCTCGCAAGGAGAACCAAATTTTTAGCTATCAACATAGTAAAGCATGCTTGTAGTCATGTTTGGTGGTATTTGAACAAGCTAAAAATCTCTTTCAATTCCCTGAGATTTCAGAGGCCATGATGGATTTTGTGCTGGGGGGTGGTTTAAAGTAACTAACTAGTTTTGCAACTCTTCCATATAACAATGTGCATTTAGTCTCTTTGATGAATTTGGAACAAGGTTTTAGAAGGATGGAAGCAAAAAAACTTGCTTTTCGTTCATTTAACAATTTGATTCAATTGAAAAAACACATTTTCAAGAAATTTAACATCCAGAACCATAAAACATAACTAAATGCTTACCTTGTTATACTGATTGCAAATGAATTGGTTCCTCTTGAGTAATGTTCCTGTTTTCAACTCTCAAAACCATAGGATTAGAAGTAAATGGCCGTTTGTTCCGATACTTATGACTATATGTGTATATGTATACTGTATATGGATTTATAAATGCGGATTTAGATTGACATGTTGACATATCTATCTATCTATTTACTCATCAATTCATCTGACCCACAAGGTGGGTCCAAGATGATATTTACGTGGTAAGGTAATCTAATAAATAGAAGATGAACAGAGAGAGAGAGAGAAGTGGGGAAGACAGTGGGAGAGAGAGAGAGATGAAGAAGTAAGAGGGAGAGAGGAAGGGATTCATATACATTTTTATGGAATCTGGTTGATAGATTAGTTGAGTGTCGGGAAAGTTTAAACAATGGTAATTGATAATTAGTATTCAGAGAGTGAATTCATAGAATAATTTATTTTTGATCTTCATTCACTGTCTTCTGATCATGTCATTTTGTTTTGATTTTTGGTTCTGATCACTTTCTGCTGTTGTGCTTTTTGAGGAAATTCTTCCCAAGACAAATGCACAGAGGGTCTTAATTAAGTTTGCCCTTCAATGACATTTGCCGTGAGTCATTCAGTAGAGATTCAGTTAGCGCTGAGGGATCAATATATAAGATAGATAGATAGATGAACAGATAGATAGATAGATAGATAGATAGATAGATATTTAGATAGATAGAGAGATAGATAGATAGATTGATAGATATGAAGAGACTGTGATAGAGATACGCATTGACTGATATAAACTGACTGAGACAGATATATACAGACTGAGATAGATAGATAGAGATGAATATATATAGGGTGGAGAGAGAGAGAGAGAGAATATGAATGGACTGAGATAGGTGGCTAAATAGAGATGAATATACAAAGGATGGAGAGAGAGACAGACAGACAGACAGACAGACAGAATATGAATGGACTGAGTATAGAGAGATAGGTTTGTAGCATTTATATCACCCAACAAATATTCATTTCTCAACATTTTTTGGTGAATATTAATCACATAGATCAAACATTATCCATTGCAAATCTCACTGAAAAATCCAGCCAATAACTATGTCTCAGGCTGCAGTCTGACTGATCCACCCTTGAACAAGAGTAGGAAGATGGTTTCTCTAGAAAAAAAAAACACCAATTCAACAAAATTCCTGAATAAGTCAAAAACCGCACAAGGGGACAGGAAAAGCTCAAACATTCCACTACAGTGACATACTACATTAATAGCAAAGGGAAAGTGAACGCAAAGTGTGAAACAATTATTTTGATGGCCTAATAAGAGACAAAATGATATATGTACATATATATATATATATATATATATATATATATATATATATAGCATATTATCGACTCATTATAGAGTATTACACTGTTCCACTCTCGACGAGATTTACAAATGAGTGATGATCTTTTTTTTTCTTTCTTCTTTTAGAGCAATGGGCGTTACTTATGTCCAATTTAAAGTTCCAGCAGCTTTGTTATCTTATTTTGGGGAATTTAATTTGAAAATAATTTGCTATTATTACGTGCTTAATTATCTCCCTTTTTTGATAAGAGAAAGTGAGGATATATATATATATATATATATATATATATATATATATATATATATATATATATATATGTGTGTGTGTGTGTGTGTGTGTGTTATATATATATATATATATTGTAAATCATAAGGGTTTGTGGCTGAAATTGCAGACAGCCATACTGTCCTGATTCTTCTTCAAAAGGACAGTAGATCTCTATTGCCATCTCTGCTTATACTAAATATGGAATATTCCTGTCCAATCCAAAGGTCAAATCATCATTTGCGGAGCCAAGCCATCATATATATATATATATATATATATATATATATATATATATATATATATCAATCAAGTGACCAGTGTCTTTTTGCAGTATGCCATGTTAGGGATTTTCAATTAAAGAATTGGGTGATGAATGAATGTTACATCTTTCGCCTTCTATTGAGCAGGGATCACTAAAAAAAGCCTGAACTTAAAAAAAAAACAATTTAGTACAAACTTACATTGCAAATTGAACCCCTTCCCCACTAAAAACGTATATGAGTGGGGGCAGAAAACAAAAAGAAATTTTTGTCAACAATAATTTATCAATCAAATTATCAACCCACCAGCTGTTTTTGGTTATTCAATTATACCAACTCACAAAAATTGCTCTGAAAACTGCTACATACAAAATTTAAGGAATTTCATTTTGAATTTGACCTAAGGCAATGCATGCCTAAGCAGTAGAAGTGAATTGCACCAAACTTTCCATATATACTTAATTTGGCCATGAGAATGATCATTTTCTAAAAACAAAACTAGGGTTCTCCAATTTGAACCTACATAAGAGTTTTTATGTTGAAAGTGAGAAAGATTTTAAAAGTCAGCCACAAATGATTTATGTTTGAAAATGAATTATTTCTACAACAAGTGTTTCCAAGGCACAGTTGGTTTGTTTATTAATTTTGTAATCAAGAGATTTATTGTTTGAATCCATCTGGGAACTAAATTTTGAAAAAATAGAAGTAGCTATAGTTGACGATATTACATATCAGTATCAAATAAAGCAAGGCCAGTAAGAAGAATTTGCACCTGTACAATATGTTGATAAAAAGGTAAAAACTTGAAATACTGAACAAGAATATTTTAACATAGAATAAACGAAAAAATGTTCATGCAGTGTCTAAATTGAATAATCTTATTTTACAAAATTTAGTTACATGTGGGTACATGCCTCTATAAATAGCTATTTTGTGCCACTGCATTAATATTTTTTCATCTATCTTATGCTAAAATATTCTTGATCAGTATTTTCTTATGGTTTTACAATTATATTAACACACTGTGCTGGTACACACTTTTCTTACTGGTATACATTATGTAGGCTTCAGAGAAAAATAAGTAAAACCTTTGTTGAAACAAAAAAAGGAGGAAAGTAATCAGAGAGATGCGGATAATGTAGGATAGGAGAGAAAAATTGAAATTTCCAGAGCATCTTTTGAAAGGTCGGAACTGCATATGCAAATATTAGGTTGTGTAACTCTTTACATTCGGGTTTTTCAATAGTAATTTTCATTCTCTTGATAAAAATTTCAATTTATTCATGTCTTTTTATTTTTCATTTTCTACCTTTTGTTATAATTCATTTTTTCCTTTTTAATGACCTGAGTCAGATAATGTCCATATTAATACTTCTACAGAAACACGAAACTGAAAAACCATTATTTCTCTTATTATTAGGCGGATGCAAAATATTCTCAGCCCTATCTTTTGCACATTATCAAAGAAAGTTCTGCGCAGTTAGAAGATAGTCAGAAGATAGAAGATGGCAATGAAAAGTGAATTTATTACAAGAATTCAAAATGAAGATTACGATGGTTAGATCCAGGACAGCCTTCAACGTCTCAACCTGAGCAGAATCTACTGCATAAGGAAGTTCTTCTCTACATTTGGTGAGATATAAAAGAAATTTTTTCTTACAGATTATTTGAACCTGTGCAAACTGTTGCTGTGCTATGATACAGTGAGCAATTGGCTTGTTTGAATGATTCATCAAAATAAAAGAAATACCTGTATCTAAGCAAGGAAGTCAACTAGTAATTTTGCTGCATGACAACGGTTGATCACAAGCTGAAAATGCAATACTATAAATGATCATAGTGCTGGAATGGGTTCATTCCCCAGACTTCTCACCCTTCAGACAATTACTTGTTATTCTCTGCAACCCACAACAGACCTGTTTAAACACTGTTGTCTAGTTTAGGTTATCCATCATTTCTGACCTTATATGTATCCATGTATCCATGTATCTATATATCCAGACTTTGCTCAGCCCTGATCATTCATTGTGAAAACTTGAAATTCTGCGCACACACTCCCTTCAATGAGTTGGAAAAACGTCTTTTTTTTTAATTTCTGAACATCCCTCTCCATATAGGTTTTTAGGAGGGGATTCAATTTACATTGTGAGTTTATGTTAAATTGGTCCTTTAGTTTGTGCCAGGAAATGAATTCACGTTTCAAATTGGTAGTATGATATTTTCTTGACTTTACCAACACCATCGCCTAATTTACATAGTAAAAAGAAGCATGTATTGGTGGTAGTGATTCATGATATCCCTTGGAATACAAGTTGAATCCCTGTGGCTGACCTGATCAAACTGCGAAAAAACATGGTGGTTAGATATTTTTCTCTTTTCACTTGTTTCCATGCACTGGTCGCATTTTTCTTAGGCATAGGGCCTAGAAAATTTACATTTTACCATAGAAACCACCTTTTAAAAACAGCCTTTTCTTTTACTGAAATTTTTTTTTTCGTTATACAGAGGGGTGCTGGATCTTCAATAATAATCCATTGTAAAACGGATACATTTGTTTTCCACTCTATGACGTGTCAATGCATGATGTTTAGGCATTCATGGAAGAGCTTGGTTGTGATGAGATAGAGAGAGGGAGAAAGAAACAGAATAAGATAGAATGAGACAGAGAGTGAGTGAGAGAGAGTGAGAGAGAATAAGAGAGAGAGTTAGTAATTATATGGTTTAATTTTTTTGATTTAAAAAAAATTTTTGTCCAACTGGATCAGTACCATTTGAAATTGACAAAATCAGTCGGTTGTATGTTGGCACCTTTGATCTTGCTAAACTGATGTATAGTCAGAAGTAACCTTCTATCACTGCCTAAAAAGTCAGGGTGGGTTAGTAAATTCTCAAGTGGGGATATAATGGAAAAATTGAGCCACTAGTTCAAGATTTTGCTTTAACTTTATTCAGGATGGATGCTGAAAGGTTCCTTAAAATTTTACTCCTAGAGGATAACTTGAAATTTAGATCCGTGTTTACTGTATTTAATCATCTTTAGTAAAGTAAAAAGTCCACTTATAAGGATCCTGAAAATGCTCACGCTTCATGAAGGATTATTTCTTTGTAATTTTTGATTGTCCATTTGATTAGTGCAACAGTTAACATGTCTATCTCACAAACAGAAGGTTCTGAGTTCTACTCTCAAGATGAGTAAAGGGCATAGAGAACTCTTCTTTAGCTCAAATTTCCCTGTGTTGGAAGTTGCTTGATTAACCATCCACCCTTAACTGTCTCCAATGCTTGCTTGCCCTATGAATGAAATATTTGCATACCCAAAAATTGAGAACCATGCAACGTACACATGAAAGAATTATGCTGGGCCTCACATGGAGAGACCACTAGACAGCACAGTACATCTGAGAAAAGACAGGAGTCAGGAATATCATAGAATCCATCAAAAATCTAAAATGGTAGTGGGCTGGCCATGTTGCAAGAATGGTGGACAATCGATGGACATCATGATTTATGACATGGATCCCCCGAGATCACATGCGCAACCGAGGCTGCCAGAATATTAGATGGAGAGATGAGCGAGACAAATTCAGAAAGTACTGGCTCCGAGACGTCCATGATAGAAAAGTGAGGCGAACCCCAAGGAAGGTCTACATGCAACGACGGACATTGAAAGACTGATGATGATGCTTGTGAACAAGTGATCAAAGCAATGCTGATTTTCAAGGCAGTCAGACAGATCCTCTCTACTTGTGAGGATGGCATAGTACAATCTTATGACCCTCTGCTTTCCCCTCATCCAGTCATGAACACTCAGTAAATGATTATAGTAGGCAGTCGCTCAATTTTCTCTGGTGAAATTACCAGTTTTTAGGAAGAGGAAAGGAAGAAGAGGTGAGAAGAAAGAGGAGAAATAATTAAAAGCAAAAGAAAACAGGCTTGGTTAGTCTTTCAATAGAAACTGTCACATAACCAATGTCTTTTAGCAGCATGCTGTGTTGGGGATGATCAGTTAAAAATTTGGAAAAGGGGGGGATCAATAAATGCTACTTTTCTCACTTTTTGTCGGATCACTAAAAGGTCCAAATTTAGAAAACAAGTTGAAAGCCACAGGACACAAACTGGGGGACCAATTTAGAATAAACTTATATCATGAACTGAACCCCCATTTAAAAACATTTTCAAGAAACAAGACTTTTTTTTTCTAAACATTATAGATTTTCAGCTCTCGAGCTCCATTGGTGCAGCCTGTAAACATGACACATACATACATAGCTAACCAGCCTGCCTGGCAGAATCACTAAAAAACTGTAAAAACCTATGTTGATGCTTTTGGTTGACAGTTTCTAATAAATGGAGATAAAGAGATAAAAAAGTTAAAGTATATAAAAAAGGAGACAAAGAAGGTAAAGAAGTAATTAAAAAGGGAAGAAGGAAAGGAGAAATAATGAAAAGAAGGAGAGAGAGTAATTAGAAAGGGAAGAAGAGAAGAGAATAGAAAAGAAGAGAAATAATGAGACAGAGTAATTAGAGAGGGGAGAAGTGGGGGGAGAGAAGCCAAAAGAAGAAGAAACAGAATAATAAAGAGTCTGGAAAAGAAGTTCAGGAATGGTAGTCTGCTAAAATGGCCTTTAGTGAGAGTAGTATAGATAACGTTGTTCATGGCTGGTTAAGCAAGTGACTGGTTGTTAGCTGCTGCCAGGAAACTGAAAGAATGTTGAAAATTGGACATTGCAAGTCTTGTGAAATACGTAGAACTCCTAGTTTACTTATACACACACACACACAAACACACACACAAACACACACACACACAAATATATGGGTCCGTGTTTAGACCTTAGGGACATGTGGCACTTTAGGTTTGGTTAGCCCCTCATACAAAGAAATTGAAATATTGCAAATCATAACATTTTCAAACCGGAGTCCATTTATTGCATGTAATTGGAACTGACTAGTTATACATACATAAAAAGGTTAGATGATTCATATATCTGAGGTAAATACATGTATATATGTAAATCCATGCCAGCAGGTAAGACAAATTTATTTTCATAACTTATACACTGATTACTATTGTCCCAAATTGCGAGTAGTAATTTATTAAACTATTTAAAACAATTGAGGGTGTTACAATAAATTTAATTCCCAAAAGAATTTCTGGCAGTGATTATCAATTTAATCCTCATTGAAGAAATCAATTTTTTAATTATAATATTTTTGTATTCTGGGGGCCCCGGGGCTAGAGGGGGGTCTGAAGCAGTTGCCCTTTTGCCTCCCTATGAATCTTGCCCTACATACATACACATATACACACACACACACACAAACAAACACACACACATACACAAACACACACATGCTTTCATTTGAACATCTACCAATTTACGGACTGTATTTATTTGGGTACAATGCGGTCTTGAATATGATGCTACCCAGCAGTGGGCCTGTGGATAGTGTTGTCCAGAGTGGTAAATCATTGTGTAACCCTATTCCAGAACTTGCTCTCCACCCGGGATATCTACAATGTTGGTGACCTTTTTGTACTACTACATTATTCATCATGATTTTTCTCTATTATTCAAGATGATGGCAGAAGCCTACATTTACTAACAATTCTATTCATGTTTAGTTTTCAAATTTTCAGTTCTGATTTTGTGAAATGATATGAAGAAAATAAGTCTGGGTATCATGAAGTTGTTCTTATTTTAAATTTAATCACCTTTCCTGTAGCCTATAATTTATCCTTCCATAGATTTCTAAAGCAATTCGTGGAGAACTTTTGGAGAAAAAATGTAGACAGTCATGAGCATATAAAAAAATTGTCTGAAAAAAACCCGGGAATAACTCACAATCAGAGGAAAATTCCTAGATCCATCCCTTAATTCAATCAACTTTTTCATACTCCATTGTCTACATTTCCATGAAATTTCATTAAAATTCATTGAGAAATTTATTGAAATTTTCAGAGATATCAGCTGAAAAGATAAATGTTTTATTAGAAAAAAAGTTACCAAGAAACTTTATGAAGAATTTTTAGGCATTCCTTTTGGTGCCCTCCACCCTTAAATGTTGTCACCAGGGTGAAGCTGCCCTCTCTGACCCCTGCTGGTCTGCCATTAATGCAACCCTCACTTTTTGTAGCTAAAAATCAGTAATTTATGTTTGTATGTTATAATTTTTGTTTACATTTGAGTATGATGTTTGCGCCCAATTTTGACCTTGGTTTTTTCATATCAAATTTCTCAAATTATCTAAGAACAAATATGGCACATATACATTCCACATTATCATTCTATCTCATACACTCAAACACTTGCATACACATATACTAAATATACACACATGTGTATACACACACGCCTGCATACACACTCATGGTACACACTTGCATATGCACATACATGTAAAAACACATGCATACATATAAACTCTTATATAGGCTCACATACACACAAACCCCTCATGCATACACACACACATTTTCATACTCACACACACACACTTGAATGCACACAGACATCTTCACTTACTCCTATATCCACCCACATATACATTCATGTAGACACACACCTGCAAATATCACACTCTCTCATGAACGACTTTTGCTTTTTGATTTTCCCTTATTCATGGTGGGTCAACCAAAACTGTCACCATAGGTTTCTTCAGGTTTTACGCAGGTCTGGCTGGCTATGTATATGTATTGCATGTACAAATGTCACCAATGAAGCAAGGGACTGAAAAATTTGAATATCTATTCCTTATCATGTCTAGAAAAAACATAATTCCCGATCTAAATAGGTTTCTAGAGGAAGGTTCAATTTACAGTGTAAGTTCATGCTAAATTGGACGCTTAGTTTTTTTCCAACACTCTTTTTGAAAATTTGGACTTTTTTAATGATCACTGCCAAATGAAAACGGAGAGTAGCAGCATTTATTGATCAACCCTTATTCAAAATTTTTTAATTGATCAGACTTGCATTTTGAAAATTTGGACTTCTTTAATGTTATTTCTATCATCATTCGGACTATCCTCACCTTGGTTGTTTTTCATACACCGTTTCGGCCGTTGTACTCTACGGCCTTCATCAGGTATCATCTGGTAGGTGTGGGGAAGTAACGAACCAAACCTAGGTTCAATCCCAGTGTGAGACAACGATAATACTACTAATGCTAAGAGGGTAGTGCGGTCAATATACTCCCGTTGATTAAATAGAGGGTTCAGTTCGTTACATCCTCACACCTACCAGATGATACCTGATGAAAGCCGTAGAGTACAACGGCCGAAACGGTGTATGAAAAACAACCAAGATGAGGATGGTCTGAATAATAATAGAAATAATAATAATACGTCATCTCAAAAATTCAGAGATATTCTTTAATGTTCACTACTTAACAGAAAAGGCAGTAAAATCAACATTCATTGAACACCCCATTTTCAAATTTTTTTCAATAGATCACCCCCAACATGACCTGCTACTAAAAACGGTCATGTGATGGTTTTTATTGAGTGACTACCCAAATCTGTTTCTTTTTTTCTTCCTGCTCCCTTTTAAAGCCTTGTGCTGTTTTACGAATACAAACAAATGTTGAGAGATTGGAGGATTATTACATAGATTCTTAGGCCTCCTTCAACTTCGTCTGAGCTATTCATAGTTTTCCCTTCAATTTAAGCTTTTGCTTTCAGCCTTATTCAATCTGCCACAAAATTTTGTCTTTAATTTTCTGCTTTTTCGTACTCCTCTTCTTATCACCTCTCTTTATTTAACCAATGAAATCAAGGCAAAATCCAAATGCCTTTAAAACACACTGATGTACATAACTGCAGATATATATATATATATATATATATATATATTATTGTGCCATCCACAGACAGCTGCTTCGTTGTATTACAACTCTTCAGTGTAGTTAGAGACTATCCATTATCCAATTCAGTACCATGAGGCTGGTATCCTACCTCTGCGCCAGGTTGAGGTTGAATATCAACAATATAATTATTTTAGCGTATATTCCCCATCCACCAGGGTGCTTTATTCCTATGGAAGAGCATTGCGTAAGCTTACAATGAATGAGTTACCTCACTTAAAGTGTGCTCAACCCTGAATAGGGGAGCGTTTATATATATATATAAATATATATATATATATATATATATATATATATATATATATATATATATATATGTATGTGCATGCATTCACATACAATTAAAAAGCATATATATACATATATATACATATACATATATATATATATATATATATATATATATATATATATATATATATATATATATATACATGTATATATTCTTTTTTGAACGTCCCATTGGAACCAGTGAAGATGATTTCTTTTTCTGTGGACAGAAAATGCAACTTTAAACATCAACTTTGACCCTCATACTTAGTATCCAAGTCATTAATTACAAATTCATATCCAAACAGTGTGGCTATTCCTTACAACTTCTTACTATCTCTTATACTTATCAGACTCCTCTTGTACTAAGACCTCTCTCTCTATATATATATATATATATGTATATAAATTTTGCACAAACACGTTAATGTTTGAGAAGCCCAAACAGGGCAGAAAGATAAAAGTGTTTAAGTGTTTGTGTAGTAAATCCTATTCATATTTCAAGCTCTACTCTAACTTAATTCAATTTTGAATGTATTGAGCACTGAATGAAATAAACCCAGCACACATCAGATATTGTTTTACTGATTTGTATTTTAGTATATATATATATATATATATATATATATATATATATATATATATATATATATATATATATATATATAGTACAAATCAGGGGTTTGCAATACAGTTTAATACATTGTAATACATAGCAATATCTGATAAGTGATGGATTTTTTTCATCGAGTGCTCATATTCAAATTTAAACTCCAAAAGTTATGTTGATCTCGAGTAGAGCTGGAACATTGTAGAAAGTGGATTTGCTGTACAAACACGTTTATGTTTCTGCCCTGTTTAGGCTTCTTCAGGCAAATGATTATATGTATTCTAGATTCCTGTTTGGGGATTTGAATGAGAGTCTTGAGGCTGTTGCTATGAGCGGGAGGAGTTTTTATTTTTTTAAATTTTTTTTCTTGTAGCGTATATGTTTTGCTGGTGGTTATAAGTTACATGTCAAGGGGTGTGAGAACATCTAATCAACAGTATCTACTCCCTCACATGTCTGAGTAAATTAAGAACACTACAATCCACTCTGGTCATAAAAGCCGCTAACATAGGCAATAAACTTAATGCAAGATGAAGGTTAAGATCAAAACATTCTTCAGAACTCAATTTAGCATCCACTTATAGATAACTCCCACACCTAACTCCCGCCTGTGGTTCTATCAAAACTTCACTGTTTAAGGTCTTATTATGATTTAATGTATTTCTTTCCAGTCAATACTTAGTTACATTAATTTGTACAGCAATATCTCAACTGTACTAAATCCATGCTTGAACTAATGAAAAGCGAACTGTTCAAGGCCTTCCAGTAATTTATTCACAAGATACAAAAGTTTTTAGTGTTTTTTGACAAAACCTTTTATGTATATAAATTGTAAGCATCATCTTTCTGTAATCAATACATTTTCTCTGGTTTTCTGTGAGTTTACGTCACCATCCAACTAAACTGTGTATTATTCCATAAAAGGATGATTCTGACTTTGCTTCTATGAATTCTTCAATATCTTGAACCTGTTAGAACCTCCAGTTGAGGAGCATAAGATTGAGAGAAACAAGTAGTCTGATGGTGATAAGTCTGGAGATTACATAATGTATGGATGAGTTTTCCATCCCAGCTCCATAATTGATTGCTGCATCGCATTTGCAACATGAAGATTGGCATTGTCATACAGAAAAATCATTAGTTGACATCCTCACCCAGAAAAAGATGTTCCATACGCCATTCAAATGAGCCAATTGCTCACTGTTGCATTGTGCAGTAACAGTTTGTTCAGATTTGCTTTGAATCACATGAAACACTGAAAAGTAAATTTTCTCTCTACAGATTCTATTCAGGATAAGAAGCTCAAAAGTCTTGACTGCTAGAAATTGTCTTGTAAAATTGTCACTCAAACTATCCACATAGGTTTCTTCAGTTTTGAAGTTGGTATGTATTGTGCTTACAGGCTACACCAATTGAGCTTGAGGCTGAAAATTTCTACATCCACTCTCCATTATATCCAGAGAAAAAGTTTTTTTTTAATTTTTTCAACCTACCAATAGGTTTATTGTTTTGGTAGGTTCAATTTGCAATGTACGTTTATGCTAAATTGATTGCTTAGTTAGTGCCCAGCTTGTTTGTTGAAAATTCAGGCTTTGTTAATGAACATTACCCAACAAAATGTCAGAAGAATTCTATTCACTGATCATCCCTTTTCCATTTTTTTTATTGATCACCTTCTACATTGTATACTGCCAAAAACATTGGTCATATGAAGGTTTTTATTGAGTGACTAACCAGAACTGTTTGTAGATTCTGTTTTGGTTGAGATGTTGAGGACTCTCTTGGGTGTAGACATGGTTTTCTTCATTTTGGATTCTTGGAATAAATCTGTTTTTCCACACCAATGACTTACTTGTCTCGAAAAGAGAAATATCACAGGTCTGGTTAGTCACTCAATAAAAACCACCAACTGGTACACATCAAAAATCCACAAAGGGATGAATATAAAAAAAAACAGAAAAAGAATGTTTTGTCTTGACGTAATTAGGAGTGAATGTCGGATTTTTCAGCCCACTAGCTCCATTGGTGCAGCCTGTATATATGTTACATACTGTATATATGTTACATAGATATATACATTTAAAACTGCAGAAACTGGAGTGGACAGTTTCATTGACAGTTTCTGATTAACTGCTGCTGCTGCTGCTGCTGCTGTTTAATTTCTGTAAGTTCATGTGGAAGCTATTTTCCTACAGGCTTCTAGATAATGTACTACAGTTGACTGATTGCACAAGCTCTAAAGTGCTGAGTAAATGCAAAGACACTTTTAAGTTTATTCTCTTGTGTGGAATCCTATTTTAATGTGATTAGATGTTCGTTCATGTGTATTTAACATTATCAGGGTATTTACTTTATAGAGTTTCAATAGTAATTAAATGGGTGTTAATTGTTAGATATTCATTGTGTGGTTCTTTCCCTCTTCTTCTTCTTTGATTATTACTTGTATAGCTATTCTAGAGCAATTTTGCTAATGAAGATTTGAAGGTGTAAAACAGACTTTCAAAAAGCAGCAGATACCTGTATATATGAATACATTTATACATATATATATATATATATATATATATATATATATATATATATATATATATATATATATATATATATACATATATATATGGTCAGATTGGATTGAGTGAGATTTGAGAAAATGCTAATATTTGGCAAGGGAGAGAATCAACGGAGATGCTATTGCTTCTGTTGAGAAAATTTTGATTTGGTAATTTTTTCAATGGCAAAAAGTTATTTTCAATCATATTTTCAATAGGATTAGTCGGTAGGTTTGAGATTAGGGTTAGTACGTAGGTTTGGAATAAAATTTAGTTGGTAGGTTTGGGATTAGAGTTTGTAGGTAAGTTAGGGTTAGTTGGTAGGCTTGGGGGCTAGGGTTAGTAGACAGGTTTGAGATTATTGTTAGGTACATACATTTTTGCTGTTGGTAAGTAGAGTGACTGAGATGCTCTATTTAATTGGAATAAATTATCATCTGATTTAATCAATCTGTTTCTTTTCATTCTGAATTTCATAAAATACTATTTCAAATGTTCATAGTTTTTTGCTTCCTTTTCTTCCATAAAATTTCTTCAAAATCCTGCAACTTCTAGCCATTTCTTCCATAAAAATCTAGTCACATCCAGCCATTAAAATGGCCAGTTTGAAGATTTGGCCCATATGTACTCGTAGCCATAGTATCTCTGTGGATTTTCTTCCTTGCTGAATATCTGCATTTTGTTAAATCTTACCTAATCCAAATTTTTACCATCCATCTATATACCATACACACACACCCACACAAATGCACCCCCCCACATATATATATATATATATATATATATATATATATATATATATATATAGATAGATATTCAAGAGATGGACATGTTTAGTCCGACAGAATGAATTATAAATTGCATTATATTATATAGAAACTTACCTGAAATGATTTCCCGGTTACACGGTTAATATATCATTCAAATTAGACAACGTAAATAGAATAAACAATTAAAGAAAATGGGGCTGCTGCAGGAATCAAACCTGCCATCGATAGGTAGCCGCTCCAATGTAGCTATACACTTACCATTGTGCTAAACAGCCGGCTGCAGATAAGTTTCTATATAATATAATGCAATTTATAATTCATATTTACATATATATATATATATATATATATATATATATATATATATATATATATATATATATATATATATATATATATATGTATATGTATATATATATATATATATACATATATATATATATATATATATATATATATATATATATATAAGGGTCATTCAGGACATTTACTAGTCGAGTAGGTTCAGACCTCACTGGACTTATTGATCACCAATGTCAGACTAAGCTTAACTGAAAGTAAATATAACACATACACAACTGTTTGTATATCATAAACATATTTAGATATATAATCATTTTCTTATTTGTATTTCTATGTTTGTATTTGACGAAGCGTCCCTCTTGGTTTTAGAAACTGTCAACCACAACTGTCAAAGAAGGTTTCTTCAGTTTTTAAGTTGGTCCAATTTGCATGTATGTATGTGAATACAGACTGCACTGATGGAGCTAGAAGGCTGAAAATTTCAACCTTCATTCCATATTATGTCAACAAAAAACTATTTTTTTGGTTTTTTGAAAATTCTTCCCCAATACAGGATTTTAGAAAGGGGTTCAACATTGCAATGTAAATTCCTGCTAAATCGATCCCTTCCCTAGTGTCCATTCGCTTTTAGAAAAATTCAGATGTTTTCAGTGATCACTGCTGAATAAAAGGGCAAGAAGAGTAAATTCATTGAGAAACCTTTTTTTCCAATTTTTTGATTGATTGAGTTTTTAGAGGGGAAGCAAGTTCAATTTCCGATGTAGATTTATGCAAAATTGACCCCTTAGTTTGTGCCGGGCAGCATTCATCCCTGTTTTTGAAAGTTCAGACTTTTCTAGTGATTGTTGCCCGACAAAAGGTGAGAGAAGTAACTCATTCATTGATCTCTCCTTTTCCCAGTTTTTTAATTGATTACCCTCAATATAGCATACTGCCAAAAGATGTTTGTCACATGAGGGTTTTTTATTTAGGTGCTCACCAGACCTGTTTCAAATTTCATATAATCTTTTCTTGTCTTACAGGGATTTAGATGGAACAGCTGTTCACATATCACATATCAATTGGTCTCCATTCTTTATCAGGTGCAGAGGTTGTTTTGGGGGATTTGTTTGCAGATTGCTTGCATTATTGTTGAACACTGAAGTAATATAGTGGTTAAAGTATTAACAAGAAGAATTTTCAAAAGTCTGATCCAGTGCCACAGCTGAGTGTAAATTACACATTAGATAGATTAATCTTTTGGCAATGCAAAAATGATTTCCAGAATTCCCCAAAAGGTTCAGAGGGTCAAATCCAGGAATCTTTCCCTTTTACAAAAAAACAAACATGTATCATCATCATCAACATCATCATCAGTAGAAGCAGCAGCTATGATAAGTCAACTGCTGGACTTTTCATTTCCTTCCCTGATAAGAACGCTGTCAAACTTTTCTATCTCGTCTTCCCCACTTATGTCTGGTCTTTCCCTACTGTGTTTACTATCTCTTCAAGCAACAACCGGTAGGCCTTTTGCTCCATCTGTTGTCCTTTCTTCTTGCTATGTGCCATGCCTATCTCCATTTTTGTCATTTGATATTGTATGGTATCCTTCAACCTGGTCCCCTCTTGGATCCATGTTGATTTTTTTTTTATCGCTTAGAGTTATTCCTAACATTGCTCTTTCCATTGCCCTCTGTGCTATTCTGAGTTTATTTCTAAGTGGTTTTGTAATTTTCAAGGTTTTGCATCCGTACATTATAGTTGGTACAATGCTTTGATTGGATACTTAACATTCTAAGCATATTGGCAGTTTGTTTTTTCAGTATGTTTCTGTTTATACCGAATTCTTCCCAGCCAATCATTATGCACCAATTCATTTCATTTTCATGGTCTCTTTCTCACTTTATCATTTGACCCAAGTAAATACATTCTGCAACTCATTCTAGGGCTCCATTGTCTATTCTTATGGTCTTTTTCAGGACTTTATCATTGAACATTACTTTTGTCTTTCTTTTGTTCATCTTTAATCCAATTTTCTGTCTTTCTTTATTCAGATCATTTAACATGTTTTGTCAATCCTCCACAGCTTCTGCTATCAATGCATTATCGTCACCATACCACGAATTATTTGAATATTGTCTGTCTATGTTTACTTCAATGTTTTCCCAGTGTTTTCTTCAAAAAGGCTTGCTGTGAAGAGTTTCAATCATATTATATCCTTTTGTTTCACTTTTTTCCAATCTTTATCTTGTTGGTAATTTCTATGAAGTCTAATTATTGTTGTGTCATGTTCGTATATATCCTCAATTACTTTTATGTGGTTTTCATTTATACTTTGTTTTCGCATTGAGATGAAAACTACTATGGGTTCTATTGAGTCAAAGGCTTTTTCATAGTTCACATGAGCTGAACAAAGTGATTTTTTGTATTCTAATGTCTTTTTGATTAGCTAGTTTAGTGTGTGTAGGTGGTCTGTTGTCGAATCGTCACTTCTAAAAGCTACCTACTTGTGACGTTGGTTTTCATCTCAAGTGTTTGTTAATCTATTTGTAAGTATTTTGGAGAATTGTTTGAAAATGTTTGAAAATATTAGGTAGTAAAGTAAGTGGGTGATAATTGCCAAAGTCTTTGTCCTTTCTCTTTCTCATGTTCTAGGATCACTAAGCCTGGACAGATGTTCTGGGGCACTTTATTCTGCCTATGCATAGTGTGAATGATTGCTCTAGTCCTCTGTCATAGACCTTCCTGGCATCTTCTAAAATATTTATCATTATGCTATCTTTGCCAAAGACTTTTCTGCTTTTCATATTTCAGAGCACAAAAACTACTTTGTGTATTGTTATGTCTGGAACATCACTGTTCTCTATCAAAATCTCGATCGTTTGTACTTTCATTTTATATCAAGGTTCTTCTTAGTATTCTTCTGTTAGACAAAACAGATGAAAACAGTAACACAGGGAAATACTCTCTGACAACTTTAAAACTAGAAGAGTTGAAACATTATAATAAATGCTGAAGAAGACAAAACCAAAAGAGCTGAATTCAATTTAATTTGATTTATTCATTTATGACTTTGGCTGTGAGCACCAGCTATCGTATGTTGATCATTGGGTCAACTTATGATTACAGAGAAATTTACTGCCCCTAGGGGGCAGCCATTTGGGAGTCTATAAGTTGCTAAACAAAATCAGAAAATACTTGCTCTGCGCTGCTCATGATAGAGAAGTCTGGCAATTCTTGGAGAATTGACGGACGCTCAAGAGCTAATGATGATGATAATGATGATTGTTATTAATTCATTTCAGCATTGCATGACATAAAAGTAAGAAAGACACATCAATGTTTTATTCAATGGAACAACAAACTGAACAAATTAATTCAAATTAGAGAATAAAATCCAAACTAATGCAATCATATAGCAACTTTGTTTCAGACATTTCAAATTCTTCTTTTCATCATTGATAAAAAAACGTTTTGTTGAAGGAGAATTTATTACCATCTGCTGATTTTGTTTGATATGAAATGTTTTTTCTTTCAGTTCGAGAAAAGATAGTTAAATTTTTCTTGACCATTTTCCTTTCCTCCCTCATTTCTTCCTCACTCACTTTCTTTTCGTTATATTTTCCCTTCTTCTTACTCTTAAAACCCAGTTTTTTTACTTTTCTTCTTCATCAAATAGATTGTCCAATTCTATTCATCTTCTTCAGTTTTATTCACTTTGAATAATTAATTAGAAACCGTTAAGCAAGACTGTCACCAAAATTGTCAACCTAGGTTTGTTTAGTTTTCAAGCTGGTCTGGCTGGTTAGCTGGATATGTATGTATATAAGATTTGCAGGGAAGGAGGTAGAAAGCTGAAAATTCAAACATTTACTCCTTATTATATCAAGGATACCCCCTCCCCATTGCCAAATATTTTCTTAGTGAGAGAAGGGGATTTCAATTTACAATGTAAGTTTATGCTAAATTAATCACTAGTTTGTGCTTGCTTTTTAAAAAAGATCTAGACTTTTTATTGATATAGCAAAAGACATGAGAAATAACTTATTCATTGATCACCATTTGTTCCAATTTTCCGATTGATCACCCCCAACACAGTATGTAGCTAAAAGACGTTGGTCATGTAAGAGCTTTCTTTTGAGTACTGACCAGACCTATTTACATCATTCTTTTTCTTTCTTTCCTACACTTGTTTCCATCATTTATTCCTCATCTCCTTCATCATCATCTTTTTTGATTTATGTTTCCTCTCGTTTTTATCTTCCTGGGCGGTCACTATCTACCGATTGGTAATTTCATGTGGCAATATCTATAAGTTAAATTTAGAAAAATTTCAACTTACAAAATTTGTACGGTTCAGTCAAGCATTGCTGGATCGGAGTGTAATTGTGTTTCAAAAGCAGTGACAGTTCTAGCATGATTGAAGTCTTTTCCAGATAGGGGTGGCTTTTGTTGAATATAATCGGTGTCTGGTGCCAGTACGATGCTGTACTCGGTATTTCTGATTGCGACCTCTATTGTGTTTGCTCAATGAAGGTTGAAGCCTGTTTGTGTTTTGTCTACTGTGATAGCAGTGTGCATTACTACTCGACTGCGTTGTGTGTGATTTTATACAGAAGTATGAGATCTGATCTTATTTTTCTGTGTTTTCCAGCAAGTTCAGGTGCTGTAATTTTTCTTCATCTGTTTTATCTTGAAGTGCAAGAACAATTTTTGTATCATGCCTTAGGAGCTTCACAAACACTTTTTCTTATCCTTCTCGTTCTCATTCATGTACTCTTTTGATTCACAACTACTTTTTTGTACATTTTATTGGTTTTCTTTCCTTGAACTTCTTCTCATCCTGATCAAAATTTCTTTCCCAACAAACACCTTTTTTCTAATGTCCTTCCTTTAACTTTCTTCATTTTATATTGTTAGAAACCATCAAACAAAACCTGTGACCAAAACTGTCAGCATAAATTTCTTTAGTTTTTAAGGAGGTGTGGCTGACTGGCTATGTCTGTATTGTATTTACAGGTTGCAAAAATGGGCTGGAAATCTAGACGCATCCAGAAACATTTTTTTGTGCTTTTTGAAAATTACCCCATAATAAGTTTTTAGAAGGAGAGGGGGTTCAATTTGAGATGTAAATTTATACTGAATTGATCCTTCACTTTGTGTCTGGCAGCATTCATGCATGTTTTGGGAATGTTCAGACTTTTGTTTTAGTGATCACTACCCAAGAGAAGTTACTTATTTACTTATCACTCTTTTTCCCAATTTTCTACTCAATGACCTCCAACATTGCATGCTGCCAAAAGATGTTGGTCATTCGACAGTTTCTATTGAGTGACTAACCAGACCTTTTGTTCTTGTTTTCATTCTTCATTTTCAGGCTCTTTTTTCCTCACCTTTTTCATAGTTCATTGTACGACTACAATGACATCTGCTTTTTTTTCTCTAAAACTTCCGAATTTTTCCATTTTTTTTAGACATCCATGGAATCAATAACTGAAAGAAGAAACTAAAATAGATATTCAGCAGTTTTTACTGAAAGCAAAACACAAAATAATGCCGAAAAAAATAACTAAAAACGTATTAGATAATATGTTTGCTTACACTGAAATCTATCAACATTCAAAATTAATTTTCAATATATAAAAACTATCAACCGAAACTGTCACTAAAATTATCAATATAGGTTTCTTCAGTTTTTTAAATGAACTGACCTGCTAGCTGGCCGAGTATGTATGGTGTATACAGGGAGCACCTATGTAATTAGAGGGCTGGAAATTAAAACATTTACTTATCATGTATAGAAAAATTTTTTTTTTTTTTTTCACTCCCTCCATTGGTTTTTAGTGTTTGGTTCAATTTACAATATAAGTTTATGCTAAATTGGTCTTTTTGTTTGTGTCCAACAGCATTTGCGCAGGTTTTTTAGCGATCAATGTCCAACACAAGGCGAGAGAAGTAACTTATTGATTGATCTCTCCTTTTTCCAGTTTTCAATGGTTCCTATTTGATGACTGACCAGCTCCATTGAAAATATACATAGATACCTTACATATACCTGAATGTATAGATGTATATACATTGATAGGCCTGTATTATATCATTGGCATATATTTTGACAGGTCTGTATGTATGTATGCATGTAAGGGCATAGAAATATCTTAATGCAAATTTATTTATGTCTATATATATTGATAGGTGATTTTAAATGCTGATTTTCAAGACAGGTTGGCATTTTCTTCTTTGAATTTTGGTTCAGTGAGTGCGATTGTGTGTATGTATGTGTGCATGTCTGTAGATATATATGTTTACATGTATGTAATGTACACATATACATATCTGTATATATACATATATATATATATATATATATAAATATATGATTATGAATTGCGTTATACCATATTGAAACTCTTATATGAAATGATTTCCTGTTATTAGATGGTTAATGCATCATTTGGCTTAGACAACCTGAATAGAATAAACAATTAAAAAAAGTGGGGCTGCTGCAGGAATCGAACCTGGGACCGATAGGATAGCTGCTTGTGTTTGGAGGTGACAGCATAAGACTTTGGATTCAGCTAGATGACTAGGTATTTTGCAAGATGGTCATGGCTCTGTAAGGTGTTGGATGTGTACTGTTGGGGTTTGCAGAGACCACAAGTGAAACTGGAGTCTATCTTGACAGATGTGACATACACAGATCTTGTTGCAGACCACATGCATCCCTTCATTCTCACCATGTTTCCTGATGGCAATGATCCCTTCCAGAAAGATAACATCCACTCACCTATTGTGCATGCGTGACACAAAACCAGTTCCCTGCTGACTTCCAGCTAATCCATTGGCCCCTGCACTTACCAGATTTAAACCCTTTTGGTCAAGATTAGAACAAGCTGCAGATCCTCCTAAATTCCCAGTAGACACACCCAACAAACACAATTCAGTCATGGACTGCCCTGGAACATGCCTGGTTAGATATACCCAAGCAAAGACTCTAGCACCTTGTAGACCTCATACCGCATTGTGTGGCCACCTTTAGTCAGATGAAACGAGGAGCTATATGTTATTAGGTAGCTGTCTCTAATTTTTTAACTCTTCAATTTATATATATATACACTTCAATATTACACAGATTTCCTGTCATGTGATTGGTCGGGATATTCACATGATCTTTTTCTCCAAGCACATGAGAAGCTTATCATTTATTGTTCTCTTGAGTAACATCTTTTTAAATACCAATCCATACTAACATAAACTAACATAAACCCACAAAACGCTTTCTGTCTTTGATATTATGTGTCTGAATTCATGTATCAATATGATCTAATTTTATAGAATACTAATAGACAACTCTAGATAACCAAAACAAGATGAAAAAGCTGAACAAAATACCTGGTTAACGATCTGATTCTTGAAAAGAGCCAATGATGGTCAAAAGATTTTGGATTTTAGAACTTCATAATTTAGGGAAATGTTTTCAGAATATTGATCTTGTTATTAAATAGTTTGTCTGCTAACAAGAATCGGCGAAAAAAGTTGAATAAAGTTTACCTCTTGTTTTGGATAACATATGTTTAAATGAATATAAACATAGATATTTATGTTACTATTGCTGGCAGACACCTAAATTAAAAGTAAAGAGGTCTGGTTGGTCACTCAATAGAAACCATCATGTGATAAACATCTTTTGGCAACATTTATTGCTGTGGTGATCAATCAAAAAATTATGAAAAGGAGTGATAAATGAATAAAGAGAAAAATTAACAAAAAAAGTTGAATTGACCAAATCTATCTATTGTTTTTGATGACATATGTTTAAATGAATGTAAACATAGGTATATATGATACTATTTCTGATAAACACTTGAAATCAAAGTTAACAGGTCTACTTAATCATTCAGTGGAAACCATCATGAGATCAACTTCTTTTTGCAACATGTCTTGTTGGGGATGACCAATCAAAAAAATTAGAAAAAAGATCAATGAATAAGATACTTTTCTCACCTTTTGTTCAGCATTGGGCAGTGATCACTGAAAAAGTGTGAATTCAAAAAAAAAATAGGCAAACATGAATGAAATGATCTACATCTTGAATTGAATGCCACATTAAAAACCTAAGGGGGTGGGGACATTTTCCAAATAACCAAAAAAGTTTTTTGTTGGCATAATAAGAAGTAAATGTCTATATTTTCATCCCTTTAGCTCCATTGGTGCAGCTTGTATGTGTAATATATATTCATGTTGCCAGCCAGCCAGCCAGCAGAACCAACTTGGAAACTAAAGAAACCTATCTTAATAGTTGTGGTGACAGTTTTGATTGACATATCGAAATTGATTAATGTTGATTTTCTCAGCTATTCCTAATCAGATTTACTTGAAAGTTGGTAGAAAGGTATCCTTTGATAAGATACCTCTTACCTATAAAAATCTTCCACTCCAGATTATACGATCTGTCATAATGGTGTTTAAACTATATTTTAAAATCGATTTTCTAAGCCGTTTTTCAGCCAGATTACTTGAAACTTGACAGAAAGATATTCCTCTGTAATATTGTTACCTAAAACTATTCTCAACTCAGGGTTTGGCAATAATGAGATTTGAACTTTATAGTGGACGCCTCATTGAGCTTTCTGTTCTTGTTGTTCAGCCATCTTGTCCATCTCAGTTTCTTTCTTGAACATTCAATTTATTCTTATCCTCATCACAAAACCATTGACAAGACATGGGCAAATCGTATCCTGTCACTTTTATTTTATTCAAGATTCAGCTTATTCAAATTTCCAACTGAAGGTTATATCTCAATGACAAAAGAGAAATGAGTTGGCGTACATGTCAATTGTTTACACAAGTTTACTCATGGGTGGAGGGGGTGACTTGCCCTGAGTGACACCAACAGAGGGGGTGACACCAGTGATGTTAATAAGGTGTCGGAATGGAATCTCAGGGTATCATTCCCAGTGTTGTCAATTTATAACATTTTTTCACAGTAGACCAACTTAAAAAAGTGGTCAAAAAATGCTAAAACGCACTTAAAAAAACAATTAGCCTTTTTATAGCCATTTTTAGTATTCGAAAGTGGCTAAATAGCTAAAGGTTGGCTAAAATTGCTGAAAAATAGCACAAATTAGTGGTAAAAGACATCATGGCATCACCCTTCTGATGTTAGAGGTGTTAGTAGGCCAGTAGGTGTCAGCAAGATGTCTACCTAAAGATTTTCATATAGATTCTTGGTAATTCTTTTTTCAAATGAAACATCTGTCAGTCAACAATATCTCCAAAAGTTCACAATGAATTTCAATGCAAATTTGTGGAAGGGTGAGCAATAGGCCATAGAAGAAGTGATTTAGACACAATTATATCCCTTACATTGCAGCTATACATCCAAACTATATAACATTGCCAAATTTCATGTTTTTCCACTTGGTATCTTCAAAAGTTCTTAATGAATATCAATTAAATTTTGTGGAAGGATGGGTAAAGAGGTATTGGAAGGGTTGGTTTCATTTTTCGGTGGATCCAGAAATGTTTTTTCCTGATTGGGAGATATTTTCCTTCTTTTCATATACTTTTGTCTATCCACACAATATGTCTAGAAGTTCTTAATGAATTTCAATGAAATATTGTAGAAGAGTGGACAATTTTGGGCAGATCAATGCACAATTACCTCGCCTAGTTATATTTCTATACTAAATATCAGCAAAATTCCGTGTCTTTCCACAATATATCTCCAGTAGTTCTCAATGAATTTCATATCAAGTTTTGATGGAGAATAGGCCACAGAAAAGGTGTTTTAATTTTTCAAGTGGATTCATGCAACATTACAAAGATGTTGGCAGAGGTATACACTCTCCAAGTTCTTTCTAGTTTTAATGTAGACTTTTTAAAATTTACTGGATAAAAACAGCTCCATGGTATCCAGACTTATTTTCTTCATATCATTTCATGAAGTCAGAACTGAAAAATAGGAAACTAAAGATGAATAGAATTGTTAGTAAATGCAGGCTTCTGCCATCACTTTCAATAATAGGAGAGAATCATGATGAATAATGAATTGTTTGTACAAAAAGATCACTAAAGATATCCTGGGAAGAAAGAAAGTTCTGAAATTAGTCTGACGCCATGAGTAACCCCTTTGGGTGACACCAACCATAGACTCAACATCCAGTCTACATGTTGCAATTTAATAAGCAATATCTCAAGGATTTACGTTTGCTCACACATGCAAGAATGTTAGAAACTGTGAACCGAAACCATCACAAAAACTGTCAGCATAGGTTTCTTCAGTTTTCAAGTTGGTCTGGCTGGCTTACTGGTAGGCTATGTATGTATGGTACTTGCAGGCCACATCAGTGGAACCACAAGGTAGAAAACTTGAACAATAATTATTCCACATTATGCCAAGAAAAAACCTTTTCTTGCTTTTTTTTCTTTAATACCCCCCCCCATAAGAAAACGGGTGTCCGTGACATCATAGAAACTATTAAAAAACTCAGATGGCAATGGCCAGGCCATGTTGCAAGAATGAAAGACAACCGATTGACATCACGTCTCACATCATGGATCCCTAGAGATCACATAAGAAACTGAAGCCGACAGAACACAAGATGGAGAGATGAACTAAACAAATTCAGGAAATACTGGCACCGCAACGCCCATGATAGAAAATTGTGGCGAATCCTGGGGAAGGTTTATGTCCAATGATGGACGTTAAAAGACTGATGATGATGATGATAGGTTTTCAGTGAGAGATTCAAATTTACAAGGTAAGTTTGTGCTAAATTAGTCTCTTGGTTTGTGTCCAGCAGCATTCACATTTTTGTGTTGAAAATTCAGATTTTTATAGTGATTACTGGCCAGCTTAAAAACTGGAGAAACCTATTCTGACATTATTGGCAACAGTCTTGGTTAATGGCCTCAAATAGCAATCTCTTTCCGTCTCTCTTAAAAGAAAAGAAACTTTATATATTGAGATAGAATTAAAATCTAAAATGTGAAGAGACAAGTCTGGGTAGACACTCAATCAAAACCGTCATATGACCAATGTCTCTTGGCAGCATGTTGTGTTGGGGGTGATCAATCAAAATATTGGAAGAAGGGGTGATCAATGTGTAAGTTACTTCTCTCAACTTTTGTTTGGCAGTAATTACTTAAAAACTGAATTTTCAAAAAACGAGCAGGCATAAACAAGGGATCAATCTATCAGGAAATTACAGTGCAAACTGAACCCTCTACTAAAACCTATATAAGAGGGAATTGAAAAAACAAAAAATAATTTTAAGTACCATAATAAGGTGTAAATGTTGAAAGTTTCAGCCCTCTAGCTCCTTTGGTGCAGCCTGTACGCTTGATACATATATGCATACATAGCCAGGCAGTCAGCCAAGCAGCCAGCAAGGCAGGCAGCCAGCCAAACAAACTTGAACACTGAAAGAAACTCATGTTGATAGTTTGGATGACACTTTTGCTTGACTGTTTCTAACTGTCAACAGTCCCTCATCTTATCATAAAGCAGTCATTATTAGAAACCATCATCCAAAACTGTCAACTTAGGTTTCTCTAGTATTCAAGTTGGTCTGGCTGGCTAGATCTGTATGTATCTGTATGTATGTATCAAATGCACAAGCTGCATCAATAGAGCTAAATGGCTGAAAATTTAAACATTCACCCCTTATATCTTTTTTTTTTTAAATTCTCTACCTAAATAGGTTTTTTTAGTGGAGAGTTCAATTTGCTATGTAAGCTTATGGTATATATATCCCTTAGTTTGTGTCTGGCAATGTTCATGGTTGTTTTTTTGAAAATTCTGAGTTTTTTCAGTGATCACTGCCAAACAATATGCAAGAGAAGTTTTTTATTCATCAATCATCACTTTTTTAGTTGATCATTCCAACACAACATGCTACAAAAAGATGTTGATAATGTGACAATTTCTATTGAATGACTAACCAGATCTGTTGTCAATGTTATTTCTTCAATACATCTTTTGTAAATAGATTGATTGGTAACTGAAAGGAAGGCTGTGGGGGGAATATAAGCTGCTAGACAAAAAAGAATACAGACTGATGGGCAGGTTGAGTGACAGGTTGTTTGTCACGTTAAGTAGGTTGCCAGACTAGTTAATAAGCAAACTTACAAAAAGAAATCTATGATTGATAAACAGATCTATAAACTGAGGAAGATGTGACACAAGAGCTTTTGACTTGATTCTGATATTCCAGATTGACTTGGATCACACCAGTGACTTGCAAAAATTTCTAGAAGGGCAGGGGCTCAGATGAGTAGGGGCTCAGATGAGTAAGGGCTCAGTAGGGAAAAGAGCACTCCAATATCAAGTGCAGTAGTTTGCAACCTAGGGGCCCACAGATCCCTGATAATCTGCAAGGGTTTTCCAAGGGGTCAGTGGGCAGACCTTTCAAAAGCCTGGGATAAATAAAAAGTATCACAACTACTACTACTACTACTACTACTACTACTACTACTACTACCACTACTACTACTACTTCCTTAAGTTTCAATATCGTTGTGTTCTATTGGCAGAACCAGTAGCTGAAAACCAAGTGCTAGTTGTATATTTTCTATGAGCATATATTTTTTGATTTTGATTGATAGGGCATTTTTGATACGAAGAAGAAAAAGGGCTGGGCTTCAAGTTCCTCCCCCAGAGCACATGTATGGAGCACACTGTATTTATTTGATCATCCTTGGATTCAGATTCAAAGTAATTCATTACTTAAACCATTTCTCATTAATGAAAGTAGACTGAATACCCATCCTAAAGGGAGAGATAAATTGCTGTCAAAAAAAAAAGATAATGAAAAAGATAGATAGATAAATAGATCAATGAAAATCAGATAGTTTAATTTGATTTGTGTTTAAAAAGTGATAGTTGTCACTTTCAGAGTTTGTTTTTTTTCAATGAATGATATCAAAGTAACTCCTGACATCCCTATTTTACTCTTCCTGCCTCTCAATGAATGATTTAAAGCCCCCATTAACTACATGAATAAGCTATCTTTCAGCAGTACTCAGTGAAAAAAGAGGACACCAATTTTAGCATGAATTTATATTCTAAGCCAATATATATTGTTGGGGAGATGAATTTCAAAAATTAACTTGCTGAAAACCTTCCCTGGTACACACAGAAAATTTCATAAGATTATGTTCTGTGATTTTTGTGGTTGGCTGTTTCTTAGAGACAGACAGACTTTTAGGGAATTAAGATAATTTCTGTCTGAATTTATGAATTAAGAAAAATTCTTCTGTGGTACCAGCTTTGGAAAGAAACATGAGTATGGACTAGGATTTCTCCCACTCAAAAATAGACAACAGAATGAGGACTTTCCATCCCCATGCTAATATGGTGGGCCCTCGTTCTAGTATTCCAAACCCTCCCCATTTTATGATACCCACCTGATGGAAGCTGTAAGTTACAATTGCCCATAACATTGTATTCAAAAAATGAACCAAGATGAGGACAACGATCCGAAAAAAATTTGTCCAGTATAATAAGATAGCAATGATGTATTTTGTAGATGAGGCTGGTGCTCAAAGATTTCTCCTCTTCCTGTTATAACTGTGATGGTAATTCCTTTATCTTTATTTATCTTGGTAGTTCTATTTCTCATTTCTCAAACGTCATTGATTTTCTAAATGGTAAATAGCAAGACCATTTTTTGGCATTGAGAATTAGTCTCAGTCCCAAGTAGTGAAGAATTCCACTACAAATGTCTGTTTTTTCATAAATGAATTTGCATCCTTCATGCACAAATATGTATGCATATACTCACACAGCCATAAATTGATACATTTATATTTATCCATTACAAACTATTGCAAATCTATGGTGCATCTGAGCAATTTAAGAATAACAAACCAAGGAGTTGTTTGTACTATTCATATAATAGCCCAATTGTGTTGGTCAGTAATATTTGCATTAATTCTCTACCAGTGACATTCTTTTCTTCTGCATTTCTGTAGTAAAAACATTTACAATGCTTTCCTATGACAAAATCATTAGAAACCGTCAACCAAAACTGTCAATATAAGTTTCATCAGTTTTTGAATTGGTCTGTATGTATCATGTGTTCAATAGAGCAATAAGGCCGAAAATGTACACATTCACTCCTTATTATATCTAAAAAAAAAAATTTTCTTAGGCTTTTAAAAATTCCCTCTCATAATATGTTTTCTGTGTGTGAGGTGGGTACAGTTTGCGATGTGAGTTAAAGCTAAATTGGTTGCTTATTCAGTGTCTGGCAGCATTCATGCTTGTTTTTTGAAAATCAAACTTTTTTGTGATCACTGCCCCACATAGGGAAAGAGAAGTAACTTCTTCATTGATCTCGCCTTTTCTGATTTTTTCAATTGATCACCCCCAATGCAGCCTCCAGTCAAAAGATGTACCTCTTGTAACAGTTTCTATTGAATGACCAACAGACTTGTCAGTATTGTGTTCACATTATACATATAATAGCTTTTTTTCTGTTAGTGATGCTCGCATTAATTCATGAACATTGGCAATCTCTTTTTTTGGTTTTCAATGCACTTCTAGATACTGATAGTAAAATCATTTACCGTTCTTTCCTGTAATAAAACCATTAGAAAATATGTCTACATTATGTTTATAATAGTTCTGTTCCGTCAGTAATGCTTGCTCTAATTCCTTACCACTGACAATCTTTTCCCCTTCATTTTCAATGCATAATAACTCAACTGTATGCTTAAACTTACTGGAACAAATTTTAGGTTGAGAATTGGAAAAATCTGATACCATCTTCCCAACTGCCAGAAATATCTAGTTCATTTGTATAGAAAATGATTGGAGCTAAGTGGAATCATGTTGGGGTCAGTGGTATTCCTAGGGTTGGGGTCAGTGGTATTCCTAGGGTTGGTGTCACCCCTCTAGTGGTGTCACTCAGTTGTGAGATGCCCCTACCTGCCCACTCCCCCGTCGGTACACCAGTGGATGGAGTAACTGAAAGGTTTTTAGCAGCAGTGAGAGCAGATGAATCTTTGTCTATATATCATCATCATCATCGTCATCATCATCCTCCTTTTAATATTTTTGGAACCTGTCTAAGTTATCACACCATCTTATTTTCTGTCAGCTTCAATTTTGCGTATGATCTCTGGGGATCCTTGGGAGTTGAGATGTCCAGCGGTTGTCTGACATGATTGAAACGTTGTTGGCCCAATGCCAATTGAATTTTCCAAAGGATTTTTTTTATGTTTTATGCTTTCTCTGACTCCTGTTTTTTTTTTTTTTTCTAATATACTGTGCTGTCTTGTGATCTCTCCATGTGAGGTTTCGTATTATCCTCTCTTGCACACATAGTTTGTGTGTGTGTTTATCTAGGATCCCTTCATAACAAGCTACTTTCCCTGCACTAGCAAAGAGAAACAGAAAGACAAAGCCACAGATGCTCTCCATATCCACTTGTATAAACTTCTGCTGTAGGTGAAGAGATTTTCAAAAATACTTTTTGAATTGCTTTTAAACTTAACTAGGAGCAACTCATCACTATATGTCTATTCAATATTGTTACAAGTTATATTGTATATTGACATTGAAAGGCATAGAGGATTATGCCTATCTGGGATGAAAATAATTGAAATTTTCAGAATTATACATTGAATTTAGTGCATTAAGTTACAGATCTACAATGAATTATAAATTTTTTTGCTTTTTATACTTGATTATTTATTTCTTTTATTTATCTTATTCTTTCTATGTAGCTGATATTTTATCAATCTTTTTATATTCAGTAATCATTTTATGTTTGATAATTTATGATTTCTTCCCAGGTTAGGCAGTGCCTACCTTGCCTACCCAAACAGCCCATCTCTAATCCAATACTGTAAAGACAACAAATGTTACTTTGTTCTTTTCTTTCTTTCTTTCTTTCAAACTTTATTTTTTATAGACACCCAAGTGGCTACATCCTGTGGGCTGAAGAACTGTATAACTTGACCCAAGGATGAACATAGGATAGATCAGCATTTTCAAAATAAAAGGAAATGAGTAATCCTTCCAGGCATTTTTGAATCTGAGTTGTTATATTTGATTTTTTTTTTTTTTTTGTGTATATGCAACGTTGAGACGGGATGAACGCACCTGCCTCACCTTAATTAATTCTATAAAATCTCTATGAAATACAATTTGCTTTCCTGCATTGGTACACTTGAATTTTTTCCTCAGGCAACATAATGTCATGTATATATATATGTATATATATACATCCATTTTGATCTCTCTGAAAATATCAGTACATGTATATGAATGTATATATTTGTATTTGAATATATATGTTTATATTTGTCTATAGTGTAGAAAAAATCTAGAAACATCTAGATTCAGGAGAATCTAATTGTTATCAATAAACCCATCAAAATAAGGCCCAAAAAGCATCAAAAAAGCTTTTTTTCCGAAAATCAAAAAAGTACTTTTTTAAAAAGTCTAGTCGGAGTACTAACACTTATTTTCAAATCTGTAGACAAAATGATATGGCCAGGAGAGCAGGAGAAAATGTACACAAATATAAGAAAGGATAGAACCTTTCGGCACCTCTGCTGGCTACAAATGATCAATTCTTTTACATCTTTAGTGTTTAAAGTTGTAAAGCTTTCTGTTTGATTCCTTCAACATCCTATTTACATTAATTGTTCATTCTATTTACAATGACTTGGCCAAATGATACATTCACTGTCTATTAGCAGGAAGTAATTTCAAATAGAGTTCCAAAGTAATTTGATGCCTTGATAACAATTTCTATCTGATTGTGTATCCATTTCTCAATGGTATATATATGTATGCATATATAAGTATATATAATGAAATAAAGAATTCGCTATACATACACATTATGTTTCTGCTCTGTTTGGGCTTCTCCAGGTGAATGATTCAATTCATTTTAGATCCCCATTTAGGTCATTTGGGGAGGGGGATGTCCATTTTTCTAGGGTGGAAAACCTCCCTCTTTTCTATCTATATATCTTTTCTTCTCCTTTTTTCTTTTTGTTTTCTTAATTAAGTTGTTGGTCACTGCTTGTTATGTTTTTTTGGTTTTACATAGTCATAGTGGAGATACTTTATTTGCTGGTAGTTATAAATTATAGATTAGCAGGAGATACTGTGGGCACTTCCCATATCAGTATGTTGTCAAAACATCAGCTCCTTGTGATATGTTTCCTCTCTGAGAGTGTTTCATTCTCATCTAAATCTGTTTCCTAATGTTGGGATTCACTTTCACATTACCTTAGTTGTTAGTTTAATTGTTCTTGATTTGGTATATGTGTGTGTATCAAAGATAATCATGAAAGGGTGATTAGGTTGTTCTCAGAGTGGCTGGAAGTATAGAATAATAATAATGCTAATGCTAATAGTAATGTTGCTACTATTATCTCTAATAATGAAGGAAATAAGATGGTTATTTTTTCATCTTACTTCAAACTCTACTCTAACTCAACTATTGTTTTATGATGAATGTATTGAGCACTTTATAAACCCATCATACATCGGATATTGCATTATATCATATTATATTGTATTCCTGATTTGTATTATATATATATATATATATATATATATATATATATATATATATATATATATATATATATATATATAGCTACACAGTTTATATAAACTTTGATATAATATAAAATCCTTTCTAGTATATGATCAGAAGTTCTGGCAGTGATAAAAACTCTAGGACAGTACTTCCAAAGGGAAAGATAATGTTTTGATATAAACATTTGCTATGTCCGGTCATTATATTTTACAACAAATGGACTGAAGATATCAAGCCCAAAAGATACATCAAGAATCATATTATTTTTTAGAATGCTTGTGTCCCAGTATTTATGAAATTTGGGGGGAAAATAATGCAATTTGTTTTCTTTATTAAACAATTGCCTGAAGAGAAAAAGTGGGAAAAGTCTGTTGCTGACAGGATACCATGAAGAAAAGAGCATTACTAGGGCTTTTACCATACAATAGCCAAAAGAAAATATTGAATTTTTGTCAAACTCCAATACAAAGCCTGGAGTTCACCATATTTTCCTACTGCAACAAGAACAATGTGTAATGAACACATCACCCTACCATGATTTGACCTCACCATCAACAGCTTACCAGTAAGTTGTGTTACTGACTGAGTTAAATTGCCAAAGTCTCAGATAGGAAGGAAAATCTATCATACAAATAAGCATGGGCTTATTTCATTCAAGTTAATAAATACATTTTTACAAAAAAATATGTACTTATATAATCTTTCATTTATTATATATATAATACAAAAGTTGCAGTTATCCTTTTCAGTCGGAATAGAAGTTGGAACAGGGTTTTACCATGCAGCAACCTGCCTTGTTTCTTTTCTTGATGACTGTAGAATATCCTTTCTTGGTTTGGATTGCTTTCAAGACTTCATTATGCTGTGTTAGCCTAAAGGATGTTAACATCTGGGAATGAACAGACAGACAAATGAAAAGTTCAGGAAGGACAGGAGTCTTTTCTTTTTTTTTCAAAAAAAGAGCCAATATATTGCCTGAAAATTCAAGAAGAATTTGACAAATGACTTATATTAGAAACCTTCAACCAAGACTGTCAGTATAATCAGCATTGGTTTCTTTGGGTTTTTTGTGATTCTGCCAGGCTAATTATTTATCTATCTATTTATCCATCTTCATGATGCCCATAGAGCAACTGATGAAGCTGAAGTGCTGAAAATTTGACAAAAGTCTTGAAAAAATGTTTAATTGGCTCCTTAATGTCCATCAGCATTCACAGTAATTTTTTGGAAGTTTGGACTTTTTAGTGATCACCACTATCTCAGGCAAGAGACATAATTCATTCATTGCTCACCTTTTATACAAATCTTTCAATTTATCATCCCCAACGTGGTGCACTAATAAAAGACGTTGGTCATGTGATGGTCTTCATTGAGTGACTAACCAAACTTGTTTTTTTTTCCATAAAGAGTTACAGTTTTGAAATATCTTTTATTCATTTGTCTTTTGTACAAAAAAAAAAAATCTAATTTCATAAATTCAAAGATAGATAATTTACTAACTAAGCCCTTTAAAAAAAAGAATGTTAACTTGCTTATTTATCATTACTTAACTGATTGTGAAACAAGAGATTTTATAAAATTACTGAAACATTTTGGGATTTCACAAAATCACTATCTTTTCAATCTTACGGTAAAATTGCTCTTACCATCGAGCTAAACAGCCACAAAAAGGATGGGGCTGCTGCAGGAATCGAACCTGCCATCGATAGGGTAGCCGCCTCAACGTAGCAATTCTCTTACCATTGAGCTAAACAGGTTGCAGGTAATGCAAATGCCAAATAACTGTTTTCAACCCATATTTTCAGCTCGTTTATTCTTGGTTTATTCGCTTCTTTCAACGCGACTGTTATGTATAGAGAAATGGATATATATGATCTGACAGAATGTATCATTAATTATGTTATTTTACATAGAAACTTATTACAAATGATTTCCTGTCATTACATAGCTAATGTATCACTCACCCAAGACAACATAAATAGAACAAACAAGCTGCTGCAGGAATCAAACCTGCCATGGATAGGATAGCCGCTTCAATGTAGCGATGATCTTACCATTGCACCTGAACCAGTTGCATTCTAATGATGAGTCGAAAAAGGAATGATATATCTGTCAGTCGCAAAAATGAATCACCGTAGTAAATTATCTTTAAGAAAAATACAAGCACAGGATTTGGACACTGTTGGTCCAAAATGACCATAGAGATGAAAAGTACTTTTTTTTGGAAAAAACATTTTTTAGACGGTGCTTAGTGGTGTACTCATGCAAATATCCAAGTTTGTCGCCCCAAAATACATCCAGGTGTGCCTAGAGACACACTGACACACAGACATTAAAAAGAAAGTAGAATCTGTAACCTTCTTGGCTGGTTGGTTGAGTGGGCCAGTTGTGAGGCTACAGTGATTCTATTCACAAGTGCAAGACTGGACCAAGATTTTCATAACGTATATTTCTATGATGAGCAGAGATAAAAAAACAAATTCTTTGGCAGAAAAGCCACGAAATTGGTTTTCCTGAAAACAAGAACGAGTCTGTGTTCGTCACACATTTTGGTTTACCTTGCTTAAGATCTTATTATATTTGGGTTGCGTTCACCGTCCCCTTCTTATACTCTTGCTGTCGGCATTGTATGGTGAGTTTTTGTTAGAAACTGTCAAACAAAACTGTCAACCTAGGTTTCTTCAGTTTCCAAGTTAGTCTTTCTGGCTAGCTATGTATGTATATACGTATGATGCATACAGGCTGCACCAGTGGAGCTATAGGGCTGATTCCAACATTTACTCTTTATTATGCCTAGAAAAAGCAGTTTTTTTTTAAATGCCTCCGATGAATAGGTTTTCAGTAAGGGGTTTCAATTTACCATGCTGAATTCCATGATATATCAATGGTTGTTTTTTGAAAATTCACACATTTTAGTGACACATTGCCTAACAAAATATGAGAGAAGAAACTTTTTCATTAGTCACCCCTTTTCTCAATTTTTTAATTGATCACTCCTAACATGGCATGCTGCTAAAAGATGTTGGACCCCAGGCAGTTTCTATTGAATTGCAAACCAGACCTCTCTTCTTTTATTTTAGTTCTCTTCTACTATTCCTCAAAGGCTGCCATGAATTTCAGTCTTTCCATTTGTTTATTTAATTTCCTTTTGATATTGAAATCTCTTTTTTCTCCTTTTTTATTATCATCAGGGTCCATTTTTTTGGTTTTCTGTCTTTTTCATACAATTAGAAACTGTCAACATCAACATAGGTGTCTTCAGTTTTTAAGTTGGTCTGGCTGGTAGCATCAATGCAACTGGAGGGCTTGAAATTTAATCATTTACTTGTATTGTTTATATTCCTATATATTTCTTACCATGTATAGAAAATTGTTTTTTGAAAATTCTCCTCAATTTTGGATATCAGTGGAGGTTTCAATTTGCAATGTAGTTTCATGCTAAATTGGCCCATAGTTTTCTTCTTTCAACATTCACTCTTATTTTTTGAAAAATCAGACTTACTTAGTGATCACTATCCAACAAAATAAAGAGTGAAATAACATTTATTAATCACCTGTTTTTCCAATTTTTAAATAAATTGGACACTACCAAAAGACACAGGTTGAGCAATATTTTCTATTGAGTGACTAACCAGACATATCTTCTTACTTTCTTTTTCCAACAAATTCCACAATGAATTCTCCCGGGGCCCTATCCAAAACTATCTTTCTCAGGATAGCATTGATCTAGACACATTTTCTGCATCTTGCACTTCTCCAGACTAAAAGTTGGAATAAAGTTTGTATTTTGCTTGAACTTTTTTTTTGAATTTGAAGAACGGGATTTTATTCAAATTTTGAACACAAGTATTAGGGATATCACAATTAGACAAGTTTCAGATAATTCATCAATTTATCAAATCTGCCATGTACCACATTGAGTACTTTTGTAATCATTATCAGCATTTTGGCATCAATTATTGGACATAGATCTCCTACAAGATTTGACCTCTCTATCATGGGCTTTGCAGGGCCAGTACTTCCTGAACTTGTTTTGCTCTTCATACCATCTTATTTTTTGCTGGCTTCAGTTCCACGTACGATTCTTGGGATCCACGTTGTGAGTCATAAACCATTGTTATACATCTTTAGGGAAGTTTTTTTTGGAACACTAAGCATGTTGAAATCATTTTCCAAATTTTAAAGAAGATATTCAAAATGTCTTCAAGAATGTGAATATATACATGTATATGTACACACACATATATATATACATATATATATATATATATATATATATACAAGAATGAGTTAATAATTATCTGCAATTTTGGTATAACAGTCTATTAGAACAGCAGTATTGAACTTACAAATACCTTATTATTCAATAAAATCCCTCTGGTTTGTTGACGCACATGTTCAGAGTTCTACAAGATTGGATATGCCCACAGGAAAAATGTTTTTCACTGGCCTCTCAGCCACGTATGCACAATGTCTCTTTCACGTCTTGGTCTGTGGCAAATCGATGACCTCTTAAGGCATCTTTGAGAGGATCAAACAGAGGCAGTAAGGTCAGGAAAATGCTCTACTACCTTGAATCCCAGTTCATGAAGCATTCAAACACTGTAGACAGTAGTATCTAAGTGCACATTGTCATGCAAAAACAAATCAACTTTTGACAGTGTTTGCCTTCAAATCACAGGCCCATTTTTGAATTCCACAATTCATTCATACCCACTCCTTGGTAAGTTCCCATATTGTTCTGAAAGCCTTTGATAGATTTCAGCCTCTGGAACACCTTCAGCCCATAAAAAACAGATCATCTCTCTTTGTTCTTCCTCCATGCTAACTGAGAGCGGAGACGCCATATTTACTGTATGGTAGCACAAAGGCAACCAACTCTTCAACAATGAATTTTCACTGTAGCGATGACAGACACATCGCGATCCAATGCATATGAGCAGGACCCAGTATGGTAACCTGAAAGAAAAATATAATAAAAATACAGATAATTATTGACTCATCCTTGTATATAGATATGGATATGTGTTTGAGTGGTAATGTATGTCTCTATAAATGTTTGTATATATATATATATATATATATATATATATATATATGTATATATATATATATGTATATATATATATATATGTATATATATATATATATGTATATATATATACATATATATATGTATATATATATATATATGTATACATATATATATATATGTGTGTATATATATATATATATATATATATATATATATATATATGATTATTTGCATATGTATATGTGTATATATGTGTATGTTTGTATGTATATAGTATATATACGTGCATATATATGTGTATGCATATGTATGCGCGTGTATGTATATTTATACATGTATGCATATGAATATATATGCATGTGAGTGAGTGTTCATATGTGTCTCTAAATGTGTCTTTTACATATATGTCTGGATTATATTGATGTTTTCAGGTATTTAAGATGTTTTAGAGCTTAATTCTAGATGTGAACTTGCAAATAAAGTTGGCAGCACTGTCTAGATCTTTACACTTGTTCAATTCTTGACTGATGAAATTCTGTAGGATTTGATAAAAAGGAAGCCAAGAAACTTGAATTGTTGTTGTCTTTATTGCAAGTCCAGACACTCAGGAAATGTTCTAGTGTCTAAAATAGATAATCAAAATGATAGCCCGGTGAGAGTGGGAGCCTTACATAATCATTCTCATCATCTCCAGATCTGCAATCATCATCATCTTTATCATCATCTCCATATCTACCATCATGATCTCCAGAACCATCATCTTCATACCTAGCACCACAACCACCACCATCATCATCATCGTCATCACCAGTTCATCTTCTTCCTACTACATCATGCACAAGCAATAGGGACAACCTTCCAAATAATGCTATCAATCATTCATCATTACATTAACTCAGAATTGAATTAAAATTCTTTAGGGACAAACAGAATTAAGAATCGCCATTTAATTTGTCACTTGCAGCTAGAGAGGGAATTGCACTGAAAGAATGCAAGGATCTGCACTTAAAAGGAAAAAAAGGAACTGCACTCAAAAGGTATACAAGGAACTGCAGTGAAAAAGGAATACAAAGAACCGCACTGAGAAAGAATGTGAGGAAATGTACTAAAAAGGAATAAACCATTGCTACCTTTTGCTATCAAGTGAGTAAATTCTCTATATACAAGTGTATAATGTGAGAAATTTACTATAAAAAAAAAATGGAGAGCTTTATACTTAAGCGTAAAAAAGAATGATAATACATGCTGCATTTCATCATGTACGATCTCAATTTTTTAAAAATTTTGTGCAGAAAAATCTTTGAAAATCTATGAAAACATACTTTAAAGGTAAAAATTTTTATACATATTTGCAGGGCCAGCCTTAGGAGCTTGCAGGGCCCAATAGGAAACATGTTTTACTGGGCCATAGCCAAGGTCTGCAGAACTTTGGAGTTATGAATAAAGTTTATTATAGACTTGATAAAAGTGAAATGGAAGACAATCAAAATGTGTGCTAAAAATTTCAAGGAAATACATTTATGCTGTTCTATAATCAATAAACAAATTATTTAATTAAAAAAGTAAAAACATTCAAAACGTAAACAGTATAAACAAACTCTTATGATCTTTTAAGAATTCAAAGGAAAATTGAAATCGTTGTTGTTCTCTATAAAGCCTGCAATGTGATTGTTAGGTGTATGTTATTATGAGTTGCTGTATATGTTTGACAAGACTAGAGTTGATCACTCTACATGGAGCTTCCTTGGGAGCATTTGGTCCAATTGACTTAAGCTCTGCATATCTATATAGATACTCATTTACATAGGATGATGCCTTTTTCAATTGAATTAGAGATTCAATTGGGGTTACGGATTATCTTCAGATGCAGATTATTCATTTGAATTACAGTTCACATTGTTATTTAGCAAAAAACAATAGGGATCACATTATATTTGAGATCAAATTGTATTCTGAGTGAATCTATTGCATTTAGACATGTTAATATGGAATGCCTATATCATTGAATCCAGATAGTCTCTTCCCAAACAACTAATGAGCTTGGATATCACTTTATATGGCACTTCAGAACCTCAGCCAACACCATTGCTGTCACTTGTTAGATAATTATCTCCAACGAGTGATAGACTTGGATTGAATTCTGACCAAACTCATAGATATCAAAATAAGACTGAAGACTCATTAAGACAGATACCAAAGATATACATAAATATGGATATCAGTTTCATGCTTAATTGAACCATTCATGCCCCATATTGGCTTTAAAACAAACCTGGATTCTTATGTTTGTTCACTTGTTGAACATGTGAAGTCAAAGAGGCCTCAGGCATAGCAAGAAGGCGCGGGGGACGAAAGGGAGTAGTCCCCCACCCTTCCCAGAGTAGGTGTCCAGATGCACAAAATTTCCTCTGGCTTATAATTCTTATTCTTCAATAATTATGCATCCCCACCCCAGGACATGATAATTTGCGCCCCCCCCCCCCCATCCAGGACATAGCACAGCTGCCCCCAATAAAAGAATAAGTCTGGGTACCATGAAGATGTTTTTAATCAAAATTTAATCACTTCTTTCATTGCCTATTGTTCATTCCTCTTCTAATTTTCATAGTAGTTCACGGAGATGTAATGCGGACAGTCATGAGCATATACAAAAATGTATGAAAAAAACCCTGGAATGAGTCACAATCAAAGGAAAATTCCTAGATCCACCCCCAAATCCAACAACCTTTTTTGTACTCCATTGTCTACCTTTCCATGAAGTTTCATTGAAATCCATTGAGAAATGTTTGAGATATCATGAGAACAGATAAATGTTTCTTTAGAAAAAGAATTATCAAGAAACTTCACCAAAAATTTTAGGTAGTCCAGTTGGTGTCACCCTTTCTGATGGTAACACTCGGAGTGGTCCACCCTCACTCCACTGGGTGTTTTTCCACTGACCCAGCCGTTGAATTATCCTGCAACTTCATTATAAAGGCCATAACGGATTTCTATCAAGTGCAGCACTGTCTGTGGAATCAAAGCAGAAATCTTTGTAATCTACCCAGGTTCCTGAAAGCGCTCTAGTTTCTGATTCAAGAAAGAATACATTAAGAAAATGTCCTCCCAACAAAGGGTCTGTAGATTACAAAGATGCAACAATCCCAATTCATTGTGTTTCAAGGGAAGCAAACTCAGTAAACTGGAAAGATAGGGTATCTCTATTCATTGAAGCATGGGAATATAGGGTATCTTTATTCACTGAAGCATGCAGTTACTTGGTTCAATGAATTCTAAGAATCTCTATTCAACAAAGATAGGTTAATTTTGTTTGCTTGAACTTGGTTCGGCTCATGAAGTGACTTAGCTAAGAGCATAGGGGTGACTAAGGTCAATGGTTGTGACTTGATACACTCAAACTGACTTTTTGGAACCATGAAAATTTTAGAGTAAGTTGAGAATGAAACATGAAGTAATTTTTATATATTAAATATCCAGAAAAATAGACTTTTAAATAGTGGTTTGTTCATTTAAGAACTGGGATGCAGCACTGCAGCTTGATAGAGCTCACTGGAGTGCCACTCCAACACTTCTGTAAAGAGAAAAAGACAAAAAAAATTAATGAGACAAAACACTCAGGCACCCAAACAGTCAAAACTACCGCAATGTTTAATCATGTACCTAAAAGTTCAAGAAATTTGAATTACATGCACAAACTGCCTGTAATACAGACTTTTCTCCTTTAAGAAGTACACTTTGTGAGCCAGTGTGCAAAATGAGAAACCATTCTAAGGTTTTGAGTGCTTTTGTAAGGCAATGTTTCAGGGGATTTTCAACTCCATCTGAAATCAATATTTGTCAATTCCTGTCTTCCAAAAACAGAAAAATCATTCTCTGTACCAACATTTTGTAAGATTTTGCCATCTTCGACATTTTTCTGTTCAAGATGAAATTCCAGTTAAAACTTGAAAATTGAGAAGTAGGTATATGTCATATTTTCTCTCATTTCCTATCCATATATATTTTCCAGTTTTGTTCAAAATTTTCCTGAAGGATTAATTTACTGTCATGGAAAGAATACATAGAATAAGAGGAAGCTACCATTGGCAAGCAAAATCATTTAAAAAACAAACATGACAGGTCAAGTTAGCCACTAAATAAAAAAATTGGAAACAGGGACAATCAATAAATAAGTTGTCTCTTGTGCCTTTTGTTGTGCAGTGATCATTAAGAAAGTCTGAATTTTCAAAAAATATGCATGAATACTAGTGGACACAATCTAAGGGAACGATTTAGCATGAACTTACATGGTAAATTGAATGCCTCATTAAAAACCTATTGAATTTTTCTGAAATCAAAAAAATGTTTTTTTCCTGACATAAGTGATTGTTGAAATCTTTCTTGATATGGCCTGTAAATGTGATATATACATATATATATATACATACATACATGCTTACAAAGCCAGCCAGTCAGCTAGATCAACTTAAAAACTGTAGAAACCTATGCTAACTGTTTTCATGACAGTTTTATTTGTTGGTCTCCAATAATATCGTGAGTATGAGCCCCATTGGGCGCCCAACTACTGTGGCTTCATGTCAGACTTTGAAATTGTTTGTGCTATCTACTCATTTGCTATATTTTCCATGTTTTATTTTTGTGTTTTGAGTCCATCAATCATATTCCAGATTTATTTACTCTATAAGTTTATCTCTGTGTCCCTCTAATCTGCCAAAAGAAAATCTTGGAGGATCCCATAGTAAATGGCAGTTTCCTGTTTCTCAATGAAAGAGCATAGGTCACACGTCTTCCTGGTGTGGCAGATTAACAAACCTTCCAAATTTTGTTAAGAATACCATTTGTCAGAGACTGCTAGGAGAAGAGGGAGAGCAAAGAAAAGCTCCAAATCCATCATAAGAACTCATGTTTAAACTTTACTAGTACTTTCAGAAACATGCAGTCAAAACTGTCAACATCAGTCAACAGATTTTTTTCAGTCTTCAAGTAAATCCGGGTAGTTGGCTGGTTATGTGTCATGTGTAAAAGCTACACCTATAGAGCTTGGAGAGTGAAAATCAACGCGTTCACTACTTATGTTTAGAAAAATGTATATTCGTCTTTTTGGAAAATTCTCCTCCGTGAATTTATGCTAAATTGGTCAAAGTTTGTGTCCGGTTGCATTCATGCTTGTTTTTTGAAAACTCGGACATTTTTTAGGGATCATTATTATCATCAGCAGCAGCCTTTTAGCATCCGTTGTTGGACGTTGACCTTCCCCAAGATTCACCAGACCTTCCTATAATAGGCATTGTGGAGGCAGTATTTTCTGAATTTGTCTACTTCATCATGTCATCTTATTTTCAGTCGGCTACAATTTAACATATGATCTCTATGGATTCATGTTGTGAGACATGATGTCCATCGGTTGTCTGCCATTCTTGCAACATGTCCAACCCATTGCCAATTGAGTTTTCTTAATGGATTCCATGATATTTCAGACTCCTGTCTTTTCTCTAATTTACTGTGTTTTCTTATGATTCTTTCATGTGCACATTGCTTGGTTCTCAGTTTGAAGGTCAATTTTTTGGTTAGGTTCCATAGGTGATCAGTAGAAGGATGGATTGGTTGCATATCCTTCTTTTTCATTGCCCAATAAAAAAAGAGAGAAGTAACATTCATTGATTACCCCTTTCTCCAGATTTCTAATTCAGTGTAACATATTTATGTTGTTATACTTACTAATCCCTCAGCGTTAAAAACATTTTTGAGGTAACCTACGCAAGTAAGCCCTATTTCAAAAATAGATTTGTAGTATAAGATAATATCAAAATACAATACACATAAAGTCTTATATAAAATGACAAACTAGAGGTATGGCATAAACTATATAAGAAAACGAGGTGCCATGTTAATGTAACTGTTTTTAAAATCCCTGAAATAGTTACATGGTAAACAACTGATGATCCCAACAAGAGATAATTTATACATTGTACCATGATAACAAAATATAGGGGAAACAGAGGAAAGAACACTGAAGAAAATTGCGTAAATTGCATTGACAGATATTGGGGGAATGGGTGACTGAAGTGAAACAATAAAAAATCTTTTGAAAATTTTTTTTAGTGTTTAATGTTTAAAGTTGTAAAGCTTTCTAGTCATTGTATATCTATTAATGTTCTCTTATACATATAATTGTTGTTCTCATATCTATCTATCTATCTATCTATCCATCTATACATATATATATATATATATATATATATATATATATATGTATATTTGTCTAGAAATATCCGTAGAAATCATAGAGTGAAAAATTTAGATAGAGATGAAGATGACTGTTTCTGTGCAAGTGAAATAATGTATATAACTCTCTCTTTTTCTCTTTTCCAGTCTCTCTCTCTCTCTTGGTCCTTCTTTCTTTTGGGAAATAGCTTGAATAGAATGAGAAAGTGTTATGAGACCAGCATACTTTACTATAGAGAAATCTTTCGCTGAGCAATACTGAATTTATCACACGTCCCATTGGAAGAGAGTGAATCATTAATGCATTTATTTAAGGTCATGTGATAACTACTGCAAGTGCCAATGCATACAGCATGACAGTGAACACAGTAAAGTCCAAGGTTATGGTGAATGGCGTAAACAACATCCGGACTGGAGGAGGAGGAGGATGATGACGATGATGATAGAATTTATGCAATTTTGGAGGAATGTAGAAAGAGTTATGCACAGGCAAATTGCTTGATAAATATCGAGGATTCCCATACACTGAAGAGTGAAAATTTTACAACCTCTGTGGCACAATGTCATGTCACCAGTGATAACTTTATACCAGAAGCTCGCTTTGGTCATGTTGTGTACCTTTAGATCCAAAGCAGACCCCTTGGTGTTGGATTGAAGCATCTTGGCTAATGAACACAGCTCACCATCAGTCATGCAAGGGGGGTGGTTTATTTGAATAACCAATAAAAAAGATCCATGCTTTTTAGTTCTTGCACCATTACCAATTGGTAATTCTTTATAATCTGAATGTAAGGTAAAGCATTGTGTTCTCTACATATGGCTTCTGTTCTGATCACAGTTTGACCTTTGGTCAAGGACTCAAGACAATGATGGAATTTTAGGTTAGGTTAACTTCCTATACTCAGATCCAGTCTAGGTCATTATAACCCCATTACAACTCAATCATGGCAACTGACCTCAAGGTCATTCATCATATAGATCAGTGGTTCTCACCCTGATTGGTGGAGGGGATTCCAAAATACCAGGAGGGGAATTTTATTGCATTTCAAAGTGTGTGCAAATGAGTCTTAGATGCTTGCTTAGATTGTCACATCCCTGACTGATCTTTTTTTCATAATGGAATCAGCCAAATGGAATACATTGATAACAGTTCAACAGGAAATTAGAGGGAAGTAATAAATAATTCCCCTAGTAACTACGCAAATTTCACTGAGCACATATCAGACATTGCCTACTTTGAAGCTATTTGCAATGTAAGTTTATGCTGAGTTGATCCCTTAGTTTGCGTCAGCCAGCTATCAAGCTTATTTTTTTTGATTCAGTGTTTTCGCTGATCATTGCCAAGCAAAAGGCAAGAGAAGTAACTGATTTATTGATCACCCCTTTTCCCAATTTTTTAATTGATCACCCCCAACAAAGCATGCTACCAAAAGATGTTGATCATCACACAGTTTCTATTGAGTGACTAATCAAACCTTTGAGTCCATTTATCTAAAATCAATGAAATGTTTATTGGAGATCAAAATCAATTACAAGAGACAAAATATGACCAACATCATATTAAAACACCACCATCATCCAATCAAAAGCATTGTACATCTCCTCAGAACATTCTCATTCCAGCCCAAAATTCCAATCAGCTAGTTGGTAGCAGGCAAAGTACAAAAGCAAACAATGTACCTTTTCCTGGGCTAGTTAAAAATTACAGCAAGCAAAGTAAAAATTATGGCAAATCAAAAACTACGATGAGAAAATTAAAAACTGCAGTGTGCAAATCAAAAAATACATCAAGTAAGTTAGAAATTACAGTTAAGTAATATGATGAGCAAATTCAAAACTATGAGCAAATTAGAAAATAAAACGAGCAAATTGAAAAATACAGTGGACAGATTAAAAATGATGTCAAGAAAACTGAATTGATGGACATGAATAATCAAATAATTACAGTTACTGCTTCAATCATTGCAAATATTAATTTTCTAATAGAAATTTGTTGAAACTTGTCTCTTAATAACATTCAAGAATCTTCCGCATTAGTCCTCATCAAAAGCTAAGGCCCAAATTCAAATTTTTTTCTCTCCCCAAAAAGAGTTTTTATCATTTATCCCCAACATGAAATCCAAAACCCTTTACCTAAGATTATCTAGTTGTTGCTTTCAATTTTGCTTGTTGCATTTTTTGATGGCATTGATGAGTCAAATTGAAGCTCTACCTGAAACAGTTTGTGTTCACTTGGCACTAATTTCCTTGGGAATAGAATGAAGCCATCTCCTCTTATCTATGGGTAAATAGAAGGGTAGATTGAGTGCTTTAGCCATGGTTGACACCATGTCTACAAGATGGACAATCATGACTCCAGGGTAAATAGCAAGCTCCCTCATGACTAGCAATGCGTTAGGGGGCTAAAAACTGGTGAGACATGCAAAGTGTCATGGTCATCCTCAGCATCTCGGTCAGTCTCCAGCAGTTCTCATTGTCTTGTTGCTTGCTCTACACTGCAAGAGAGTGACGCTGATGGTGCATAATTCTCTGTCACTATTATTAAAGTCAAGTGCAAATCATGATTTCAGATCCTGCAGTACACCCAGCTGCTGCACCACCAAGAACTGGAGCCATGGTCAGCTTTTTTTTAAAAACAGGATAATAAACTGACCAGGAAAGAGATTATGTTGGAAAATAACCATCTTTTGTGTATAATTAATACTCTTTTCATCATTAGCTTACAGACTTATCGATGTATTTACACATATATTCAATGTCTTATGCATACATATGTGTGTGTGTGTGTGTTTGCATGTGTATATACCGGTTGCATTATAAAGATTTATCTATCATATAATTATATTTCCTAAACTTTGGTTTCAACTTGGGAGTTTGAGAATTTGCTTAGTGCATCTCGAATTTTTGTTCTTTCTATGTTTATAGTTTCATTTGTCTATTCCACACAGGTATTGAGCATGGCATTGAGGTGTGTACGTGACCAATTCATCATCTTGGACAAGGCACAAGTGAACAACCCTCGAGTGATGAAAGTGCTGGATGTTTGCCGAAAGGACTTTTATAACGTCATGAAACGTTTTAATGAAACTGGCACCACATTAAGTAAGCTAATTCCCGACAGAAATCACTCGGTGCACACCAGAATGATAGTCAAAACTGCGAAGAAGAAGAAGAAATCCTCAAAGGACTGTGACGAAGACTATGAAAGAGTTGAGAACGTCAGAAACCTCATTGAGAAGGATTGCAAAGGGGGATTAAGGGCTGGAACATATAAAATGCAATGTCAACACTTGCTTTTAGCAGCCTCAAGGCAAAAGCAATACAACTGAGGAAAGAAAATGTTGGAGGAAAATCAGGTGACCACTGATAAAGTCTTCAATTGGTATTATGAGAAGATTTTCCCTGTACAGGCTGATATTAATTCCGAAAATGATTGGGCTTATCGAGCTGATGCTGGAGATCTTCCTGAAGGCATAAGAACCCATTTTCATTGCCAGAAGCCTACTGGGATGGTGGTATAAGTTGCAGGCATTACAGCAGATTCGAGCACATGGACATGAGGTCGCCTTCAAGCCTGGACATCAATCACATCGATTTCAGCCATTTGGTCCATTTTGGAGAATGATGTTCCAAAGATCTGACAAAGCAGTGCCACTGTTCTGAAGAAAGCTCTTGTCAAATCCTGGTCCAATTTAGATGAAGAATCGGTGCAGCCTTCATGTGAGTCAGAAGTCTAAAAGCATTGATCAAGGCAAAAGATGGACATATAGAAAAATAACTCTTTGTATTGACTCAGTATAAACAGAAGAATATATATGGTTTGTACTATACGCATGCCTCCATTCAATTTTGAATAAATTGGGAAACCTGATGGATAAATCTTTCAGCACACCCAGTGTATAATGGATATCAGTTTTAAGACTTATGAAGAATTCGTTGTAATCTATTTACTTCTTCATATATATCTCACCCTCTCTCTCTCTAGCTCTCACTCTTATTTATATATATATATATGAATGTACAGACACACTCTCATATACATGTATAGTATATACATGGACACACACATGCTACATAAAGGTTTGTGAGAACTCAAGTTTCAAATAGCTTGCTCTAAGAAAAAAGAATTTCAGAGAAAGTGAGGTTCTTTATTTCATGGGGGAGTGATTTTCAGATATGAATGAAATATCCAGGTAAGTCATGGGGCAATGCAGAGTAACTTGACAAATGAATGCATTTATCAAATTCCATGGACTTTTGGGTTCCATCTTTTGCATATATGTGTGTGCATGCATATATATATATTATAAAATGCACAGATTATATATGGGTATACCTTGAGAAAGTGAGAGGCTGTAAGAGATCCTTGAATATGGATTCTGAACTGAATGCTAGTTATACAGACAGGTCTGCTTAGTAATTCAATAGAAATGGTCATGTGGCAAACATCTTTTGGCAGCATGCCATGTTAGGATGAACAATTAAAAAATTGGAAAAGGGGTGATCAATGAATAAGTTACATCTCTTGCTTTTTGTCGGGCAGTGATCACTAAAAACAAACTTTGAATTTATGAAATACAAGCATGGATGCTGCTGGACACAAACTAAGGGATCAATTTAACATATAAATCCCTTATAACCCCTGACTCAAAATCGGGGGGGGGGGGGTAATTTCAAAAGAACAAAAGAATGTTTTTTTTCCAGACATAATAAGGAGTAAATGTTTTAATTTTCAGCCTTCTAGCTCCATTAGTGCTGTCTATAGATATGATATATAGATACATACATAGATAACCTGCTTGACCAAACTTGGAAACAGAGGGAACCTATGTTATCATTATTGGTGACGATATTTTTGTAGTAATTCTATGAGATGTCGAAGTTGGCATATTTGATAGTTTGAAGAGATTCTTTCTAAAGATTAAAACATTTACCGATCACTTCAACACCCTCCCTCCTTGACTGGTTTGAGGGAGGAAATGGTTAACTGATCCCTTTCAGCGTGGAGAATGTTAAAGTGATCCCTTCAAAACCATTATTTCTCCCCTGTCTGTGGAAAAACCATCGCTAGTTATTCACTGGTTGCAAAAATAAAATAGACTTATAAGTATAACCCTAAATGTATAACTTTTAAAGGAATACCTTCAAGAATTCATGTGGCACTGAAGATTTGACAATAATGCTTTTGAAAAATCTGTGTATTCATATGAGTGAATAATGTATCTCCTTCAACTTTGTCAATAAAATAATGCATTTAAACATTGATACATTCATGTGTTGATAATATCTCTTTCAACTTCGTCAATAAAATAAAGCATTTAAATATTGAGACATTCATGTGTTGATAATATCTCTTTCAACTTTGTCAATAAAATAAAGCATTTAAATATTGAAGCATTTATATAAGTCGACAATATCTCCTTCGACTCCGTCAATAAAATAAAGCATTTAAATATTGATGCATTCCTATTAGTTGACAATATCTCCTTAAACTTTGTCAATAAAATAAAGCATTTAAAAACAGGTCTGGTTAGTCACTTAACTGAAACTATCACATAACCAACGTCTTTTGGCAGTGTGCTGTGTTGGGATGATCAATTAAAAATTGAAAAAAAGCACTGATCAATGAATAAGTCACTCCTCTTGCATTTTGTTGGACAGTAGACCTTTCAAAGTCCTAATTTTCAAGAAACAAACATGAATAATGGCAGGCACAAACTGCAGGTCAATTCAGCGTGAACTTATATTGCAAATACCCCCCCAACTTACTTTTGAAAAACAGAAAAAAAATTTCCTAGGTATATTGAGGGGAAAACGTTTAAATTTTCAGACCTCTAGTTCTATTGGTATGATCTGTATACATGATATATAGCCAGCCAGCCAGACCAATTGAAAAACTGAAGAAACCTATGTTGACAGTTTTGGTTGATGGTTTCCAACAAGGCTATGTGAATAGCTTGTTTTGAAGTTACTTGATTGTTTTTTTTTTTCATTATAGGTATATATAAGTCCATAATCTTTCATATACTATCAATCAATCAAAACTATGTATGCTGAGAGGGAATGGACAAAATATTGTTTAAAGATGACTCAAATTTTGCATATATCAATATAACAACAGAAATGTTTTCTAGCTGTAAAACATTGAATCATTTGAGGTCACTGCAAAAAGCGAGACTTTTGCTTTATTTTTCAATCCTGAACTTCAATGAAATCAATGGGTTGGATGAAAAGAGACTGTGGGCCAGTCTTGGCCTGTGAACCATAGGTTGCTGACCCCTGCAGTAAATTATCCCCCTCTAACATGTTGATCTTTATTTTACTGAGTGCTGGCATTGTCATTTTGAAGAATGATGCACTTCATTAAATTTTACTACTTTATACCTTCATCTTAATTTTAGCTGTTTTTATTCAATTCTTTCAAAATTTTATAAAAATGATGCATTTCTATATTTCATCCGGTAATACTAACATGTCACTTAAAAGAAATCATCATGTGACCAACATCTTTTGGCAGCATGCCTCATTTGGGATGATTAATTAAAAAATTGAACAAAAGGGGTGATCAATGAATAAGTTACTCCTCATGTTTTGTTGGGCAGTGATAAAAAATAAGAAGATCCCATTAATCCTGAAAAGAAGGGTGTATAACCAATGCATCCTCCCAATAGTCACTTATGGAGCTGAAACATGGAACCTAACCAAGAGACAGACCCGCAAATTGTGAACTATGCAACATGCACATGAGAAATTTATGCTACGCATCATATGGAGAGACCACAAGACAGCACAGTACATCCGCGAAAAGACATGAGTCAGGGACACCATAGAATCCATTGAAAAGCTCAAATGGCTGTGGGCTGGCCATGTTGCACAAATGGCAGACAACTGATGGACATAGCGACTCATGACATGGATCCCGCGAGATCACATGTGGTACCGAGGCCGGCAGAATATTAGATGAAGAGATGAGCTTGACAAATTCAGAAAGTACTGGCTCCATGACGCCCATGATAGAGGAGTGTGGTAAACCCTTGGGAAGGTCTATGTCCAATGACGGATGTTGAAAGACTGATGATGATGATGATGATCATGATGATGATGATCATGATGATGATCATGATGATGATGATCACTAAAAATATCTGAATTTTCAGAAAGTAAGCATGAATGCTATGGGACACAAACCAAGAGATCAATTAAGCATAAACTTCCCTTGCAAATTGAACCCCGCTACTGAAAACCTATTTTGGAAGGAAATTTTCAAAAAAATAAAGAAGTGTCATTTGTATACATAATAAGGCATAAATGTTTGAATTTTCATCCCTTTAGTTCCATTGGTGCAGCCTGTGTGGGTGATACTTATGTAGCCAGACAGCCAATCACTCAAGCTTAAAAACTGAAGAAAACCTGTGTTGACAGCTTTGATGAGAGTTCCGGTTGACAGTTCCAAACAAACAGAGGAAAAGAAAGAAAGAAGAGAAAAAAAAACAGGGATGAAGTTTGAGGAAGGATTTTGTAGAATGAAAGGAAGGAGAAAAATGAGAAGTAAAGAAGAAGAAAAGGAAAGGTTATTATCTACCACCATATTTTCATATTATTCATGTACCGAAGACTTATAAATATACCCCCCAAATACTATTCGGCCATTGTCCATAATTGCCTGATGGAATACCTCAGAACTGAACGACTAATGTCTCTACATGTTTATTCATGTTCGTGCAGGTTTCTTAAGTGTATATAGTCAGAGAAAAAAAGCAAAAACTCTTTCTTTCTTTGAGATAGTTGGCTGAATATAAATAAGACTGACAAAATGCTTCAATGCAGTAGTATGTCAAGTGGGATACAAAAGAAAGATTATTCCATTCAAGAGATCTTTGGAACCTAGAATTGAGCTGTGTGATGAGCAAAAATGCCTGGAAGTGGTTTTTTCTTGTTTAATTCTCTCCACCTGGACTTGTTCCACCAAAAGAAGAAGATTTCTGTCAGAATATTACAAGCGCCCATCTTGCTTGATTTCCCCAAAATAAAAATAAAAAATGACCCATTCCATGAGAGAAAATTACAAAAAAAAACAAAACATGGGTGTCCATCTCTATCATTCAAGAATATCCATTCTATACTTGGATAACCTGGATGAATGGAAACTTTCAAAAATCTGTTGAGAAAAACTGAAAAGGTTCATTGTATAAATGGGAACAGCATAACAGGGTGAGAAAAAGGAAACAGGATTGGTTGCTTCAGGGTCAAACGTCACTCTGACAGAAACTTATGATTTTTTAAAAATATTTTGCCTTTTGTAGAAAGATTTTTCCTTTAACTGAAAAAGATCTTCGAACTTGGTTATGGAAAGGGACAATGTAATAGTACATAGATATTTTTAAGGGATAAAATGGCATGAAAATCTAGGTAATATTTTAAAGCAGTTAGGATGATAACTGAAAACTAGTGTCCACAGCTTTTTATTTTCTCTCTTTCTTTTTTCTCTTTCTTTCTATCTTTTTCTTTCTCTCTTTTTGTCTTTTTTCATTTTGTTGATTAATGACGTAGGATTAAAATCTGTCTCTCTATCTTCCTTTCTCTCTCTATCCATCATTTGAATTTTTTTTCAGTTTTTAGTCTTAACTGGAATTCTGAAACTGTCAATGTTATTAGGTGAGGAAAAGAAAGTCAAAACTCATTAGATTTTTCTGAAAATTTGTAGAATGATGGACAATAAATGTAGGTCTGAGAAGACACTCAATAAAAACCATCACGTGACCAATACATTCTAGCAGCATGTTGTTTTGGGGGGATGATCAATTAAAAAATTGGAAAAAGGATTGATCAATGGATAAGTTACATCTCTTGGATTTTGTTGGATCACAAAAATGTCTGAATTTTCAAAGCTTGGGTGAGTAGATATGTATATATATAGGCAAGATCCCTTGAAAAACTGAAGAAAGCTATGTTGACAGTTTTGGTTGACAGTTTCTAATGAAGTCTAAGAAAAGAGAAGAAAAAAAAAGGAAGGGAGAAAAGAAGAGGAGAAGAGGAAGGGAGGAATTGTCAAAGTGAGAATGAAGATGGGTGAAAAATAAAGAAAGCAACCAAAGAGAGAAAATATAGAGAAGTTACAATGTGTTTCAGAGAGAAAAAGAAAGGAACAAATAATTGAGAGCAGAGATGAAAAATGTGAAGGAAAAAAAATGAAAGAAATTTTGAAGAAAGATAAAATATAGTATCATGAGGGACTCAACTTTTTCAAAAACATGACTCTATGAAAAAAGAAAGAAAGGAAAGAAGAATGTAATTGAAAGAAAGGAGAAAGAAAAAAGTAAGCAGACTATAACAGAGAATAGAAAGAAGGAGGGTAAGAAGTAAAAAGTAAGCAAGCTATAAAAGATATAGATAAATGAAGAATGGACAGAAAAAGAGAAAAATGCACAGAAAGAGAAGGAAAAAAAAAGAATCGACAGAAAATTTTTTCTGTCTATTCTTTCACAAAAAAAGGAAGAAATAAAGAAAGGGAAGAAAAGAAAATAAGGAGTCAGTGTGGAATTCATTCTTTGCCCTTCCTTGGATGTATAATTCATGCAGAGAGTTCTACTCTTGAGTGATCTGGAGATGAACGTTTGAATTTGATGCTGGATGAAGACTGAAGAATGAATCAGCCAAAGTACAAAAATAAATCCAACAAGGATGGGAATATCAATCAAAACAAATCATAGAATAACGTTATGGTATAGAGCTAAAATAGAATTGAGGGAACACAGGGCTGACTGCCCTAATGAGCATAGCACTCCGATAGGCAAAGCAAGCCACAATATTCAGATTTTTTAATGCATTATTATAAGGAGTCCCTTGTTCAATATATATCGCTATAAAGCAATGTTTCAGCCAATTTGATGATACAAACAGGTAAACAGAATTTTATTAGTATATAGCAAGTGAAGGAACACCATTCTCTCCTCCCCAAAGAATCAAAGAAACACTATTCCGACAGCCCTACACCACTGGAATAATGATAATCACTCATCTAGGAATTTCAAACAATATTTATCTAAACAAAAACATTTCTCTGAGTTACATCTGCAATGTTTGAAAATTGTTTGTTGAAGAAATAAAAAAAATGTTGATATATTGGTTAACCAGAACAATCATTCGGTTTATTGAGTAAAAATAAAAGACACATTTTTTTTTTCACCTTATCTTTATTGAAAAATATATTTGCCTTTGTGTTCTATTATCTTTTGCCATCTTCCAGACAACTTTATAATTCCATCATCCCAAAACTATTTATCTTTCTTTGAAAGGAACTTCTCTTTTTGAAGTCTTCTCGGGGAATGGAATTTCTTTCATCAGGAGAATTCCTAAAAAATGGTAATCCAAAGGTGCCATATCTAGTTAGTACAGTATGTGAGTTAAAACTTCTCAGATTTTCTGGCTTCTGTTTTTAGAGACTGTTAACCAAGACTATTAACAGTTTCTTTCAGTTTTCAAGTGAGTCTGGAATAAAGGCTGAAAATTTAAGCATTTACTCCTTATCATATCTAAAAAAATAATTCATTTGTTTTTTGACCCTCCCCCCCCAATAATGTTTTTTGTGAGGGATTCAGTTTACATTGTAAGTTTATGCTAAATTAATCACTTGTTTGTTTCCAGTAGCATTCACCCTTATTTATTGAAATTCAGACTTTTTTAGTGATCACTGCCCAAGAAAATGCAAGAAAAGTAACATCCATTGATCTCCTATTTTTCCAATTTTCTAATTGATCACCCTCAGCACATCATGCTGCCAAAATTGTTTGATGGAAAAAAATTTACTGAAATATCTCCTCTCCTAACATCTGATACACATGTGCTTGATATTACTTCTGTTCCTTACAAATGCAAAGAATTTTATTTATGGTCGTTAAATACGATACAATGCCTTGGAATCTTGTGTTCCTCACTTCACCTTGGATACATCTCTGGATTATTTTGGCACAGTCCAACGATCAATGTTATATGCCCAAAAGAGAACCTTGATGCTAGTCACTTAACTTGTAACCAACAAACACAGAGCCTAAATATATATCCAACAAATCTCTGTTATTGTAAATTTGGAACAAAAAATCCATACTCCAAAGTGGGAAGTCTTCTGCATTAGTACGTTGACTAAGGCAGTCACTAATTTTTTTTCATGATCAAAAGACTTGAACAAAATAGGTCTACTTAGTCACTCAATAGGAACAATCACATGACTAACATCTTTTGGAATTCAAATTTCTTTGGTGATCACAGCCCAACAAATGGGTTATCAATTGAAAAGATTGGAAAAAAGGCGATCACTGAATAACATATTTTCTCACTGTTGGGCAATGAGCACATAAAAAGTATGAATTTGAAAAAAGCAAGCACAAAATTGCATTGCAAAGTGAACATATCCTCTAAAAAAGTATTAAGGGGGAATTTTGAAAATACAAAAAAGTGTTCTTTCTAGACACAATAATGAGTAAAAGATTAAATTTCAGCCCTCTAGCTCCATTTATGGAGCCTGCATGAGTTATACATGCATCGCCAGGCAGCTTGCTAGATAAACTTGAAAACTGCAGGAAACCCATGCTGACTGTTTTTATGACAGTTTTGGTTGACAATATTTAAAATGTTTCAGACTGATGGCTCAGCAAACTGAATTCCAACTTCAGCTAAGACAGTTGGAGTTCATTCTGCTCTGATATCCTGGGGAAAAACATTGGTAAATAGCAGAACACATTGGGCTCTTCAGCCTTGGTTGGCAACCAGTCTAGAGAATGGACAACTTTGATTCCAAACCAGGAAAGTCCAATGCCCTCTTCCAGATTTGTGAGAGGAAAGGCAACAGACAAGGTAGGAAACAAGTTCCTAAAATGTAAAGTTAATGGGGCTCTGGTCAAGTATCAATTGGCCAAGCTACCAAAAAGTGGATCTCAATAAATTGGTCAAGAAATTTAAGAAGAAGTAAAAATGGACGAACAAAACACTGCCAACAGCTTGATGCTTCAGATTTAAGCCACCCACAATGTACTTCTTTGATCAAAGCCATCTCATCCATTGTGCCAGGGATTGGCAAATTACATTTTACCCACCCCATGGATACATTCATTTTGTACAGCCAAACAACACCATAGAATATGAGATGTTGTAGACAAAAATTCTCTGTTTTCCTTATCTATCTGTGGTTTGTGAACGATAAAACCCTGGATCAAAAAACAAAGCAAAATTCTCATTTTAAAAGTCAAATAAATCAATCTTTTAAAGCTAAAGAAGTTTTAACTGTATGTATTAATACTGTTCTATTGATACTCACAAAATTTGAACCACTATTTTACTATATTTTTGTCCCCCCGAAATCATTAATTGATATAACATGGAAGCCTATATGGGTATATATTTCTATGATAAAAAACATGAAAATTATTAAAAGAGACTAGCTGTTTCTATTGTATTGTATGGTCATTGTTTCATTTTTCGGTCTGCAAGACAAAATCATTTTTAATTCATTCTGCCTCCAAAAGGTTCACTGACACTTTCATCACACGATAAACTAAATGAAGATCTTCAATAACCTAACCCAACAATGGCATCATGTACCTTTATCCTTAATTGAATAGGAACAAAATGGTAAAGTTTATCAGGCAATCAAATGACCTTCAAACAGACAATGCAACGATAATAATTCTATCTCTTAGAGGAAAAGAAAGATATTGTATGTATATGAATTGGTTTTCCCTGCCTTTTATACAAACTGATGAATGTGGTCCTTGACTGACAGTTTTATGATGAAATGTTTGAGGATGACCTGAAGGCCAAGCCGTGTTAATACACTTTAAGCCAAAGAGATAACTTTTGAGATTTCTCAATCATTTAATTAATTCAAAAGATTCACAACCTGTGGGGTAGTGCTAAAATAACAAGTGAGAAAATGCAGGTTGTCTAATCTCTGAGGAAGGGGTAAAGCCTTCCACCCTTCGCAGAGAAGACTTGGGGAATTTAACCAATTCAGGAAATGTTTTGAGGCCAAATAGGATAAGTATTTATAGAATATAAATGCTCCAAAGAAGGTAAAGGTATGCCGTTCCTACATGTTCACACAGTAATACACCATTGTACACTTAACTAAACCTTACTGTCAATAAACCTCCACAATTGAATTGTCAAGAAGTCAACTTGATTTAACTGCTTTGAAAATGAATTAAGCAGGTCTGGTAAGTCACTCAATGGAGATGTCACTTGATCAATGTGTTTTGGCAGTATGCTTTGTTGGAGGTGATCAAGTAAAGATTGAGAAAAGGGGATGAGTTGGTTACTTCTCTCTGAATTTTTAAAGAAAATGGATGAATGCAAGCAGACACCAAATACTAACCAATTCAGTATAAACTTACATTGTAAATTTACCCTAACTTATTTTGGGGGGAATTTTAATTGTAATTGATGCATACATACATACATATATAGCCAACTAGACCCACCTAAAAACTGAAGAAACCTATGTTGACAGTATTGATGAAAGTTTCAAACAGATTTTGCACTACTCTCCAATTCAAAATTTACAACAAAATATTTTAGATAATGTGTATTTCGACAGCAATTCTTCATTATTACAAGTATAATAAAACATCATAGACAAGGAATGTTTTCTTTTAAATCTTTAGTTGTCTTTTCTTGTTTATGTACCAGATAATACATGTATGTCCAGTTTCGATGAGTGTTGATATTGTCCAAACATTTGAGATCAGGCGTTTTTATCAAGATCAAGAAAAACTTTGAAAGTTATTCATTTTTTAATTTTAAATTCCTTTGAAATTGGTATTGACTGTATTACTGTGGCTCATAATGGCTATTTTGAGGCAAAATACTGTCTCATATGTTTGAATTATGACAGGAATTCTATGCAGATCTTGAAACCAAGGGACATGAGTATACCAAATACTTTATGGATACAGATTTTTTTAACCAGATTAGCATATATATGCAATATCTTTGAAGAGTTGAATGTGATGAATATCTCCCTGCAGGGAAGCAACATGCACATTCTAAAAAAAGCAGAGGAGATTTCTTCAAAAGCAAATTATTTCTATGGAAAAGAAAAATGATTGACAACAATGGCAAGAGGCGTTTCCCATTGTTACCGCAGTTTGTGACCTCTAATGAAGTTGATTACTTCCACAATGCAAAATTTGTCGTTGAAAAATACAAATCTCAGCCTAGCAACTGGTTTCAAAAATTTTTTCAGGAAGATGATATCAAGTTCAGATGAGTTCAAGACACATTCAGGTCCCAATCCAACGTGGAGTTTTGGATATCAGTAAGAGGTGATTATTCTCTCCTCTGTGCAAAGCTCAGTGAATTGTAATTGCATTTGCAATGACTTATCTCGGTGAGGCTGGGTTTTTGGCAGTAGCTGTCATAAAGAGCAAGTATCAGGCTCAGATTGACATGAAACAAGAAATGTGGGTGGCTGTCTTGATTCCAAGATTTGAAAAAACAATACGTAGTGAACAATAGTCTCATCCATCCCACTAGTAATTTGGAATATCAAAAAGAAAACAAATAAAAAAACCTTAAGATGAATTTTAATTAGGGAGTCTCTTTTTAGAAACTATGAAGTCAACATAAGTTTCTTCAGTTTTGACATAGGTTTCTGGATATGTAAACATGTAACACACATACAGGCTCTATCGATGGACTTAAGGCTGAAAATCTAAGCATTCAATGACTATTATGTCTAGAAAATACGTTTTCTGTTTTTTTGTTTTTTTCTTAATACCATGCCCATCATTTTTTAGTGGGACATTTGATTTACAATGCAACTTCCAAGTTTCGAAACCCCTGCGCTTATTCATAGACAGGTGTGGAGTTGGGGAATAATTATCTGCCCTGAAAATGGAATTCTGGTTGAGGATGTCTGATGGCTTGGGAAAGGCATTAATCCGCTTTTCCCAGTAATCAGTCCCATCACCAGAAAATTTGATAACGTATTCCATCATTGTCATGCGATGGTTGACAGAAAGAGAGAGTGGCTGCGTGAGAACTTGGGCAAACCACTCTCCCATAACGATGCTGCTCCCCCAGGATGCAGCACCAAAAACTTGTTACTTCATAGTGAGCTTATAAAAGATCCAGGCAAAAAATCATGTATTTGTGTTTGTGTGAATGTTTCTGTGTTTGTGTGTGCATGTGTGTGTTTGTATGAATTTGTATGTCTGTAGGTGCAACTGTTTGCAGGTATATTTTTATGTATGTGTATGTGTGTCTTTGCGTGTTGGTGTATGTATATGTATGTCTACGTGTTGGGTAAATTTGTATGGGTGTGTATTTGTCTTTGTGTATTTATAATTGTGTGTGTGTTTGTGCATGAATGTGTTCATGTGTCAGTGTGTGTTCGTGGCTACCTATATTCTGGTTAGAATCTGGTATAAGTGGGGCTGAGATGCCTGGTTTCTTTATAAGTACATCTTCCTATTCTTTGTAAGTTAACAAAGCCTTCTATCATTAAAGCTGAAAACATTGTACATTGTTTGTAGTTTGCAGACTTCCTGTATCAAAAGAAAAAAAGAGACACAGATTATTTATGAAGCAATAAGCGAGGAAAGGTTATAAGGAAACTATTTTTAGAACAGTTTTTTCCATACGAATGTAATAATACCTACCAACCAAGAGGAGGGCTTATTAGAATACTGTCCACAACGATATAAATAGTTTATAGCTCCATGTCCCATACACAACAGTTGATTTACCAATTGTTCATTTGCTTCCCTTCTGATCCTCATTGCCTAGTTGTAGAGTGCTTGCCTTGAGTTTAGTAGGCCATGGTTCAAGTTATACCAGAGACTTTTAAAATGGTACTCAATGCCTATCCGCAAAGTGCTCAGCATAAGGAATAGGATTGAGAAACCTTTCAAGGAGGCTACGAGATATAGACCAAATCACTTTTTCTTGCAAGATCAACAAAGTTAGGCAACATCATGCCTGGTCAGTATCTAGATGGGTGACCATTGTGCAAAATCGTTGAAAGCAGAACTAAGCTTTCATGGTCCTGGCAAGCTAGAAGTGTTCTATAAAGGACTTTTTTTTATTCCACTCACTTGATGATAACAAAAAAATCCAAACAAAATTTTTGTTGTTGCTATGATGATGATGATGATGACAATGATGATGGTGACGACGACGACGACGACGACGATGATGATGATGATGATGATGTCTACTGTTGGACATAGACCTTCACCAAGATTCACCAGACTTCTCTATCATGAACTTGTCAAGTTCATCACACCATCTTGTATTTTGCCGGCCATAGTTTTGCATAGGATCTCTCGGAATCTACATTGTGAGTTGTGATGTTCACCAGTTGACTGACATTCCTGCTAAATGACTAGCCCATTGTCATTTGTGTACCTGACCAAAAGATTGACCCTCAAACTAAAAAACATACAATGTACACAGGAGAGAATCATGCTCAACATCACATGATCATGAAACAACACAGTATTTTCAAGAAAAACCAGGTGTGGGAGATATTATAGTTCTTTTTTTATCTCAGCTCAAGCCATTGGCCCAAGACAGTGAGTAAACAGCACAGATCTCTATTGTTTACTCACTGACAGAAATCGATGATCTCACTTAAGAAAATAAGATAAAATAGTTTTCAAAAATTAATATCAATGGTTTACAATACTTCAACTGAAAGGAAGAAATAGTACACTAAGTATCATTAATATTAAAATACAAGTCTGGTTAGACACTCAATAGAAACCATCAATGACCAACATCTTTTGGTAGCATGCCATATTGTGGATGATCTAGGCTTGAAAAATTCAAAACCAACAACACTAGAAGAGAGGTGAATAACAAGAAATATGATACCAACATTGAAAACGATAGAAGGCATAGAAAATATCCCAGCTGAAGATTTTTTTAAGATGGATTAGGAAAAAATATATCTATGTAAAGGACATTACAGTGAGAAATCAAAGAATGGTATCCTTCTCCCAAAGAGTAGTCAACAATTGAAATAAATTAATCAATCAAGACCCAGTATTAATAGAAGCTAAAACAGTGAACAGCTTTAAAATGAATGACTATCACAAAAGCAACAAAAAAATGAAAAATTTTGAGAAAAGAGAAATAACAAAACTCTCAAACAGAGAGCAAGATACAAGCAGAGATATATGCAAAATTTTTGCTCTCTATACGTCTTATCTTATCTTAATTGAAAAAATAGAAAAAGGGTTGATTAATGAACAAGTCACTTCTTTCACTTTTTATTGGTCACTAAAAAGTCTGAATTTCTGAGAAATGTGTAAATGTTGTCATTATCACCCACGTCCTGAAGGAACGTGTCGCTTGGTACTAGTAATATAGATGGTAATTAGTCAGCTTCAGAGTAATGAAGATCCATATAGTCTATCTAATGGATGGCTCCCTTCAGTTTTTGAATCCAGAGTTGTCCTTCAACTGGATTAGTGGCCTCTTCAGGCTTTAAGATGCCCTGCTATTTTACTTAATGCTGGAGGAAGAAGAGATGGATTTCCACCTTACCCATGAGCATTAATGTGAAGTGAACATAAACAGCCTTTGCCAATATAAGAACGGGTCTAGTTAGTCACTCAGTTGAAACTGTTATGGGACCAACATGTTTTTCAGTAGGTCTTGTTGGGAGTGATCAATTAAAAAATTGAAAATAGGGATGATCAATGAATAAATTACTTTTATAAATTAAATGAGAAGAGCAAGAAAGTTGACCCACACATGAATTTAAGCAAGACGAAGATCATGTGCAACAACCACATCGGAGATAAAAACACTAAGATCAAAATCAAGGACACAGAACTGGAGAAAGTAGATCACCACATCTACCTAGGACAATAAATCTCCGTGAGATCCTCAAAAGAAGAAGAAATCAAGTGAAGAATCACACTAGGATGGCAAGCCTTTGGCAGAGCAAGCTCAACCTTCGAAAAATAAGAAGATCCCAATAATCCTAAAAAGAAAGGTGTATAACCAAAGCATCCTTCCAATAGTTACTTATGGAGCTAAAACATGGAACCTAACCAAGAGACAGATCTTCAAATTGAGAACCATGCAACATGTACACAAAAGAATTGTGCTGGGCCTCACATTGAGAGACCACAAGACAGCACAGTACACCTGGAAGAAGACAGAAGTCAGGGACATCACTAAATCCATTAAAAATCTCAAATGGTAGTGGGCTGGCCATGTTGCAAGAATGGCGGACAACCGATGGACATTGCGACTCACAACATGGATCCCAAAAGATCACATGCGCAACTGAGGCCATCAGAATATAAGATGAAGAGACGAGCTAGACAAATTCAGAAAATACTGGCTCCACGACGCCCACGACAGAGAAGTGTGGTGAATCCTGGGGAAGGTTTATGTCCAATGATGGACGTTACAAGACTGATGATGATAATGATGATGATGATGATGATGATGATCTCTAAAGTGGTGTGAGTTTACAAAGAACTGGAAGATGCAAACTAAGTGATTGATTTAGCATAAATCAACATTATCAATTTAAACCTCCCCCACTAAGAACCTATTTAGGGATGGAATTTTCAAAAAACGAAGATTTTCTCAGACATGATAAGAAGTATTTGATGAAATTTTGATCTTTCTAGCTCCATTGGTGTGGCTTGTATGCATCATACATATGTATATACATAGGCAGCCAGCCAGCCAGTCAACTAATCAGCCAGCTAGCCGGACCAACTTAAAAACTGAAGGAACCTATTTTGATCGGTATGATGGCAATTTTTGGTTGGTGATTTCTAATATCTCTGTGTTCAAGGTGAAGCCTCTAATCCACCAAACATATTGGCTTTTCTCAAATTCTCTGCAATCCAAAAATTGGGAGAAAATTTTCCCATTTGCCAAAGACAGAGTTTCTGGATAATCATTTGACTTTTCAACTTACAGCAAAACAACAACCATATTTAAACCCCATTTACTTTCCAAGCTTCTTTCTACACTCCTAAAGTTTGGAACCAAGTTTGTAATTAATTGATGGAAAGGCCATAGTTTCGGAACTGCCACATTCACTAAGGCAGTTAACAAAAAGTAGAGTGAGAGGGCAAACAAACAACAGGTCTTGTTAATAGAATAGAAACCGTTCTGCCATGTTGGGGGTGATCAATTGAAAAATTGGGGTGATCAGTGAATAAGTTACTTCTACTGCCTTTTGTTGGGCTATGATCACTAGAATTTGAAAAAAAACAAATGTGAATGCCGACAGACACAAGCTATGTGATGAAGTTAGCGTAAACTTACATTGCAAATTGAACCTCCCTACTAAAAACCTATGTTGATGCAGAATATTCAAAACACAAAAAAAACGTTTTTTCTAGATATAATGAGGGGTAAATGCTTGAATTTTCATCCTCTATTGGAGCTGCCTGTATGCTCAATGTATACAGACATAGCCAGCCGGCCAGACCAGCTCAAAAACTGAATAAGCTTACATTGACAATTTTCTTTGACAATTTCTATCAATGAATAGAATGAAATGAAAGGAAGATTACATGAAAAAAAACTGTTGTAGAAAGGCCAAATCCATTCAGTAGCGATCTATTTAATCCTACTTACTTCTGCTATTTTGAATAAGGCTCTCATATATAAATACTAGTTTACTTAAGCCATCAAAAATGAAGGCATATATGAAATATTTTCATTCACATTATGTTTTAGGTTATGTGGATAATAGAGATTTACATTGCAGTGGGACTGTTGAATAGTGTTTGGTTGAACACCAATGGATTTTTAACATTTTTGGTTTCATTTTTATTACTTTTTATATTTTTACCAGAATATACCCATAAAAAATGATGGTATTATTTATGTTTGGATTGGCAGTAAAGAGCCAAAAGCCAATGTTGTACGTAATTTAATTATGAAAAAAAGTTCAGTAATAGTTTATGTAGAAAAATAATCATATAATATATTTCAAGCCCAGACAATAAATATATGAATTTTTATATCACATGATATCAGTCATGTTTTTCTAACAAATTTCTTTCCTAACAATAATTATTGTTATAGAATCAAACTAAATTTTCCGAGAAATAAAACAGGAAAAATAAGATTGTAAGTAATTTTTTTTTAGAAAAAATGAAATTAAATCTATTATGAAAAAAAGTCATTGCTAAAAAGAAACAATATTTGTGTATGATTTTCTTCTCAAAGGAAAACAATGCAATTTTTTTTATCTCTTTTCTCAATAACATAGTCAGTAGACTCAACTACATTTATATGCACAAAACCCATCTTATTTTCATTTCCCATGCATAAATGATTTGAACTTTGACACAAAAAAATTTCCTCCTTATTCGTCAGTAAAAGATTACAAATTTAGAACAATAGCAATAATAACCCTGCATCATCTACCCCTTCTTCTCCAAACCTTCTTAGTAACAACAATATATAATTTTTCCCATTTAACAAGACAAGAAAACATTCTTGAAACATGTAACAGAAATCCATTTTCCAAGCTTTCATGTTTCCATATTGGCTATTAAATTCATCATATATATATATATATATATATATATATATATATATATATATATATATATATATATATATTCATATATATACGTGTGTGTGTGTGTGTGTATTGAGTCAGTATCCCTTCTTTCAAACACATTATTAAAAAGTATAGACGTTTCTTTCTCTGATCATTTGTCTACAAAAATTTTTCTAGTTTCCTGATGTTTTTTCTCCTAGCCAGTTTGAATGAGTACAAGAATTTTCCCAAATTTATGTTGTGTTATCTCTGTTCATCTCAATTAATCATTTCAATCATTTCAAACAATAACATGATTTCCATTAACAGAACAAATCATTCAGAACAACAATTGAAAAATTGGTACAAACGCAGCGATGATAAGAACATCTTGAAAAAGACCAGTGATGGTTGAAAGTACTTGGGATAAATATAGACAATTTGCAGATGACATTGTCCTTTTTGCAGAGAACCTTCAGGACATCCAACTAATGCTAGACTGAACTGAAAGAAGAAAGCAGGATAGTGGGCCTTCGCATGCACTTCAGCCCAACAAAGGTCATATACATGTTAGAAATAAACACATAATGCTCAAGATCAAAAATGTCAAGCTGGAGAAAGTAGACCATAACATCTACCTAGGACAATGAATCTCCATGGAATCCTCAAAAGAAGAAATCAAGCAAGCTCAACTTTCAAGAACTAGAAAATAATATAAAAATTAAAAAACAAGTTTATAACCAATGCTTCCTCCCGACAGTCACCTATGGAACTGAAACATTGCCAAGAGAATGACCCTCAAACTGAGAGCCATACAATGTGCACTTGAGAGAATCATGCTCAACATTACATGGAGAGATCACAAAACCGCACAAGATATAAGGGAAAAAACAGGGGTTCAAAACATCATAAAATTCATTAGAAAACTCAAATGGCAATTGGTTGGTCATGTTGCAGGAATGGCAGACAACCAATGGACATCACAATTTACAACATGGATCCCCAGAGATCAAACGTAGAATCAAGGCCAGCAGAATAAAAGATGGTGAGACAAACTGGACAGGTTCAGAAAATATTGGCTCTGCAACACCCACGATAGAGATGTTTAGCAATCTTAAAGAAGGTCCATGTTCAACAACGGAAAATGGAAGACTGATGATGATAATGATGATGGACATGAATATCGGAAAATTCATGTACTTATTCAAACCAACGAGAAAGAAAAACATCAGAAAACCAGAAAAACTTTCTAAAAAAACGAACATATGAAATACATAGAGTTACTATGAAGCACTGGTATTGAGCACTCTTTACACATGCATAACAATATATATATATATATATATATATATATATATATATATATATATACATTTATATATATGTTTTAAGAAATGGACATATTTGATCCAACGAAATGAATTATAAATTGCATTATGTTATACAGAAACTTATCTGAAATGATCTCCTGTCATTACACGTTTAATATATCACTCATTTTAGACAACATATATATTGCATTACAGGCAGCTGTTCAGCTTAATGGTAAGAGCATCACTATGTTGAAGTGGCTACTCTATCAGTGACAGGTTTGATTTCTGCAGCAACCCCATTTTTTAAAATTGTTTTTCTATTAACGTTGTTTAAATTGAGTGATATATTAACCATGTAATGAGGGAAATTATTTCAAATAAGTGATACGATGCAATTTATGATTCATATATATATATATATATCTATATATATATATGTACTGTAGGCTGTTATATATTTGATAAAATATCTTTCCATGTTTCTGTGGAGTTTTCAGTGGTTTCTTCACATTCTCTCATTTTAAGGCTTGATAGTTCACTACTTGAATGTGGTTAATAGTGTAAATAAATGTTTATGTCACATCAATTTCATCAGAGGATTTATCAAAAGGTTGCCAAACTCATTGAAGTGGAAGCCTTCATTGCTTTAAATGGTGGGTTGAAGATATCATCATCCACAAAATTGTTACATTTTAGTGGAATAGACTATTGTTATGGGCAGAGGGACATGCATGAAAATTCACACCGTTCATTATTCAGGTTATCTTCCTTTAAAATAGTAATGAAATTAATTTAAAATTGTAATATGAAATTTTAACATTAAAATCCACTCAAAATTATAATTAATTTGTTATCAATATGACCTGAAAGTTTCTGTATCTTTACTTGCCTATAGCATAACCACTAGGTCCTCTTGTGACTTGAATCTTCATGTATCAATATGCTTAAAAATAGGACTAATATTAACTTTTTACTAGATTTTTTCATCCAACCTTCCTATTCGGAGTATATATTTTATTTTATGAATTAAGAGTGTGGAATATAGGAATCATGAAGACATGCTTTACTTCTTTTGCTTAATTTTTTGCTTGAGATCATTTTTTGCTTGAAATCATTTTTTGCATTTAAACAAGATAACTTGTGCTATAAAAGTATATACTGTACACCCAGAGCAAGCATCAATAATTTGCGAGATTTCATCCTTCAAACTAAAATGATGCTGCATCAAAACATATATTTGTGGAATATACATTTATTTACTTTGCTGAAATCCTTGCTACCAAGAGAAGGATAATTTTTTCCACTTTCTAACTGACATAAGAACACCATATTTAGCTCAGAGATAGCTAAAATTGTTATTCTGGTTGATGCCACTGATCAAGCAAAATAGATGCTGCTAGGTATAAAATGTTCAGGATAGACTTGTTTTTGCTTTAAACTGTATAAAAAGTCATCTAAAATCAAAAGTTAACTTATAAACAAACTAACTTCTGATCATCTGAAAGGAAAAAAAATACAAAAAAATGAAAGTACACTCAGGATAATTCATTAAAGAGTCAAGGTTTAGATTCTAGAAATCAGTTAGGAACTGCCAGCCAAAACTGTCTACATAGGTTTCTTCAGTTTTTAAGAAGTTCGTCTGGCTATCTATGCATGTATGTCTATGTGTATGTATCATGTGTACTGGATGCGCCAATGAATCAAGAGGGTTAAAAATTCAGGTATTCATTCCTTATTATGTCCAGAAAAAAAATGTATTGTTTTTTGAAAGTCCCCTCCAAGTAGGATCTTAGTCGGGGGGGGGGGTCAATTTACTATGTAAGTTTATGCTAAATTGATTCCATAGTTTGAGTCTGGCAGTATTTGCACTCGTTATTTTTAAAATTTAGACTTCTGTAGTGACCACTGCCCAACAAAATACAAGAGAAGTAACTTATTTATTTCCCAGTTTTCCAATTTTTTAATTTAATCACCCCCAACACAGCATGCAGCCAAAAGATATTGTTCACATGGCAGTTTCCATTGAGTGACTGATCAGACCTGTTTTTTTCTTGAAAGTCTTCTCTTGATTTTTTCCGTAAAAAACATACTTTTGGATTAAAACAAGATAACTTGTTCACCAAAAGTATATACGTACTCTATACAGCCTATAAAACATCTGTAAATACACAGGGCTAGCGTCCATAAATTGCTAGATTTCATCCCTAGAGCCAGAATGCTGTCACATAAAAACATGCGTATATTCAATATATATTCATTTACTTAACTGAAATCCTCGCTAGCAAGAAAAGAATAATTTTTTCCACTTTATAACAGACATAAAAATGCCATGTTTAGCTTAGAGATGGCTAAAATTGTAACTCTCCTTGTTTCCACTGATCGAGCAAATTTGATGCCTCCAGGCATGAAATGTTTGGATAGACTTGTTTTTGCTAGAAACTGTAACAGGATGTTTCAATCTAAAATCAAAAGTTATTTTATAAACAAATCAACTTGTAATGTTTTGAAACAAGAACATTAGTCCAACAATGCATTCACCTTCCACCTGCAATTATTACAATGCAATGATCAGATCGTATTGTTCTTTGAATTTTTATGACATCAACAAATTTTTTTAAAAATCTTTGATTGATGCAATTTCAAGTAGCCATTAAATCAGGGTCCATTGCTGCTTTCTAATTGTAAAGTACATTGAACCCAACTTCTAAAACATGACGTAATGGGCAAAAACTATCCGATTTAGTTTTATTCTTTCAGTTAGAGTATGGTGGAGAAGCAGGGCTGAAAAGATTCTTTCTACTGTGTGCCGAAACATATTGGGGACAAACCGACAGACAGACTGATTGACCGACTGACAGACCCTCTTTAGAGATACACGTGGACCCATCTAAAAAAATTGAAGTCCTAAATATTCATTATCTACTGACTTGCTTTTCAACTTTTTTTCATTTTCTTTGATACAAATTCTTGCGAACTGTCCACGTAGATTTCTCCAGTTTTTAAATTGGTCTGGCTGGCTATGTATGTATGCATCATATGTACAGGCTGTACCAATGAAGCTAGTTGGCTGAAAACTTGAACATTCACCCCTTCTTATATCTACAATTGAACATTTTCTCTCAGAAGTCCTCTCCAAAAAGTTGGGGTTTTCAATTTAGAATGTGAATTTATGCTAAATTGCTCCCTCAATTTGTGTTTGGCTGCATTCATGCTTGTTTTTTCTTTAAATTTAGACTCATTAGTGATCCAGCAAAAGTAATTTGTTCATTGACCACTTTTTTCAAAATTTTAATTGATCACCCCAACATGGCATGCTGCCAAAAGTCATTGGTCTCATGATGGTCTATATTGTTAAGAAGATTTAATTCTGTTGAAAGATTTGTACTTGGCTCAATAAAAAATGTTTGCATTTTAACAAATATTAGAAAATCCATCTATAGAAGTCTCCAAGAAAGTAATTTTCGAATGAATATGTGTACATCCAGATTTTTCATCTCTTTACCGTCACGGATGTCTTGTTTCCTTTAATAAGATGAAGGAAATCTCTTTTTTTCTTTCCTTTTCTCCTTCTTCCTTTTGCCTTTTCCTCTCTTCTGTTTTTCATTGTCATTCCTTCTTTGGTTCTCCTTCTCTGACTTTTTCTCACTTCTCCTTCCCATTCTTTCCTCTTGGTGAAATATGCTCCTAGCTTTTTTCTTTCTTTCTTCGTACTTTTCTTCATCTTTTATTTACTTCTGTTCTGTTTTTCATCTTTCTTCCCTCCATCTCTCTGTCTCCATAACATCTTCATTCTTTCTGTCTTTTTTTCTTTCCTTCTTTCTTTCTTTGTTTTTTTTTTTGTTGCATTGTGCACTTTCCATTTTCTTCTTTCTTCCGACATCTCTCTTTTTCCAGTAATGTGTGTGTGTACTTGTTTGTGTGTGCAAATGGGTGTGTGCACAAGCATGTGCATATGTGTTTATTTGTATCTGTGTGTGTGTGTGTGTATTTGTACATGTGCATGTTTGTATGTATCTGTATATATGTGCAAGTATGTGCATATGTTTGTATGTGTGTGTATGCGTTAGAGTGTATGTGTGCATGTGAGCATGTGTATGTGTATGTGTATGCACACGCATATGTATGTATGTGCAAATTCTCTCTAAATCAACTAACTAAAGAAGAAATAATCAGAAAAGTGCTACCGCCAAATTCTTGTCCCAGCTTCCCAAAGAGAGAACAGGAAACGACGAAGATGAACCATTCACTTTGGAATCAATAAGCAATTATTTGTCTTATTCCTTGTTTCCAACACTGCAACACAATTGGTGGATTTATATCTTGACATGCCTGCACAGAAAGACTCGACTTCATACACACACACACACATGCATGTACACACATGCACACGCATATGCGACCCCTCTCTACATATACACACTGAGATTTACCTACCAAAAGACCTACAGAGACTCAGATATATTTGTATACACCATCATAAACACGGACAATATCATACATTATCATATATACAAATATATACACAGATATATTGGAAACCATCAGCCAAAACTGTTCACATACCTTTTTTTCAGTTTTTAAGCAGGTCTGGTTGGCTATATATGTATCCTGCTCACAGGTGGCACCAATGGAGCTAGAGGGCTGAAAATTCTCACATTCACACCTTATCATATCTACAAAAACTTTTTTGTTTTTTGAAAATTACCCCCATAAATAGGTTTTTAGTGGTGGTGGGGAGGTCAATTTACAATGTAAAGTATGCTAAATTGGTCACTACCTTGTACCTGCCTAGTTTTTAAAAATTCAGAATTTTTTAGTGATCACTATCCAAACAAAAAGTTAGAGAAGTAACTTATTCATTGATCACCTTTTTTCAAATTTTTCTCACTCAACACGGCTACCAAAAGATATTGGTTACATGACAGTTCCTGTGGAATGACTAACCAGACCGGTATATTATTTTATTCATAAGCTACCCACAACAAAATACTATTTCAAACTCATAATCATATTGGTCTTTGCAGAACTAATTCCAGCCAGCATGACTAATGAGGACTAATAAGTACTGGAATAGTCCTTTCCGCAATAAATATTGGTCAAGAAATTGTTTGAACCAAAATTTCTGTTCACTGCTGTTAATTCAGTCCATACTTTTTAGACTCACTACTATCACTAATATCACTGACAAGCTGAAAGAGAAATTGCCAATTTGGCTATTTAGGAGCTAGATGTAGTTACTTTTTTCTATATTTTGCTCCTGGCTGACATCAAAGTTTTAAAGGAAAAAGCTTCTAAAGGAAGGGATTGTTTAATGAAGGTGCTTTGAAAGGCTTTCAAAGATTTAACTTGTGCACCTATGGTTTGACTTTTGTTAGGATAATCATTTCTTGATACTTCTCAAGTCAATAATAATTTATCTCTGCCTTTTACCTCTCAACATTAACAATGCCTCATGCATCGGAGATTCTATTGATACAAATTTGTCACGTCAGTCAAACATACCGAATCCATTATTATGGATTAATCTCTTCGGATTTGTGTCCTCATCTTGGCAATAATAATCATGATTTGCCCATTGTACCATCTGGTCTTCTTCAAGAATCGGTCTTATCCAGTGACCTTCTGGGAATTTCATACCATGCCTTTTATATATTCTATGGGACTTGATTGTCCTCATTGTGCTCAGCATACATGGATATATTTCGTATTGCGTAATTCTTCCCAGCTTATTCAGCCTTGTGATGGCATAATTAACTGCTATTAGATATCCACTATCATGGACAGCAGAATTGTAACACTCTTCCTCAGTGGATTGGTCAGAAGGTAGAGTTAGAAATTCCCAGAAGGTTACAATAGACACCCAAGGAAAGCTGGAGTGTACAACAGCCAAAACGTTATCCATAATTTGAGAAATCTCTTGGTAGGTGGGTGTGCATGTGTGTATGCGTATACATTGTGTATATGGATATTTGTCATATACATTAGTCAGCTCATGAGGCATTGCAGTGTTGAGTTTGAGATTGTTTGAATCAGTGGTTCTCAAAAAATCAAATAAAAAATAAATAGAAAAGTTATGGATTTTAGATCTTTTACCTAACATATAAATCTAAATCTATACATTTAATCTAAATTGATTACACAGCTAAATTTAGATATAAAATATCTAAATTGGCAGTATTAGAAGAAGTAAACGATATGATTCCAAACTCCAGTTTTGTACAACAGACAGAAAATTATTTCATGCACTTTTGGATTATAACAACCGAAATGTGGCCATAAGTCTGCCAGATGGTAGACGTGGCAAAAATTAACAATGAAAAAATTCTTTTAATCACATCTTTTCCAGGTAATTAAATTGAAAAAATTATGAAAAGTTAGGTTTAGCTCAAATCACCTTTCAATTTTTTTACGAAAATGAAAATACTCAATCAGTTGGTACAATAATAATGTGGCATGATGAATTTTTCTTGAAAATATATGGTAAAACAAATTTCCATTCATTTATTCAACTATCTCAGTGGTTAAGGAACTAGGGTCCAGCAAATAACTACAGACTACTAAGAATTACATGGAACAGAGAAATAGTATCATCCATCACAGAGCTGTCGAAAAACAGTATAAGAGATATTCAACTGGAAAGGTCTACAGTTTGTTGAAATTATGGTTCTGGATAGTTCTAGTAGATCTCGTGGAAGAATGGGCGCTCGCTGTATTGGCGGACCCACGTGGGCGTCTGTAGAAAAGTTGATGAAAGAAGGGAAATGTATAGAGAACATACATATCAAGTATAAATATGGACGTGAATATTAAAAGGAGCAAAAAGACATACAAATATATAGATGTGTAAAATGAGAGATACGTTCAATGCATGAATAAAGAATGTATATGAAGTACATGGACTGGAAACATTGATACATTTGATTGTGTAAAGAAGAGAAGAGAAGAAGCCTGTTAAGTTTAAATTATTCCTAGGCGTTAAAAACGAAGTGTAGGAAAGAATAAGGAATTAAAGGACATGTGGCATAAAGGGTCTACTGTCGTTTCGTCTATCTACTGAATGGAGCCTAATGAGTCATGCCTGTTATAATGAGTGGTATGTTGACCAAGTTAGATTATAAAAAGACAGTTAGTCAAGATAGGTGCAAGAAGGAGCTAAAAGGGGCAAAATAATTAACGCAGGTTTGCGTGCTTACCAAAGATAGTAGTTGCAGTGTTTGCATTTAATAGCTATCAAGTTCTTGCGAATACTCACATTTAGGAAGATAAGTGACAAGGCAATAAATATATATATATTCACAGTCAATGAATAGAGACTGCACTGACTGCGAGTTTAGAGAGGGGTAGAGGAAGATAACAATTGACTACGTGCAGATAGGGTTTTTATAGGGTGTCATCGAAAGAAGTGACGTTTTTTATACATACCTAAAAGAAGGGTTCCGTATGAAATTCCTGACTAAAATATAGGGATCACCACAACAGCATTATTGAACCGATACGTGTACCATGTATTAGAGTTAAAATGGAAGTAATCAATTGAGAATAGATATGATTTTAAGGGTCAAAAGTGTTTATCATCGTAGTTCATTGACTACAGCCTAAAAACTTAATGCTAAAAATAGGGATTTGCTAGAATATTTCCTTCATTGAAGAACTCCTTGAGTTTTTGAAGGAAGCACTGAACTAACTTCTCCTTTCTTACTCTATGCGAATAGTCAGTGCAACTGCTGACAATGTTCATTTATGCTGTTTCTATAGAGACTCTACTTTGCTACACTAAATCATTCATAACTAGAATACATTTGAGGATGAATGATATTTACTACTTATTCAGGTTTGGGTTGGAATTCTCATTCTCCGACTCTTGGCAAACATTGCAGAGATGCCTATCAGATAAAAAAATAAGTGGTGCGGATTATACATGGATGATTTTTCATTCAGAATTAAAGTGCGGTGGGGTGTGAATTATATATGGTAGCAGACTATACACCGGGAATAATAGTACTCATTGATGCTTCATTTAATGGAATGACAGACTGAACAAAATAGTTCAAAAAATAGACTAAGATCTCATCTAACACAATCATACCAGCATTTAATCATGTCAATACAGTTTTATTAGCCATTAGAGATAGGCTGCTGTGCCCAAATTATCTGGAAACTACTTCAGGTTTACATTTGCAGAAGCATTCAGTGCACTGATTCATTTGTCACAGGGAAAAAATTTGAAGAACATAAGATTTTTGCACACACAGACTACTAAGAATTAGATTAAACATGGCTGCCAACATATCTTAATAAAGGTATTAATTCAAATATTCCTCCACTCTATCCCTACCGACTCTTTTCATGAAGTCTTATCTTTGGCATGACATGAGATGGCACAGGAAGAGAGTCAGAGTGTTCTTCTCTGATTAACTATAACAGTTCTATATAAACATATTGATCTGGGAAAATTGGAATTTGGCTCTTACATTTGGTTGCTCGAACATAAATTTAACAAAGAAACTATTGAAAGAGTACAAAGAATCATGAAGATGAATCTCAGCATCAAACACCTGTCATATCCAGAAAGGCTTAAAGGGCTTGATCTGGAGAGACACTATCCTACTGAAGAACTCGTGCTGATATACTGGGAATAAACAGGATAACCTCAAGTTGACCAAAACTATAAGTGGAGCATCTGTCCTGATAAAATCATGCAACAGCCATTCCTAAGCAGTGCAACCAGAGGTCACAGCAAGAAGCTACAAATTCAAACATTGAGGTTAGAGAGCATTTCTCAGACAGAACAAGATATCAGATGCCACAGTCTCTTCTTCAAACATAAACATATTCAAAACAAATCTCAGAAAAGATCTCAGACACTGAATGTTTGAGAAAGAATTTTCACACTAAATAATAAAATAAAGTAGGACACCATAGGTTGACCTTACTAACCTAATATTGCCTTGCCAAAGATATTAATTCGGATATAAAATACCAAAAGAGAATTATGGCTATAGAAAGATAAGAACATTTGTGAGTTTAACAAGGTTATTATCATTAATTACAAATTGTCATCCAGAACTGTCACCATCAGTCTCTTCAGTTTTTAAGTTGTTCTGGCAGGCAATTTATCAGTGTATTGCACATCCAGGCTACACCAATGGAGCTAGAGGGCTGAAAATCTAAAAATTTACTCATTGTGTCCGAAAAAACCTTTTCTTTTGTTTTTTAAAAATTCATCCCATAATAGATTTTTAATGATTGGGTTCGATTTGCAATGTAAGTTTACTCTAAATTGGTCCTTCAGTTTGTGACTGGCTACATTCATGCACTTTTTTTTCGAAAATCGAAACTCTTTTTTACGATTAACAAAAGGCGAGCGAAGTAACTTATTCATTGATCACCCAGTTTCCAAATTTTTTTCTTTCATCACCTCCTAAACAGAATGCTACTGAATGATGTTTAGTAAGTAACCAGACTTATTTCTGTTGCTTTTTGTTGAAATTCTCAGATGATCTTCAGGTAATCAGCAGATTGGAGATAAAGGATAAGCATTCATTTAAAGAGTGTTGGCCGATCCATTCTTCACCCTTCTTCACGAGTACAATCCGAATGTGACGGTAGTGAACAGAATTTTTCCATTGGCTGCAATGCCACAATTTTGGATTTATTTAATATCTTTTTCTTTTTTCAAAACTGTATCTTCACAAAGAATAAGAAAGATTTGGAATCATATCCTTTGAAGCCTGTTTTTCTCTAACAGATGAAAGAAATACTGCGTATACTGGCGTATAAGTTGATAGTTTGAGCATGAAGAATTTTCCATTATGGATTCTATTAGTTTATTCAAACCCTTTGAACTTGACCATCTAATTGATGCAGAGCTGCTTTGGGTTGGAGAATCGACAAATCCGGCAAATATTGGACTAAATTCTAATTAAACCTCAGTTTGTGTTGAGTCATACGCTGTCATATACAGTATTGGTAAAAAAAGAATACATAACTAGCATTCCAAGTGGAATTATAAATCACCACCATTTATTTGAGCCATGTTGGAAAAAGAGGTGATTAATAGATAAGTTGGGAAAAGGGGTGATTAATGAATAAGTTATTTCTCACGTTTTTTGTTGGGCTGTGATCACTAAAAATGCACTGTATTTTCAAAGACTGAGCAGGCACAAACTAGTAATCAATTCAGCATGAATTTACATTGCATACCCACCAAAAATCTATTTTGGAGGGAAATTTTCAAATAACATTAAGGGCTGGACGAAGTCTTGATATATACATAGATAGAAACATATAAATTTCAGAACATATGAATAACCTAAACCCAGCAACAGTGTTTAAAATGGTCTGTTGTGGGTAATGTTGATTATTTGGAAACGCAAAACCCTGGCAAATAATTACCTTTGGTAGCAGTTAAATGAATCTTCTTCAGAGCCAACGAACACAAGATTTACATTTGCTGGGATTGCCTGTCTTGAGGAGATAGGAGGACTGTCCAAATACAAATGGAAAATGAGAAAAGGAATAAATTAAATAGAATTTAAAAAAAGCAAAATGAAATCTGAAGCTTCGATACAGTGCATGAACTGTTTTATTTCTCCTGGTTAAAGAAATAAACTTCCATGAAGTTATTTTTCAAATCATAAAACATAAATAAGTTAAGGTTTCTATACGGCCTCACCTTGAATAGTGTGATTGATTCATTCCAAAATTTTACAAACTGTTCAGAACTGCGATGTTCAAGGTCTTATCATAATCTAATGTGTCTTTTTTTTCAATTTATACTTACTTACATTGATTTGTACAACAATTCCTTCACTTTACTACTTTGAAAACAGCACTAATCAAAACCACACAATTCAAAGTATTCTGATTTTTTGAGGTAGCCAAAGTTCAGCTACCCTGGGGCACCAGAAACTTTGGCCTGCTTCCTGGCCACTCCTAGGTCTTCTCTATAAGCTTTGTCCAGTTCCTGCTAATTTTAGAATCCTTAGCCTTCTTTTTTCCTTCTTTTTTCCTTCTTTTTTCCTTCTTTTTTCCTTCTTTATCCTTGTTCTGATTTCATTTGTATTGTTTTCAGTTTTAATCCTTGAATGGAACAAAGAAAAGATTTTGTTTGACGTCATCGATGCATGGAGGTGAATGCAATTCTGTTTTTTCCCTGTAGGGGGAAGGGTCTTGTTTTTCTAAATTTTATTTTATCTAACAAAGGGGGAATACACTTTCTAAGAGATAAATCAAACTCAATTTAAATAAAATTGAGTTTCAAGATGAATAAATTGGAACACACACTCACACACATGTTTCTATGGTTAACTCACGGTCAGTCATTAGCAGTCCTGCCACGCAGCCCATTTGAAGATGACTGTTTTGTGATTTTTTGCCAACTAGGCTTTTCGCTGAATGAAGAATCCTTTTTTCATTAGATACATTTTTGGATTACATTTAAAGGTTGAAAAACAAAAAAAAACAGTAAAATTTCCGTAAGATAATTTTGTTTTACATCTCAAATTACAACATTAAAAAACAGGATGATAAAACATATTGTTTCATAAAACAAATTTTTGCAAATGATCAGAAAAATAATCCAGCAGACCTATTTTGAAAAAGTAATCAAAATTGAAACGGAAAGCCAAAATTTCAGTCAAAAGAATTAAGATAAACAAATTTCCCATTATAATCAAGTAGAACATTGTAATGTTTTGAGGTTATTTTTTTATTTACTTTTATTATCAACAATATTCAACATACAGTCAATATTTTGTTATTTGAGAAGTTAGCAAGTAAAACTTTTAAATACAAGTTTTTTCTCATCAGATGCCTATTTTTTGTCAAAAAATTTCTTTTTCCATTCCTTTGAGTTATACAAGCATGAATTAATTGAGCTTATCCGTAAAGCTGTTTTTCACATTTTTGTCAATGATATCAGCAACAGTTACAAATAACTTTTTCGAAGGATGTGTCTCTCTCCTTGACAGAAAAATTAAACTGTTCTGTCAAGAATGTTTAATTAAAAATCTTTCAAAAATAAAGTAGGTGAAAAGCCAAGTTGGTGAAACACAACTTGGTCAAAAAGGTTGTCTACAAATGTATTGCGAGGCTCAACTGCTGTCGGCTGACTGTGTGTTGACAATAAGTCATTTGCCAAAACGACTGAGAAGAAGACACACATGCAGTATCTCCAAGAGGATTCTTATAAGGTGGTGCAAAGCTGCTTCAGTATCACCACCCGCATACGCACAGCACAAACACCCTCATCCTTTACCCATCCTTTTTTCATCTGCTATAACCCTATTGGCAAGCTATACTATATTTAACCATGGGTAAATGATAAAGTCAGACTATTTTAATATTGGATATTTTAAATCAGCTTGAAAGTTTTGATATACTGTTCAAAATTTTTTGGTATTTACTGTCCATCAAAGGAACATTTTAATAACTTATTCATTGATCATTTTTTCAAATTTTTTACACCTATCACCCCAACATGGCATGCTGCCAAAAGACCTAATGATTAACAATGATTTTACTTGCATTTTTTTTCATTCAGACGGATTTCTTCATTTTTTTTTCTTTAAACACATTTTGGCTGCCGTATTCTTTGGGCTTCCTTAGATGTCTCCTCCATTTTGGGAACGTGGAAGCAGTAACTGACAGAATGAAGTATCAAAGAGTAAAACAGAATTTCATTGAATGAACAAGAATTTTTTTCTCATAGAAAACGTTGGGCAGTTGTTCCCAACACCAGGCTGCAAAGCGTGTATGCGCTCAGGGCCAGATTGTAGCTGCTCAAAAGAGGAGCCCTCACCTCAGGCCTCCCAATGGTTAACTGATTAGATTTCTAAAAATGAAACATACCTGAAGAAATGGAGATTATATTCCCTCGAAACACATCAAAATACATTAGAAAACTACAATTTTCCAACAAAAATATATTACTTCACTAAACCAAATTTTCCCCAAATTTTGGTCTTTCATAATGATATGTCTCTACAATAATGTGGGTAATTGAATCATTTGAATGCTTGAATCAACTCTATATATAAGAGAAAAAATAAATTTAAAATTTTATGTTAAACAATTCAGACAATTTATTATGATTTAATGTGGAAAACTGCAGGAAAGATTTGATTACCCCTCCTCTCTTGATACCCTAAGCATTTGCTTATTTTGCTTAATGGTTAAAAGAAGGGCTGTATGAGCTACAGATCTGTTTGGAAACGATTTGATTTGGCAATATAAAATGATGTGAGCCAGCTGCACATTTCTTTATTCAGTGCTATGCATCCCAGGGACCCCATTAGGAAATATATAATATATATGAATGGCAAACAAACTGTAAAATGAAATGAATTAGACAAAAAACATTTCTAGAGTTAACGAATCAAACTATAAAAAGAAATTAATTTGAGCTTTACTCCTCGAGAGATCAAGTGGATCTTGATTTAAAATTTTTTAGATAAACCCTTCTAGAAACCAAATAAAGTGTATTAGCCACTTATGAGTGACTTATAGCTGACATCACCTATATTTTGGTCATGATTAACAAATCCACCAGGAAATTGTTAATATCAAACCGGTCTCTAGTGCAAAAAATGTTGGGGATCCCTGTCTTGGCATACAAATTTAATGCAAGTCAACATGACTCTTCAGCCAAATGAGCCATGACACATTCCAACTTGCCCCCCACCCCATCTGGTATCATTTTGCTCGTTTATCAATATTTAAGTCAGAGTATTTTGGCAAAATTTCAAGGTGACAAGCTTCCACAAGCAATGAATTGGAATCGACAATGTGCAGTTAAGATGAGGAGAGAGCTAAAGATAGTGTTGGCTGTGATGGTGGAAATGGGCTATAGAGTCTGGAACTAGTGGCAGTAAGAGTGGAAATGTCAGGTGGTGGCAGTGATTATTGCGATGGTGATCCTGATAGTAGCTCATGCTCCAGATAACGGAAAATTGTTATCAGTCTAACAATGATATTCAGAGGCTTTGTAATTACTTGATCATGTGTGCAAAGATACAAGGTCAGCATTTACCCTCCTACACTTTCTGGCAACATACTCACTAATTCTGGAAGAAGTGTGTATTTTGTGTATATATGATTGTCTTTCACAATAAACTATGTATGTAAACCATTTCCTTACAAACTATTTTGATTGCTTCTCTCTCCTTCATCTAGGAAGATACATTCTTTGGAATAATATATGCAATGCATTTTTGAGTGCATACATACGTCTGTTTGGCTATGAAACATTGATAGTGATATATATATATATATATATATATATATATATATATATATATATATATATATATATATATATATATATATATATATATATATATATATATCTAATGTGTGTGTTACCTGAAATTTTTGAGCTAGACAAACCTGCACCGGCTAATCCACACTGATAAATCTGCACACGACTAATCCCAGCAAAAATAAGCTAAGGAGTTGAAACGATTTATTGAGATATAAAATTATTTTCTGAGTTGAAATATTTTAGGAAGTTGACTTTCTTCTGTAGATTAATTTAATAACTTATACTTCATAGAAAATGAAGTTAGAATGATTTATTACAAAAATTAAGATTATTGTTGGTATTAGAAGGTACTAGTCTATTCACACAGTATTAGAAACAGTCAACTGAAACTATTAACATAAGTTTTGTCAGTTTTTAAGTTGGTCTATCTGACTGGCTGACAATTCATGTATGTATGTGTCATGCATGAAATAGTGCCAAGGGAGATGAAAGGCTTAAAATTTTAACTTTTACTCCCTATCATGTCTAGAAAAAACTTTTTTGCAATGTAAGTTCATGCTAGATTGTTCCTTTAGTTTGTGTCTGGCAGCATTCATGCTCATTTTTTTTAAAATCAAGACTTTTTCATTGCTCACTGCCCATCAAAATATGAGAGAAGTAACTTATCCGTTGATCTCCCTTTTTTCCAATTTTTTAATTGATCCCCCAACACAGCTTGCTGCCAAAAGACAGAGGTGAAATGACAGCTTCTATCAAGGGATAAACCAGACCTGTTTCCACATAGTTGTTAAGTTTATATACTTTATTGCTGTTGGAAACAAACTTCGGAGAAGAAATGATTTGTTACAGAATCGAAAAACATTTTTTGAGTTACAAGTTACTAACTATAGTTTATTGAATCACTATAGACCCACAAATGGCCTGACCAACAAGCCAACCAGGCAAGTGGGTTCTTCTTTGTTTGAGTGTCTGTGTCTATATATGTGCCTGTTAATGTGCGTGTGTTTCTCCCGGCACTCTTGGTCATATTATGGGAGCTACAACCTTTAAAATTTTCAAAAGTAAATCGTTAGGCACCGTCTAAAAACATACTTTTTCAGATCTTTGTGACCAATTCGTAATCAACAATGTCTGAATCTTGTGCTGGTATTTGCTTAGATAATCTTAGATAAAAGATCTATCTTTTAAAATAATTTCAGATAACTGTCTTAGAATAGTTAGTTCTGGTACATGTGCAGACTATGGTTGTTTATATATATACATATATATATGTTTGTGTGTGTGTCTGTGTATGTGTGTGCACGCATATATGCGTATGTATGTGCATATGTGTATGAGTATGTGTGTGAATGTGTGAGAGAGAGAGAGGTGGGAGGGGGTCACAGCATTGACCTGGGGTCGTAGACAGCGCACATCAGCTTCATTGGAGCACCTGGAATCTCTGCTTAAAGCTACAGGCAGCCATAATATCCGGAGTATCTGCATCTAGAAATTGCAGAGTCATAGTATCCTGAGGCTCTGTGCTGAAAATTGAAGACAGCCATACTGTCCCGTTTTTCCTTCAAAGGGACAGTAGAATTCTTCAGCCAGCTCAGCATCTACAAACTGAAGATTGTTCAACCACGGTCAAGCCCTACTGTCAAAATATTCCAACAAAAAGAGCGGGAGACCTGTACAGCAAGCACGCATCTGCCAGGAGAAGGACACTCCTGTCAAACCCACGAACTTGGATTCCTGCTCTTGTTTGTGCTACTTTGGTGGACCATAGGATGCTAACCCATGGTTCAAAAGGCAAGGTTGGCCCTGGGCAAGCTGTCCTCACCTTGAAAAAAACCATTGCTCAGGCTGGAGAGAAAATCCACACATAGGCCCTGCTATCTATGGTCTTAGGGTGATCAATTAAAAAATGAGTTGTGCTTCTTGCATGCCATGTTGAGGATGATCAGTTGTAGAATTGAGAAAATGGGTGATCAATGAATGTTACTTCTCTTGCATTTTGTTGGGCAGTGATCACTAAAAAAGTGTAAATGCTGCCAGATGCAAACTAAGCATTACTTACACTGCAAATTGAATGCCCTACAAAAACCTATTGGATGGGATTTCATCATATATAAACATATAAGTATTCAAAGTACAAAGAGTTACATTTTTTGACTGAACAGTTCTGGTTAGTCACTCAATAGAAACCATCATGTGATTAACATCTTTTGAGAGCATGCCATGTTGGGTGTGATGAATAAAGAAAAAGGTTGGATCAATGAATAAGTTACTTCAGTCACATATGTTGGACAGTAATCATGAAAAAAGTTTGAATTTTCAAAAAACAAGTGTGAATGCTGCCAGACACAAATTAAGGAATCAATTTAGCATCAACTTACAGTGTAAATGGAATCCCCCACAAATAACCTGTTTAAAGGGGAGGATTTTAAAAAAAACAAACCAGCTATTTTTTCTCAACATAATGAGGTGTAAATGTTGAAATTTCCAGCCCTCTAGCTCCATTGGTGTGACCTGATGATATATACATATGTAGCCAGTCAGCCAGACCAACTTGAAAAGAATCATATGTTGACTGTTGTTCTAATTCGATAATTTGTTTTTGTTGGTCCTTGCATAGATGAGTTGTGTTCGGGTTTTGTCTTTCACAGATTCATCAGTGAACCCTTTTGCCCCCCCTATTGGAAATGTATAATTTTGCCCCCCTTGTGGCAGTGGACACTCATGACTAGAGTCACTAATGAAAGGCATTTTTTTTTTAGTGACAGAGGATGTTGTTAGGGAATATCAATTCACCAGAATGTCTGCAATTACAATTAGAAGTAGATAGAATTGTCCAATTAGAATCTATACAGTATTGTAGACAAGGCAAATATGTCATGTGACAAGTCTAGCAATTTAATTGGACAATTCCTCAGTATGAGAGCTGAATACAACCTATATAAGGAAGTGTGTTCTCAGCCTGGCCTTCAGAAATAGCTATGTGTAAACAATTTTATGAATCTCATCTTTATATCACAAGCAGCCATTTTGTTAAGCAAAAGATCATGCTCGGCCATAAACATTCACTGCCATTTTTCTGGGGGGTTGGGGAACAAAAGAATATATTTCTTGGGTTTGAGGATATACGAGGAATATATTTTAGAGGTAATCCTGTTACCAACAAAGAATGATACCATCCTTTTATATGGGTGCCTCAAGTGGGTTATATGAAACAATAACACAGCATCCATAAGCTTCCTACTTCAACCACCCCTCACTGCAAATGAAAAGGCCTGATCCAGGGAAGGCTAATGCCCTGTCTGTCCCCCCAGCGGACACCTATGTACTTGACTGTATTTCTATGCATGATTTTTCAAACAAATAGTGATGGCTGATGAAAATGGATTCTTTAAGACAAAGTGAAGAGTAAAAAGTCATGGTGCAAGTAAAATGAATCTCCACTAACCATACAAAATGTTCATCGAAAGGTGTTGAGTTGGATTTGATGGGGACCCTCTACTATAAGCTCAAACAGGAAAACCAAACAATCGATTCAAACAAGTACTGACCTCAATTGGACCAACTGAAGGCTAGAAATCAGAGATAAGCAACGTGAAGTAGTTATGAGTGAGGGTGTCATATTCCAATGCTAGACCACATGTTTTTTGGTGATTAGGCAAAACTTGTTACAGTATCCATTTTCCCCGCTAGATTCACCAGATATTGCGTGTTCAGATTAACATTTATCCTGGTTTTCACAAAACTGTCTCAATAAAAAAATTTCAATTTCCTGGAAAACTGCAAAAGGTGCCTCAGGCAGTTCTTTGCACAGAAAGCTATAAAGGTCTTGGAGGTTGAATTATGAATTTGTCTGATGAGAGTAGAAAAAAAAGTATACATGTTGTTCAATAATGTTTGTGTTGAAAATAAAAGATTTAACTTCTATTTTTAGTTGATGATCCAAATTTTTGGGCCACCGAATAGATAATCATAATAGAAACTTCTGTCAGTCATAATTGAAAACAGAGATGTGATTCCAAGGCTTGTGTCATTTCTGAGCATTCACACATAAAACACTACATATTGTTGTTTGAAGAATGTAAAATACTCCAAAACTCATAATTTGGTGGATTTGGTGATTTTCTTGAAAATTATGAGTAAATTTGATAAATGAAAATGTATGACGATAAAAATATTTTAGGTTATGCATTGACAAAATTTAATTGACATTTTTTATGAATTTCATTATAATTGCTCCAGCAACAAACCAGAAACAGGTCTGGTTAGTCACTCACTAGAAACTGTTATGTCACAAATGTCTGAAAAAAGTTTGAATGTTGCTGGACACAAATTAAGGAATCAATTCAGCATAAACTTGCATTGCAAATTAGACTCCCACTGAAAACCTATTTAGGAGGTGCAATTGTCATAAAACAAAAAAACGTCTTTATTTAGACATAATAAGGAGTAAATGTCTGAAAATTCAGCCCTCTAGCTCCATTGATGTGGCCTATACACATGATACCTACATACACAGCCAGTCAGAGAGCCAGACAAACTAACTTGAAAACTGAAGAAACCTGTGTTGACAGTTTTGGTTGACAGTTTCTAACAGAACTCTATCTAATGTTCTATAATAAGAATTATTTTTTCTTACTTGAAGAATCATTCAAGGATGGCAAGACTTTGAGCAAGATCAACCTTCAAAAACAAGAAGATCCCATTAATCCTAGAGAGAAGGGTGTACAACCAATGCATCCTCCCTGTAGTCACTTATGGAGCTGAAACATGGAACCTAACCAAGAGACAGATCCATAAACTGAGAACCATGCAACGCACAAATGAAAGAACAATGCTCAACCTCACGTGGAGAAACCATAAGATGGCACAATATATCTGGGAGAAGTCAGGAGTCAGGGACATCAAGGAATCTTTTAAAAATCTCAAATGGCAATGGGCCGGTCATGTTGCAAGAATGACAGACAACAAATGAACATCGTGACTCATGACATAGATCCCCAGAGATAACATGCACAATCAAGGCCGACAGAGTACAACATGGAGAGACAAACTAGACAAATTCAGAAAGTACTGGCTCTGCTACACTCACAATAGAGAAGTGTGGCAAATCCTGGACAAGATCTACATCCAACAACGGATGTTAAGATACTGATGATGATGTCGATTGTTATATATCTGGGTGATCAGAGATTATATAAGTACTCAAGTCCCTACAAAGTTTAAGCCATGGTGTAGTGCTGTTGGAATACATCTGAGGAGAAAATATAGCTGCTAGATGTTCAAATACTCATCCCATTTGCCCTTAAAATGTCTCTGAAATTAACTTTCAAATATTTTCTCAAGAAGAGAGTTAACTACCCTAGGAGCTGGTTGCCCTGCATTACCTCACATTTCTTTTAGCACAATACCACTGGCTTTGAGGGAAATTTTACCACAAGAAGTTAAATTTTCCTATTTCTGAGGCGAGCTTGCAGTTAATTGGCATAACAAATCAATGATCATAAATTGTTCTTTCCTAAAAAGCCGCTCTAAAAATTAATGATTCTGTCACAGATATCTGAGACAGTAATAAATCTCCATAGTTTTTTTCTATAATAAGGTCTAAGCTTTTTTCTATAGTTATAAATTTCATAGAGGAGACATGTAGCCTGTCAAATATCTACAAAAGATAAAAAAAATATGAGTGGATTCACATAACAAACTATTTGGGGCCTTTCCCACATGATTTTAACATTTTTCTTTTTACTAAATCTATTTTTGAAGAAAAGAGACGGCAATAGACTATATGAGTGGCCATGCATGATAAGTGCCCAATGCACCATTTTTTAAATGGTGATAATTTTGTTATTTTTAGAGTTACAGTGCTCATTTTTTTTGTTTTAGAGCTTGAATACTCTGCATTATGACTCAGAGAGTCTCAAGCTTCAAAATAAAAAAGAACAAAAAAAATGGAGCACTGTAGCTCTATAAAAAAAGAAAATATCAAGTTTTTAAAAATGGTGCATTGGGCACTTATCATACACAACTTCTCATATGATTTTACTATAAGCGTTCAATTTTTTGATAATTTCCCCCAAAACCTTCTATTAATGCACTTATTCATACTGACTTCATACCTACATGCTAAACAATATTCTCAGTATTCTTACACTCCTGCAAATTATGTTTATTCTGCAGCTTAAAGCTACCTTTATACCTATGGTCCATTAATGATTCTATCAAAATGGAAAAAATAATATCAATGCCGTAAATAACAAAAAAATAATGTCCAAGATGAAACTTTTGACAACATTAGAATATACTTGTCACGACCAGTATTTAGTCTCAAGTATACTTTGTCCAGCTAACCAAGAGACTCACTTGCAAACTGAGAACCATGCAACATGCACTTGAGAGAATCATACTCAACATCACACAGAGAGACCACAAGATAGCTCAGTATATTAAGGGGACAGCATGAGTTCAAAACATCATAGAAACCATTAGGAAACTCAAATGACATTTGGCCAGCCATGTTGCAAGAATGGCAGACAACCGATAGACATCATGATTCACAACATGGATCCCTAGAGATCAAATGCGGAATAGAGACCAGTAGAGTATGAGATGTCTAGATGAACTGGATAGGTTCAGAAACTATTGACTCTGTGACGTTCATGATAGAGAGGTGTAGTGAATCTTGGGGAAGGTCTATGTGCAACAACGGACGATAAAAGACTGATGATGATGATGAATGTTCAGGGCTGGCCCAAGTTACCAGCAAGATACGCAGTTGCGAAGGGGGTCGATTGCTACGGGGCATTTGTCATGTGTCTGAGACAGCAGGACTTTCCAAACATGAATGGAAAGATGGGAAATTTAATAAATCAAACCGACTGAAACTCTGACGCTGTGTTGGAACTATTTTCTTTTACCTGATTATTATAATACGATTTTTATTATTCCTATACATTTATTTTCCCACAGTAAAACAATAGAAATAAGACAGGTCTGGTTAGTTACTCAATAGAAACAATCATATGACCAACTTCTTTCAGTTGCATGCTATGTTTAGGATGATCAATAAATAAGTTACTTATCTTGCCTCTTGTTGAATTGCTAAAATGTCTGAATTTTCAAAAATAAAGTGTGAACACAGATGGGCACAAATTGGGGACCAATTTAGCATAAACTTACATAACAAATTGACCCCCTTTTTTGTAGCCATCAAAAGGAGTAAATGATAGAATTTTCAGCCCTTTAGCTTCAGTGGTACTGTCTGTTGAGTGATATATACATACATACATATGTACATACATAGCCAGCCAGTTATTAGTTTTGTTGACAGTTTTGGTTGACGGTCTCTGATAAAACTGTATTTTAAAAATCACCAAATTTCAGCTCACCCCAGGCACCAGGAACTCCAGGGCTGGCCCTATGTATGTTGCTTTCTTTTATAGCCATAGGAGAGATGTGTGTAAAAAAGCATGTATTTCCTTGGGGGATGGGGGCAAAATGATATATTCAGAACATATATTATTGGCAACCCTGTTACACGATGATCATTTTGCCTACAAAGAAGGTGCTGCCATTGCTGCCACTGTTACTGTAAGAAAGTATGAATTATATGATCCGTACGTCAGATAGTACACTTGATTGTCGATTGTGACTGTTGATATGAGGAGTAAGCACCAGTGAGTGATAATATTGTCTTTTTACTTGGCAACATCTAGTTGGGGATTCATGAAACAATTACATTACACCATTATTGTATATTGACTATAAGTTTCCAACTTTTAAGCCCCCTCATTCCTAGTTGGAAGGCCTAATCCAGGGATGGGGAAGGGGGACAAATGCCCTGTTTCACCTCTCCCCTAGAAATAGAATTAAAAAAAGAAGACCATTTTTTTTGAGGGAATTTTATCTTTTGTGATGTTCTTGAAAATGATGAGCGATTTTGATAAATCCATTCAGATGGTGTAATGGTTATCATGTCTGCCTCAGATGCAGAAGATTTCAGGTTTGATTCTCAGTATGAGCAAAGAGTGTGGAAAACTATCTATTTGGACAAATTTCCCAGTGCACCCAGCAGCTAACTGAATACACCCTAAGCTGTGGTATTAGGGTGAAAAAAATTGGGAATGGACTTCCACCCCCCCCCCTTTTTGAAAAGTACAGAAGTGAATAAAAGAGGATCCTTTGGGTCAACTGCCAGCGCAGTATGCTCTTTGACGCTTAATTCTGTTAAATCCTGATGATAGATTTGCAGATGCATAAACCACTGTGGTCCCAAGGAAGCCGTTTATTATAATCACAGATAACATTATCAATCAGTTATTGTTGGTCAGTCTCAAGTATTTGATTGGAAATGACTGTGTACTTGTATCTTAAATTACAAAGAGACTTTACAATTTCCACTGTTCTGGTTAATTTTTATGAGCAAAAATGTTTGCCAATAAAATATAAATGAATAAACAGGTTCTTTGCCATGTTGAGGATGATCAGTGGAAGAACTGGAAAAAGGGGTGATCAATGAATAAGTTACATCTCTTGCATTTTGTTGGATAGTGATCACAAAGAAGTCTGGATCTTCAATAAACAAACATGAATGCAGCTGGACAGAAACTGAGGGACCAATTTGATATAAAGTCATCTTTTATTTTGAACCCCACACTGAAAACCTATTCAAGTGGGGTAATTTTGAAAAAAAGATTTTTTTTCCCAGACATACAGAGTAGATGTTTAAATTTTCAGCCCTGTAGCTCCATTGATGCTGCCTCCATGTATGATACATGTATACATACATAGCTAGAACTTGAAGAATCCTATGTTGACTGTTTTGGTGACAGATTTATTCAATGATTTCTAATTTTAAGATTCACATCGATAAATTGTCTGCTCAACATAGAGAGATAAAATGAGATTTTTTGAGGTTTCATCATAATTACTCCAGCAACAAACCAGTCACGGAACTTCACTCACCTTAGTTTTCTCCATAAAAATATCTGGATGGATGGATGGATAAATGGATGGATGGAGGGGGAGGAGGAGGAAATGATGGTGGTGGTGGTGGTGGTCGTGATGATGAGGATTCTTTATACCACTTGGTTATTGGAGATTTTATATTCAACTGATTACTGGGTTTAAAAGGATTTTTCTTCAATGAAAAAAACATTTTTTGCTCATTCTGAGATGGAATTATATAGTAGCAGTATTTGAACTGTGTTCCATGGAACCCCAGGGTCCAACGTGACCTTTCAAGGGGTTCCATGAATTCAAGTGACATTTCCGCAATATACCAAATTAATTCTTCATTATATAAATGATTCCTTAATGGCTTCTACATGTCTTTATTTCATATCTTTTACATGAACAGTACTTTTTATATGAGGAAAAGTTAACTACATTTTGCCTTTTCAATCAAAAATAATTTGGTTATTTTTCTGATGTGGACACTGTTTAGTCATGTTTAGTCATTCAGATAACTATTTTTCCTCAGGAAGCTTTATTCTTACTTTTTCATTCAAATATGTATTCTTCAGTAGACCATGTTTTGTACTAATGAGATTCTTGTAGTTTATTTCAATGTTTTGCCAATGAATTCTGGTATTTTCAAGAAAATTTGAAAAGACAGAATGCTTTTGGGAAACGTTGAAATAAGCAGAAGAAATCTCATTAATATAAAAACATGGTCTTCTGAAATTGTCATTTCACCTTAATATCATCAGATAAATCATAATCCACATTGATACACTGGTGATACATATGTAAGTACATGCATATATATATATATATATATACATATATATATATATATATATATATATATATATATATATATATATATATATATACATATATAAAGAAAAATTGTTTTTTGAAAGGGTTCCTTTGGAAATTTATTATTGAAAAGTGTTCCCAACGTAGTTTAAGTTTGAAGACCACTGATTTATAGCAACAAGCCTTACCTGGTTACTACTAGCAAATGAAATCAGTATTTTATAGTCTTCAACCACTTGTGTTAGAACAACTCATGAGGTTTCATAGTATCAGTTGTATGAATTTTCATTGTAGTTCTACTTTTTATTCTCAGATTTTGAATCCAATAATCTTTTTTAAGAGGAAGAACACTTGTAATAAAGGCAGAATTTTTCATTTAAATCTGCAGTTATGAACGGTGATAGAAATAGTTTTTTAGGAACTAGTAAAGTCTCTATTAGTAGACATTGGTCATGGAACATATAAAAAACGTAAAAATTTAGAAATAGGTATTCACTGTACCCTGCATACGCACCGCCCCCATTTCCATCACAGGTTATGAATGTCGAGAATGAATTATCTCCATCACTGAGAAAACTTTTCTTTCTTACTTTATGTAATAATTTTGAAATTTTGTGATAAGTAGTGTCTTCAATCTGGTTTATAGAGAACTCATCTCAGCAGCCAGTATATAACTCAAACATTTCAATGAAAACCTGCTCAAAAAGCTCCAGGACACAGACGTGTATGCAAATGCAAAATACCAAAAAGTTTTTTTCCCAAAATGTCAAGCACATAAATCTATTTTCTTCCTGGAAAAAGAAAGTGAACTGAAATGTCAAATGACTAAATTCACATAGTTTATAGGAGGACCAAACTCAAACTAAATCAGCCAAGAAATTCAATCACTAAACGTAACAGGTCTGGTTAGTCACTCACTAGAAATAGTCATGGGACCAATGTCTTTAGGCAGCATGACCATAAAGTTTTATAAAATCACGGCAAGCAAGTTGGTGACCTGTACACACTATCCAATATCATCACCACCAAAACGAATCAATCTCATGTCTGGTAGCGTCAGATTATTTTTAATACCACAAATTATATGTACTTTGTTATGAGAAAACTATTTCTTGCATTATTTTTGCTTGTAAGGTTAGAAATCACCTTTTAAGGTGTTTTTATTAGAATCAATATAGCTTTGGAGTTGAATTTCATTTGATCTTTGTACAAATACATGTACTCTTGCAAACAGATAGTTAAAGATGCTTAAGGCTCTTCTATACATATAACAAATCTATGATAGGCTGGATCAGGCCTCCATATCAGGGTCATGGCCAAAAAAGTTTTGGAAACACTGTTGTATTGTCTGGTAATAACATTGCAATTTGAGAAAAATCATTCAGTTCATTTTGAAATGTTTAAGGATGATCAAAAGTTGTAAATATCATACAACATGTATTGAATCAGAGATCTTCAGATGTCCTCAATGCATGAAGTCATGATGTTCGTAGATAATTTTACTCATTTTAAACGGTAAAACATTTAAAACATTTTATTTTCTCTAAAAAAAAATATACAAATAGTGCATATAAACACATATCATAACAATTATATTTACACCATATAAACATTTGTGGTAATGTAATAAACATCATAATTCTTTTTAAAATCATTTACATTTATTAATAGCAGCCACACTATAGATTCCAGTATTATATTCCATAGTCTCACCATTCTACTTTTTAATCTGCTATTTCTTTCAACCATACATATGAGGCTTCTCAGTTCCTTGTTCTATATATAAGTTGTCTGCAGTTAGAAGAGGCTCCTTGTTTATTCACTATTATCCTTCCAATCAGGAGAGGACATGACTTCAATCCCAATTTATTCTACCCTAATCTCACAGCTTAAGGTGTACTGTTTTAGCTGCTGAGTGCACAGGGCAATTTGTCCAAATGAAGAAATTTGCTCATACCGAGAATTGAACCCAAATCTTCCTGCGTGTGAGGAAAACATGCTAATCATTACACCATCTGAGCAGACATTGTTTTCTTCTTTTCCGGTAAAAAATACATAAGGATCTACTAAATCTAAACCACATTTAATCTCATTTCTATTGGGTCCCTAATCCTTCCTATTTTCTAACAATGACAACCCAAACTCTTTTAATCTATCCTTGTAATTCATCCTTTTTAATACCAGTAAAAGGTAGTGCAATAGTTGTAAAGCCTTTGAAAACATTCATATCTTTTATGTTATAATGATTTTTTCAAATTTTTTTTTAACTATTAAGATAAATAAACTAGAGGAATTTAATTAACCTATGTACAGATAATTGTTTCTTTCAAATGTCCATCATTTTCGTCTTTACAAATTCTTGCTCTCTCAATTATATTTTACGTAGCATTTTTCAAAGGAGATCTGCTCCTCTGCACACAGATACAATTTTCATAATTTCAGCCGGAACATTGTCTCTTTGATTACTGATCAATATCAAACCAGGATGCTTCAAAATATGCAAACAAATGGTAAATCACTGACTTAGATGGCATTGTATGCAAGTTCAAATAATGTGGAAATACTCCTTCAGTTACTGTTGAAGGTACTTAAAGGAAAATTTCCTTATTTTATTTTGTTTCTCAGTAGTGTACTTTTCCATGATGAATTCCCAAATGTTCATTTATATATCTGAGAAGAGGAGAAACAAAAAATAGTAGAATAGAAAAAGTTATGATTATTTTAAATCTCTTTGCAACTTTTGCACCACCCCTGTATTTGACAACATAATAAGAGAAAGCAAACTCTGCAAATTTTATCAGTGAAATCGTATAAATCAATATAACTAATCTGAGCGCATTTAGACTGCATTTGAGAGTTTAATGCAAAAAAAGCAGCCCTGAGCATTTCCCTGTCTTTGACACAAAGCACAGATATTATTACAATGTGATTTAGAATTAAATACAGCAAAGTTGCATGGAACAATTTTCTGACGTTTGATAGCAAATTATGAAATGGAAAAATTTTAACATCTCAAGAATTACCGACTTTGTTAAATCAATTAAATGTTTGAGTGAAAGTTGGCAGTGAATTCATCTCTTGCCAAATCTTCAATATTCAAATGATACAAATAACAAGTCTCCGTAGTCACTCCACAGAAACCATCATGTGACCAATGTCTACAGATAGCAAGCCGAATCGGGGTGATCAATTAAAAAAATTCAAAAAAAGGGGCTATCAATGAATTAATTACTTCTCTCGTCTTTTTTGCATCACTAAAAGTCAACATTTTAAAAAAACAAGTGTAAATGCTGCTGGACACAAACTGAGGGAACAATTTAGTTTAAACTGATTTTGCTGATTGAACCCTGACTTAGAAACATACGTGGTGGGAATTTTCATAAAACAAAAAATATTTTTTCCAAACATAATGAGAAGTAAATGTTGAAATTTTCAGCCTTCTTGCCTTTCAGGTGAAGTCTGTACACATGATGCATACATGAGTGTTTTAGATGGAGTATATATCTGTGATTGATATGTTAGTCTGTGTATTTTCTTCTCTCTTTAGGGTGAGTTTGCATATGTATGTATGTATGCATGTATGTATGTTAGCATATGTGTATGACTAGTGTGTTTATTTGTCAGTGTTCGCTTCTTAAAAGGTTAGTGTATGCATGTGAGTGTGACCAGTAATTAGTATGTTTGTCCATCTATGTGTGCTTTTTTCTTTATTTTGTGTGTGTGTATGTTTTCTTCTTGAAGGGTTAGTGTATATTCACATGTGCAAGTGACCAATCTTCCTGTTTGCCTATGCGTGCCATTTTCCCAAAAGAGGCAGTGTTTTTCCGTGTGTGTGTGTTTGATTAATATGTTTGTCAGTCCATATGTGTTCTCCACTTGAAGGGTCAGTGTGTATTATTCAATTTCCTTGCATTTGTATGAGATCATTTTCTATTTTGATATGGTTTTGCTTCAAAATTAGCACAGTGTTAGCAAAATGTTGGCCTGTGTTTTCCTAGGATATCAAGAGTCAGTATGACTTTCCTGAATCCCTTTCCTGTAAATGGCCTTTTTCCTTCAATTGCAGTGCTCACAGTTTGATGGTGAAGGATGCAATCTTCTGCAGTAACAGTTTTACCAGGCTTCAGCAATTCATATCCCACAGAGCATTAACTATTCTCCGAACCCCAAAAGCTTGTTTTTTGCTATTTATCCTTGCAGGCTGCCATGGATCAACCAATGATTTTCAATGCTTCAATTATTGTTGTGAACACACTTTTCATCTCCTATGACAGTCTATCAGAAATGAAATACTGGTGGTGAGACTCTGAATAATAGCTTACAATTCATATGGAACCCATTTCCCTGCTTTTCCAATCTTCTTCATACTTAGCAAACATCTTACAACTGTTGAATGATCGGCACCAAGTTTTCCATCAAATTTCTATGTTGATTGAGTGGGGTTATCATCCAAAATATCTGGTAAGTCAACACTTCCGAATTCTTCTGATCTACTGCTGCATGGTTTGTCCTTAAAGTTGAATTCCCAAGGATTCATTAATCATCACCTTCACTTTTGCTTGCCCAACTTGAAGAGGAAGAACTTTTGGTATCGCATGTGTATCTTATCTATTGACTTTGTTTTTTGTTTCAACACACGATACATGAACACAAGATACATGATCACTGAATTTAGAACACTTAAAATGACTTTTCAGCTTTGTGTTCAATCTTTATTCTTTTTAAAAGCTGCTGCAAACTTTTGTATACACCTAATTAAAATATTCATATATATATATATATATATATATATATATATATATATATATATATATATATATATATATATATATATGGGCATCACTAAGAAACAGTTGTTCGCTGAATTTTGATCTGAAATTTTCACTATATTAAGTTTCATCTATGTGATTAATGGAAAAGCATTGAACGAGATAAATTTGACAAGGAAATAGATTATATAGAGAATAAATTTTTTCCATAAGGTTACAGACTTATTGATGAATCTATGATTGGCTTCAAATTGTGTAAATAAATGAAGAACGAGCGTTGTGTGGATATCCAATCTGTGTCCATCTTGAAAGCACATATATCTGCTCTTATTACTGAGCTCAAAACACTCTACCTCAAAGGTGGATGTGGGTCTGATCCCTGAACTACACTCAATTCTATACTCATTTACCCAATTTGAAGCCACTTGATTTGCTGCCGAGTAAAAATCTGAACCAAAAATAAACTTCTAATTAATTGTCTTTATGATAATCACATTGTCGGATATAAATTGTCCATTTACTGATACTCCATATACATATAATATTACTGTTTCTAAGTCAAGTGGTTTCACTAAATTCAGCAGGGTTTGCATTTATAAAGAGGGGAGAATCTAAACACATGACAATATTAAGCAGCATTTATTGAAGGTCAAAGGAGAAAAAAGAAAAACCTATTTATAGATGTACTTCAACATGAACTTTAAAACGTAATCTGCTGTAATTAAAGTGATTTATGTTGATTTGGAGTGCCATTTTTCTTTCTGACATGGCTGTTTTTCATTCACTGCTTATTTCTCTGAGGAAAACAAAATGTTTAAATTTTCAAATATTGAAGAAAGGAATTATGCTTCCAGTTCATGTCTGTTTCGAAAATATTAGAAACAGTCAACTAAAACTGTTGTCGTAGTTAACCAAGGTTTTTCCAGTTTTTAAGTCATTCTGCATGGCTGACTATTTGGCTATGTATGTACATGCATGTCATGTGTGAAGGTCACACTAATGGAGCAAGAGTGCTGAAAATTTAAACATTTCTTATTATGTCTCCAAAAATTTTTTTTTCAAAATCAATCCGATGTGAGTTTTAGTGATCACTGCCCAACAAAAGGCAAGGGAAGTTACTTATTCATTGATCATCCCTTTTTCAATTTTTTTTTATTGATCACTTCCAAAACGTGCTACCAAAAGCTGTTAGTAACATGACAGTTTCTATTGGGTGATTAATTAGATCTGTTATTTTTTAGAGATTTTATTCATCCATTTTTCTTTGTTATATGGGGCAGAATCAGTTTTCCGGGTTTGAATTGATCTGATAATTAATGAGTGGTCATTTTCACAATCTTTCATCCATGCCCATCACAATCGTTTCACAGCCGCAGGTAAATTGTGATCATTTGGAAATGGGAATGTAACTCCAGTGAATAACTGGAGCCACCAAAGGTGGTGAAGGGCTCTGTCCTTTGTTATATGTGTATGTGTTTGTGTATTCCAGCGCTCCTTGTCTACAGAATTGAAAATTGGCATCAGTACTCCACTAAATCCTTTCTAAAGATATTTTTTTAAATCATGGAAAAAAAGACTTTTTTGACCTTTTGGGGTCTTATATTGATGGGTTTATTAATAACATCGAGGTTTTCCAACATCTAAATATCTCTAGATGTTTTTTTTACTCTATTTCAGATATTTTCAATTAGAAAAACGCCATAAATAGAATTTTTTTCTGACTATATTCATCATTTGATGGAATTCTTTAATGGCCTGAAATTTTGACACTACAGTTGTTCAATTATTAATTGTGTTTCCTGGTTGTTTTAAATTTGAGATAAAGTACTTTATGCTAATTTGATCTCTTATTTTGCATCCGGGAGCAAATGTCTACTGACAGCCAAAACACATTGGTCATGAGACAGCTTTTTATTTGGTGACTAACCTCAATCAGTTCAGGCCACACAAGTGGAGGTAGAGGGCTGAAAATTTGAACATTTACTCCTTATTATGTCTACTGGAACCTTTTTTTGTTTTTGAAAACTTCTCACCAAAATCTGTTTTCAGAGGGGGGATCAATTTACAATGTACATCCATTTTAAATTGATCCCTAGTTTGTGTCTGGCTGTGAACACACTTGTTTTTTGAAATTCAGACTTTCTAGTCCATCAAAAGGTGAGAGAAGAAACTTACATACCTACTTATGTTGATCACCCATTCTACCAAATATTAACAGCTATTTACCAAAAACATTGGTCATGTATTATTTTCTCTCGATTGACTAACCAGATCTTTTGATATATTTGCCTGATCTAACTGTTTTCATCTTGCTTCATACGTTGGCCTTGTGAATGCTATTTAAATCAAAAAGTTTTTCTGCATGTCTAGACAATTTCTTTCTTTATGCTACAAGTCACTCAAGTGGTCTTGATAATGCACAGATTATAAGACTGTTAATTGAAGTGGAGCTAAAAACTAATAAGAAAGTGAAACAGTCCCTGCTTTTCTTTATTTCCTACTGGAAAAATCAAGCCAGTGTTCCTCGGGTCAAAATTGCTTTCAAGATAATTACTCCTAATTAAACTGTCTTAAATAATTACCGATAGTCTGATTGAAATTCAGGATGAAAACAAAATTGAATGTATGTAGGTGCTGATGTTTTCTGATTAGCCAGTTATTTGTTGTACTTATCTTTACAGAAGTGCTCAGTTTGGTTGCCTCACCATACTGAGTTTGGAAGATGCTCTCAAAGACCATTATTGATTAGTGAGTTTGTTTATTTTAAAAAACAAAGTGGGATTTGAACAGATAAACAAAGTCATTCTTGAATATTTGTTCTTTTTATTAAACAATATCCATTGAAGAATAGCAAGCTCAACCTTCAAAAATAAGAAGATCCTATTGATCCTCAAAAGAAGGGTGTACAACCAATGCATCCTCTCAATAGTTACTTATGGAGCTGAAACATGGAATCTAACCAAGAGACAGCCCACTAATTGAGAACCATTAATTTGCACATGAAAGAATTATGCTCAACCTCACATGGAGAGACCACAAGACAGCACAATAAATCCAGGAGAAGACAGGAGTCAGGGACATCATAGAGTCCATTAAAAATCTCAAATGGCAATGGGCTGGCTATGTTGAAAGAATGGCAGACAACCAATGGACATTGCGACTCATGATATGGATCTCCAGAAATTACATGTGCAACCAAGGCCAGCAGAGTATTAGATGGAGAGACGAGCTAGACAAATTTAGAAAGTACTGGCTCCGTAACAGCCACAATAGAGAAGTGTGGCAAATCCTGAGAAAGGTCTATGTCCAACGACAAACGTTAAAAGACTGATGATGATGAAATGATACCAACAGAATAAATACAAGATATTACCAAGAATACCAAATATCAGTATTTAAAAATAAAACATTGACATATTTACATCATTGACTTGGATCTCAAACTCAGATACTCCATATCTGAACTCTTGAGTGAAAAAGCTCAAATCAATTTTTGAAAAAGTTTCTTTCAGTGACTATCGAGAAATTTTTAACTAATTGATTTCATTTTCATTGTTGGTTTGTCAGCAATCGTTTTATGAAATGCATCTCAAAGATGTGCTGAGATATGTCCTCAGAGATCCTTGGACTATTGGGAGTTTCAAGTCTTCCAACATCAGACCCACTTGCCAAAGCAACCCAGACAGAGTTGATCAAAATCCAACTTACATCCCAGCAGCCACACACTAGCACTTCATCATAAAAATTTTAACCGCAGAAAAAAGCCTCAATGCTGGTCTGTATATATCTGGCTCCCAAATTTGAATTAACGATTAACCAATGAGATGATCTATTCAGCTTCTAACAGTGATGCCAATGAAGCAACAATTATATATGACAGGATCATCATTAACCTGGTTTCCGTACATTCTCTCACGCTTGATTGTGTGATGGTGAACTATTTACAATCATACCGGTGAGACAAGATGAATCAACCTCTCAAGTAAGTACTTAACAGAAAACTCTTATTACAGATGGAAAAAAAAAAAATGAACCTAGATTAAATGAAAATCTACAGGTAATTGATTAATCCCTGGGTGTCTATGTTCAGTATTTGTTCAACAATCAAGAAAACAACCAACCCTGTAGTGACATAAGTTTCTCGTACGTTTCACCAACAAATACATTTTCTTTCTTAAGCATTCCATATATTAACTCTTTTAATTCAGAACCATTTGTTAAATATGTTTCTTAGTGTGGGATGGGTTGATAGTTGTGTCACCTCTGTCTTTAAGTAGACTTAGGGTATAATGAAGAGGTCCACTACACACCCACTCAGCATATATTACAAACAAATTGCATTGTATCGGGGGATGCCAGTATTATATGAGTGATAAAGTACAAAAATATTACTAGAATATGACAGATAAAGTAAATATCTTTGAAAATAATTTATTGTTCTTCATCTTTATGTTGTTTAATCACATGGAAAACACATTCACATGTGACACAAACATTTGAGGAAAAGCCATTTGCATCGTGGCACATATGCAAGTCCGAGTTCTCCCAAATGCCACACCCTTGCCAGCCTGCAAGTGAATGCGGTGTTCACTTCTGGTGCCTTTTTTCCAACTATCACCGTACAATTCAAATTTCTCTGCTACTGACACTGTTGCTCAGGGTGTCTTTGTTTGAAGAGACAACCAATGAGGAGTGAGAGCCTCTTTTAAGCTATATGCTACTTGGCTAGATGTCAAAACTCTTCATAAAGGAAACTGTGTTTGTCCAGCTGACCCCACAACCAGTTCCCACTAAAACTATTAGACACCTCTTCCTTTTTTTGATGAGTGAACATGTATTTCACACCACTTTCTCCCAACATTTTTATCGGGGCCTCTGAGAGGGGGTGCAGCTGGTGCATTGGGGCTCAAAAGGCTGAAGGGTTAAAAGGTCAAAGGAAGCAAAAAATTTCCAAGTTGATATGATATATCCATGTATAAAATCGATTATCTGCAAGGGAATATAGTATGGAATGGTAAAAGGGTCTCATAAGATGAAAACAGTATGGCTACTGGACATGGGTATTTGTGCGGTGTGTTAGCGGAGGCAGAAACAGTTGAGTACCATTTTATAATATTTCTCTTGTAGGCTCTGATTCCAGTTTAATGGAAAGAAGAGATTAAAAAAATTCCCTGTTGTCTGAAATTTCTGTTTAAGTGTCCCAAATATTTTCTAACTGACCAGTATGACTATTCTTAATAGCCTTGTAATAAGTAGGACAGAGCACCCCATCTCTCAAGAGACAACTCCCAAATAGAGGGAGTACCTGTTTCTCTTGCATTCAAAGGTTTAGTAAGCCTTATAAGTCTCTAATCTGGTTGAGACCAGGACTTTATTCCTACAAGTTTTTATAACCATCTGCTTGGTGGAATGCAAGTCTACCAAAGGGTTTCCTCAACCCTAACCTCTCAGCTTAGAGTGTACTCAATTAGCTGCTGAGAACACAGGGAATTTTGCCCTAATAAAGAGATTTCCGCACTCTTCACTCATAACTGCAATCAAACCCAGGGCCTTTTGTGTGTGAGGCAGACATGCTAACCATTTAACTATTTGAGTCGACCTTGTAGTTGGTGCTCTGTAGATAACTGTACTTATTTGATTCGTTTACTTGCATTGGATCATAATGCCTAATATTTTCTTTGAATTAATATCTGTAATAAATGATTGGGAAAGTAATAAAAAGGTGACTGAAGACATTAAGAGAGGAATAAAGCCTTCATTGTGAAAAACCTGTCAAAATAATGGCAGAGTAAATCTCATCAAAAAGTCATTAATGACAAAACATTTTTGATAATGGTAAATAAATAACAAGTAATGATCAATGAGGGAAATAGGTTTTGGGAACTAGGTATACAGTAAGATTGTCTTTTGGGAACTTGGTGTATGGTATTGTCTGCATTAGTAGACAAAGAAGATACAAAAAAATTTTAATTGAGAAGTAGGTATACTCTATATCCCTGTGTACTCCCTCATTTCCATCAATGGTTATAATAGTAAATAAGCTGTACATATAAATACCAGTATTCCAAAATTGCTTTGTATGTATGTTTGTTTGTTCACATCAAAGGGTTGTGGTGGAAACAGGAGAATGATATTTATACCAGTTTCAAATCTCCCCACCTTTTCTGTGTGTTCTGTTCTGCTACAGAGCTGGCTACTGCTGTATGGAGGGGGTAGGGTGTAAAGTAATGGCTGGCTGGAGAGAAAATTTGAGTGGAAGGTGGAAAATTTGAAGTAAAGTAAAAAAAAATATATAAAATTGATATTTTTATTGCCTAATCCAGCTCAAAATCTGAATAAAAAATAAACATTTGTCGGGTGTAATATTTTAATCACAAACCTCTTAAAGATATTGAATTGAAAAACAGATGGGATCATTTATATATGGATAACTTATAAAAATATGTATAATTGTGCACAGGTCAGTTTATAGGAAGGAAAAAGTTTTATTTCACAACCCTCGCACCAAAGTAAGTCTTTCCTTACAGTACTGCTTTGAAAGTTTTCCAAAATTCAATGACACAAGGTGAACCAGAATATTCATTTTATTATAATCATTTTTATCATTATTGTTGATAATATGATATCACTTTCTATATTTTATCATTCATCTGTATTAGCAATGTTAATGGTTCTAAAATCACCAATTCTTTCCCCTAAACTACTTAGAAATATCTTTGAGACTATATTTAATGCATTCAAGTATTCCTAGCACACATCCTGCTTTGTTTTCCATGCTATTAACAAAGAAAAAAGATAAAAGACAAAATAAAGCTAGGATCAGTACTTCTAAAGTTAAGGGAGGCTGGGGCAAATAAAATGTTGTCCCCAATGGATCATGCAACAAATACATTCATACTAAAATATACACTTGTATAATTTATCCATGCTTTGGTTAGACTGGAACAAGGCCACAAATGATTTAGAGTTCTTGATTTTCCTCAGGGTCCATCCATTCACGGGTATTGATTAAGCTCAATGCTGGTTTTGGTGGATACCATTGGATTTCTCTATTTTATATCAGGGCTGGATTAAGCTATCCCAAGGCCTGTTGCATCTGTTATAAAATTGTATTGTTATAAATTATGACAATACCCATAAATATTTACCCACATACATTTTTTCTTTCAAAGATTTTTTTCATTTGCTTAACAGCCAGAATGCGGTAAATATATCAGAAATTTCAGTCATAGAATTGCATCGTTTTTGTTTTGTGCAGCAGCTATGTCTTCAGTTTCAAATACCTTCGTCTTTATGTGTCACACAAGCATAAAAAAGATACCACACTCTTATTGATTATTATGATAAATTATCGACGCTAATTAAAAGAGATGATTGGATTGAGTTGCTAACCTCAAAAAACAATAGTATTTTTGGAATAGTATCCAGAATCACTGAATTAAAATTAATAGCTTGTAAGTATTTAAGATGGGCCCTCAAAATTGCGGGGCCCATAGTGAATGCTGCTTCTGATTCATAATTAATCTGGCACTGTTTATTTTTTATCTTTGGCTAGTTTTTCTTCTTTCGAAAGAAATTTTGCAAATTTTACATAAACTCAGCAATTTTTATAGAGGTCTAAGTAAGCACTTTGAAAAACATTCCTGTAGCTCCAGCTTCCGACATTAACATCATTATAACATTAAGGATGATCAACAACATCGTTATGACCCAGAAATTTCTCCCACCCAAAAATAGACAGCAGAATGAGGACATTCTACTCAAGGCTTTGACGGCAGCCCCCTTGTCACAACATTCTGAACCATAACCATTTACGACACTCCTCTAAAGAAGGGTACAATAGCCAAAATGTTATGTTCAAAAGATGAAACAAAATGAGGACAATTGTGTGGAAAAATCTGTACTTAATGATGAACCCTCGTTTAAAGAATTCAGACAGAAATTAAAGAAAAACTAGTCCAAAAGTAAAACACTATTTCTTTTTAAGAAACCAGCAACCCGAAATGTCACCTTAACTATCTCCATAGGATTCTATAGTTTCCAAATTGGTCTGGCTGGCTATATCTGTATCATGTATGCAGGCCGCACCGATGGAACTAAAAGACTGAAAATTAAAAACTCTTATTCCACTTATGTCAATGATAAACAGATTTTTTTACCCCCCCCCTGCCAAATAGGCTCGTAGTAGGGGGTAAATTCATAATGCTAAATTGGCTTGAGTGCAGCAGCATTCAGATTTGTTTTTTGAAAGTTCAGACTTTTCTAGTGATCATTATCATCATCAGTCTTCTATGGTTTGTTGTTAGATATAGACCTTTCCCAGGATTGACCATGGGTGTCGCAGAGCCAGTACTAACTGAACAGTCTAGTTTGTCTCTCCATCTTGTATTCTACCAGCCTTGCATATGCATGTAATCACTAGAGATCCATATTGTGAGTTGTGTTGTCTACCATTCTTGCAACATGACCAGCCCATTGCCATTTGAGTTTCGTAATGGATTCCTTGATGTCTCGGACTCCTGTTTTTTCCCCTGATATTCTGCATGATCTTGCAATCTCTCCGTGTGAGATTGAGCATGATTCTCTTATGTGCATGTTGCATGGTTCTCAGTTTGAAAGTCAGTCTTTTGGTTAGATTCCATGTTTCAGCTCCATAGGTGACTGCCAGTTGGATGCATCAGTTTAATACTCTTCTTTTTAGGACTAATGAGATTTTCTTCAACTTGAAAGTTGAGCTTGCTCTGCCAAAGGCTTGCCATCCTAGAGTGATTCTTCATTTGATTTTTTCTTTTTTTGAGGATTCCATGGATTCAATATCCGAGGTATGTGTAGTGGTATACTTTCTCCTGTTTTACATCTTCGATTTTGATCGTTGTGAGCTTGTTTCTGATATGATTGTTAAAGGTGAGGGACGTAATATTCATTGATCACACCTTTTTCCAATTTTTCAATTGATCATCCCAACGTGGCATGCTGCCCAAAGATGTAGGTCATGTGACAGTTTCTATCAAGTGACCAACCAGGCCTGTTCTCCAATAACTGTCTGTGTCACATTATCTATATTAGAAAACATCAACCAAAACTGTTAACAAAAATGTCAACATAGGTTTCTCTAGTTTTTTGACCTGCCTAGCTGGCTGGGTATGTATGCATGTATGTATGTATCACATGTACGGGCTGTACCAGTAGGGCCAAAAGGGTTAAAATTTTTATCCTTATTATACCTGGAAAGAACAAGAATTCTTTGAAAATCCTCCCCCCTAGATAGGCTTTTAGTGTGGAGTTCAATTTGCAATGATAGTTCATGCTAAATTTATCATATGTTTGTATTTTTTGAAAATTCAAACCTTTTTAGTGATCACTGCCCAACAAAAGGTGAGAGTACCTTGTTCATTGATCACATCTTTTTTCCAATATTTCAATTGATTACAGCAGGCTGCTCTAAGACATTAGTCATGTCTCTATTGAGTGACTAACCAAACCTGTTCTTTAATAACTTTTTGTGCCACATTGTCTGTAGATATTTAGAATTTAAAAAAACCAGAAGTATATTGGTTCTGTGTTTGATTCCTTGAGAGCCAGTGTTCTTCAACAAAAGTAAGATTGACAATAATGAAACAACAATATTGATGATGGCACCAGAGTGATGCGAAGATTTAGTTAGATGGTATCAAAACAGCTTCACATGGCAGACATATTGGCATTTGTTTCTCATTAGCTTAACACAGAAGACAATGGGGAAAAAAAAAGCTTTCAACAAAAAAGTTCGTTTTTTATTGAACTTTTTGTTTTGTATGTGTGTGTATGCGTGATTGTTCTTTACGATCGTTTTAGTCAAATGTCTCAAACCATTTTTACTGCAGAGATTATCGCATTCACCGTACAATTAGGAGTGTACATTCAGAAATAAAAGATAGATGAAAGACAAGAATTAACCTATGCAATTTTAAAGTTCACGTCCATGTATACAACAAAGACTTCCACAATCTTTTTTCTATCATCATCATCATCATCATCATCATCATCATCATCATCATCATCATCATCATCATCATCATCATCATCATCTTCTTCTTCTTCTTCTTCTTCTTCTTCTTCTTCTTCTTATTATTATTATTATTATTATTATTATTATTATTTTATCTTTTAATTTTTTTTCATACACTATGCTTACTAGTTCTACAGTCAGTTAGCTAACTGTTAAGCCTTAACAAAACAGACAAAGAGTATTTTTCTCAAAATGTGAGCTGTCCCAAGGAGAACTCATATCTCTATTTAAATGTCCATCTAGTAGATAACTTTTTTCGGGATCGAGCTCAATGCTCAGATTCCAACTAGTATGACTTTCACTTTTCTGCTAGGCATCCCCACATTCTTGAAGTTTCCCCATTGTTCTATCTTCTTGACTTCTTTGTTTTCAATATTTCTGTCTGCAGGTATTGTAACATCAATTATGAGGCACTCTCTCACTTGTTGGATTCATATACAATGATGTCTGGTCTACAGTGTTCAATTATCCCATCTGTCTATGTATTGAAGTCTCACAGAATCTTTGATTTACCAGTTTCATTAAACACATTCTCTGGTATATCATTGTACCACTCATCTTATCATTATCCTCAGGTCTGCATGTTCACACCAGATATCTGGTGGTCATCGCTGGAGATTGAATGACATCAAGTCTCTTCAAGTCCGCTGCCCTCCAGTCAGTATTACAGCAGTCCAACGCAGTCCTGGGGTTTGCACTTTCTCACTAGGTGTCTGGTGATTGCTGAAGGTTGAATGATAGCAAGTCTCCTCAGATCTCTGGCGATCCTCTCAAAATCCTCACATATCATAGCATTGCTGTGATTTGCACTATCCCCCCCCCCTCTGTTCCAATGCTTATACCATGTTCATTCAAGCTGTGAGGCCATTGCTGATGACTGGAGGTCATTTGTATCATATTTCCAGTACTTTCTTCACTATTCTTACAGACCCCAGAAGTGCTTTGGTCTGCAAAGTCAAAATCCATTCTCTTATCATCAACTTCTCCAGTCTTGATCTTAATGTCTTTAGCATTGTTCCAAGTGTGCCTACAATTATTGACTTTATCCTGATCTTGATGTTCCACACTTTTATCACTCTGTAGTCCATAGGTACAGTCAAATCTATGATTTGACAGTTTCCCTCCGCCCTGTATATTCAGTTCAACCTGCGGAAACACACATTCACACAAGATACAAAAATCTGAGGTGAAGCTATTGTGAATTTAACAGCTCGTTAAGTCTCAAGAATTGCCTCAGAAAAATAAAGATAAAAACAAAAGGCAAAAGCTGAACAAAGATTTAAGTGGGAAAAAATTGGGGTTTTCAAATTCACACAGATGTGAAAAAAAATTTTCTTCAACAAAATATTAAAATTCATTGGACACAGACTTACCAATCTGCTTCCTCCTGTGCTTTAACAGGCGATAGCTGAGAGAAATGGGTGTCTCCTCCAACTAATCTCAGTTGATGACTTGACAGCTTGTCCATCTTCAACTCCCTTCCCCAACCCCCTGACCAGCCAGGAACTTGTAGGTAGATGTCAACTCACCTAGCTTCTTTCCTCGACTGATCCTACCACAGTTTAAATTCTCTGCTGCTGATGCTGTCATCATGCCATCTTTGTTTGAAAAGACAACCAATGAGTTTGTGGCTAAATGAGTCAAAACTCTTCATAAGAAAGACTATAATTAGCTGATCAACCCTACTGCTAATTCCCGCTAAAACTAATGGTTTCTTTTTCCTTTGTTTGGTGTGCCAACACGTGTTTCACTACATGTGCAACTACCAGATCTGGTCTTCATGCTTAGATGGGGTGATAGTTTGGATGTCAAAGTCTCAAAGCATTTTATGGTTTCTGCTTCTCAGCACTTTTGGCAAGAACGGAACAAAATATGAAATAATATATTGGCTACTCTAATCAAGAAACAGATTTATACAGGTGGTAGCATTTTTTTCAAAAAGTTTGGCAATCAGAAATACTCCCACTCATTAGCATTCTCTCTCTCTCTCTCTCTCTTCAAGATTTTTGATCTATTTACTTTATTGTCTTTCTTCTTCTGCCTTTTATAAATCATAAAAAATATTCCATCATTTATGGTGGATACTTCTTCTTTTTCTTCATCTTCTTTTTTTCTTCCTCCTTCTGCTCCTCATCCCCCTCCTTCTTCTTTGGCAGTTAAGACTATCATGATAAAAATCATTAAAAGTATGATGAACAGAAAACTAGTGAAAAATTGATAATATCTAAAATGAAAAAAAATCGACAAAATACTTGGCTTCCTAAGCAGATAATGTCGATTTGTTCAGTTTTGATACAGGCTTTTCTCTTTGGAATAAAGTTGCATTTAATATTTATCCTATTATCAAGACTTATAAAACTCTTCTAGGATTATGTTATTAAGGGCTATCTTATTGCATGGACACACTGGCAGCCCCACAATTTCAAGAGCCCAAAAATTCAATTAGAAAAATGAAAATTAAAGTTCATACTATTAAATTGCAGACATAGAGAACCTTCTCTAAATCTATGTTTGCATTCATGTTCAAATCAGTTCATGACTCTCAATTGAATATATGTATTAAATCAGGGTTGGAAAAATGGCTCACAGGCTGAATCCAATACATTGTTTCGCCGGCGGGGGAGCAGGAATATTTTTAAGACGGCCCTGGTTATGATGCAAGCAGCCACAGATTCATGGCAGATTACATACTTTATTCTTGAAGAATATCCATCAGTGATTCCATGACAACATTGATGTCTTGACTCACTTTTTTTTGTCTTCCCATTAACCGACTTTCTTGAAAAAAAATTCTGTGATGTCTGGATTTGAGCTTTTTTTACTATGAATCCTATTAAAAATGAAAAATAAAAAATCTATCTATCCAAATGAAAGCTATGTATGCAAATTAGTTTGTTTGATTGTATATATATTTGGTTGTTTTTACTGTCCAAATCCTATTAGAACTTCAAAGTTATAATGGATTTTTCCATGTGAAATAGATTAACATAGCTGAAAAAAGAAAAGTTTTGTGACAAAACAATGAATAATACATCACTGAAAAGCTGGTCTTTTGGAACAAAAATTAAAGAAAGAAAAGAGTGGGTGTGAGAGACTGGAAGACATGTTTGATGTTTAAAGTCGATTGGAGACCTTAAAAAACTTTGAATTAACATACTGGAATTATTAAAATAAATTACCTATTAAGTTAGCTTTAGGCTCATTATTGCTGATCCATATATGAATAACATAGTCATTTTTCATGAGTACATGCTAATATATATATATATCAATATATATCGATAGATTGATATATATATACAGAGGAAGTTGTTCACTATGACAATGGGAAATGTTATCAAATGATTATTGTAATTAATATCAATTGGTCCCAAACACTTTATTTGAAATGAATTAAAAACTATCATTAAATTTTCCATTATTGTTACTTGTTAAATACAAGCAGGATAAATTGTTATAAAAGAAAGAATTGTTAATTGATAGATCGATGGGAATCAGATTGCGTTTGATTTCTACTTATTTTTTAAAAAGTGATATCTGCAACTTTTATAATCTTTTTTACAATCTTAGAAAAATGTTAAATGTACATACACACTGCTTGGCATAAAATAAACAAATAGTCCTTTTCCTCTCACTATCAGTCCCTCTCTATGAATGATACTGAAGAACCTATTGATGTTGAGATAGAGCATTTCCGATCAGAAGCCGATATCTCCATTTTCCCAACTCTCCTTCCTTTTTATGAACAATAGAAAGCCTTTAATTGCTCTACAACTAAGCAGTCTAAATATGTGTCTATTTTAGCTTAAATCTAAATTGTAAATCTTCCCATCCATTAAAAACTAATTTTTTGAGGTGATTTTCAAAAACTAATTAGCTAAAAACCTTTCCTGAGGTCACAATTTCACAGGGATATGTTGTGTGATTCTGGCATTATGTTGTCACATACAGGCGGACACAATTTTGGTGAATTATAATTAGACTAAATTTTTCATAACGTATAGTTGTTTATAGTAATGAAAATTGATAATTTTGAATGTTGATTACTCCAATTTTATTACCTTTGATTAATGTTATCAGTTGGTTATTGTTATCTAAAAATACCTGTCCCAAAGTACCTTTTTACAAAAACTGCACAAATCAATTTTGCGATTCGTCACATTTTTACTTTCCTCTTGATAAAAGTACGATTAAAGAATATTATAGAAATAAGATAAAATCTATAAAAAATCTATTGAAATGAAGAATATAATTTGGGGAATCCTAGTAAGACGTTTCCTTTCACTTATTATTTTGAATGAAAGACCGATAAAAACGCTCCCAGACACAGACATGCATGCAAATGCAAAATACTGAAAAGCTTTTCCCCCCAAAATGTCAAGCACATAAATCTATTTTCTTCCTGGAAAAAGAAAATGAACTGAAATGTCAAATGACTAAATTCACGTGATTTAAATGAGGCCTAAACTCAAACTGAATTGGCCAAGAAACTCAATCATTAAATGCAACAGCTCTGGTTGGTCATTCACTAGAAACAGTTACGTGACAAATGTCTTTTGGGTGCATGTAGTGTTGGGGATGATCAATCAAAAAGTTAGAAAAAGAGATTATCCATGGATAAGTTACTTCTCTCATCTTTCGATTTTAGGGATTTTAGGGACTTTTTATATGATGGGACGGTACTACTCCAGGGTGTATTGATCACCTGAGATTGGGCTGAGTAATTTTTTGCAGCCATAGGACGAATCCTAAGCCTCAGTAGGCCATCATTGACCATGGTATTGCACCTGCGCAGAGCGAGTTCTGCAAACAGATACTACACTTTAATCTGGATTTAGAGGCCGCAAAAAGTTGGACCACAAAACTAGCATAATGCTAACTTTGTTATGGTTCTTGTGTTTGCTGCATTTATCAAACTTCATTCGGTGAAAAAGAAAAAGTTCTTTATAATCTACTAATTCGTTAAAGCCGAAATTTGTTATGACGTATGTTATAGCAAGGATTCACTTTATCTATCAAAAAAAACAGGGTACCTCAAAAGGTACAAAGACAATTACTGTTCTATAATTTTTCAAAAATGACTTTAAATCCCAAACTGATTTTTGTTTCCTGTTCCCAATGTTTATTTCTTTCTGCAAAACTGTTGACAATTGCATTTCTTCACATTCTGTTGGAACTCAGGTTGGGGAATGATGATTTTTGGTTGGCTATAGATAACTATTTTCCATGTGATTGCTCCTAATGCGGACAAGGATTTAAGTTTGCAAGTTTGGTATTTTATAAGAGCTAAACATCTCATGCTTGCTACTTAAAGTATAAAATCTGTGCAGAACCCAATAAAAGCTAGTAATTCAGTGGTTAATAGTTACCCAAAAAGTGTTGCCTTTGTATCTCAAGGTACATAAAAAAAACTTGTCTATGCAAAATTATAAGTTTCGATTCCGTGCACCAACTAAAAACTTCTTTGATTTTTAACATATTTAATCTAAGTGCGGAAAATACGTACTGTAATGAAGAGCAAAAAAAAAAAAATATAGGGCTCTGTGGGTAATAGGTTTGAAATTAAGGGATGAACATATCCGTGTTTTTTTGTAACATTGAGAAAAAGAAAAGAAAAATTCCAGCTATTACTGAATGTATGATTTTTTGGTCTTATAACATTTGAACCCTTTGGAAGAAATTTTCAGTCAGTAGAAGCATACTTGAAGAAAAATAACCCTCAGATTTTATGCTAAAAGGACGTGTGTATCTTATGAGATACGTATGCCCGTAGTACAAAAAGATCACTAAAACTTTAGATATTTTGCAAAGAGGGCAAGTTCTGGAAGATGGGGTGACACCTTGAGTTGCTACACCAGTTGACACCAACCTCAGGAACACCAGTCTTGATAGTAATAGTTTTATGACACATTGACTTCTATATATTGGCCTCAGAGTCAATAAAAGAGTTCTTTAGAAACAGATTCTCAATTTCAATCAAACAGATCTGGTTAGTCTCTCAACAGGAATTGTCACATGAACAACGTTTTTTGGCAGCATACTCTCCCAGGGGTAATCAATTAAAAAATTGGAAAAAGGGGTGATCAATGGATAAGCTACTTCTCATGCTTTTAGTTGGGCAGTGATCACTAAAAGAGTCTAGATTTCAAAAAAGCAAACAAGAATGCCACGAGATAAAAGGATCAGTTCAGCAAAATCTACATCCAAAATAGAATAACCTACTAAAAACTTTTGGGGGAGTTTGAAAAACACAAAAAAAACGTTTCCTCCGGACATAATGAGTGATTATTTAAATTTTCAGCCCTCTAGCTTCATCCATTTGTCATTCTGCATGTACTCAAAAAAAAAACTCAAAAGAAAATGTTGAACAGTGTACAGAGTTTTAAAAATTGTTCAGACAAGATTAGAAATTATAGAAAGAGCACAAGCTTTCAATGAGCTAATGAGATTTTCAAGAGAGTCCGATCTCTGAATTGTGTTAATTTATAAATGTTGTTTGTACTTAAGAACATTAAGTATGCTTTTATGAATTTTGTATTTGTTTTGAAGTTTATGTCAGCATCAGACTTTACCAAAGCCCACACACACACACACCATCACACATCTCTTGCTTTTCCATCCCCCCAACCATATGGAAGACCCATATTCAATTTTGCCAGAACTTCCTTCTATTCATTCTTCCCAAGACAAAGCCAATTTCTTCAAAACTCATTCATCCATTTGTATTTCTGCTCTCAACAGGTTGCTGATTCCATAATTTTCTGTACTGCTACTTCTGATTACATCTTGAGGCAAAATGCAAAAATTTCTATCTTTATAATGAATTATGAGATGTAACACAAATCATCTCAATCTTTCATTTTCCACACTGTCACATACTACTATCATTCTGTAGGGTTATCTTACACCCACACAATTAACATATATGTGTATTTTTAGATGCATATAAGAGCAGATCAATATGCAAATTTTGAAGAAAAGAAAACCATGAACGTCAACTCATAAAAATCCATTAAAAAACATTGAGGAAAAACTCTTCTTTTGCCAAATTCTTACAGTTCATTCCAAGAACATTCAAGGAGAAATTTTGTTGAGACCTTCTCCTCACGTCTCAGTTTGAGATAAGCCTTTGTTCAAATAAAATATTAACCAAATTAATCAGGTTCTATGGAGCAGATATGTAAGGGTATGTCTTGCGTATTGCAGATTTTAAAAACTCTCAAACAGAATCAATTATTAATCAGTGCTACCAACAATTGACTGGTTTGAACACCTTGCTGGGTTTAGGTTACTTATGTGTCTGACATTTATATATATATGTATATATGTATCCAGACTGTGCCCAGCTATAACTATTCATTGTAAAACACACACATTCCTCTCAATGAGTAGGGAAAACGTAATTTTTTAATTCCTCCACCAAGTCGGTTTTTAATGAATAGTTCAATTTGCAATGCAAGTTTATCTGAAACTGATCCTTTGATTTTTGGCTTGAAATCTAGACTTCTTTACTGCCCAACAAAATGCGAGATCGTTTTTTTCTCTTTGATATATTATGAATTTATGGTTGAAACCATACTGGCATTATTATCCTCAAAGTGATTTAATTTTACCACCAACACTACTTGATTTATGAGGTAAAAAGAAGCATGTATGGGTGGCAGTGATTCATAATTTCCCTTAGAATGCTAGTTTTGAATAGTATTCCATATACTTAGCCATGTTCTAGATATTTTTAACAACCTGATCACAGGATTAAGATTTAAACAAGAATGGATGTTTAGTTAACTTGACTTAGTATGGCAAAAGGCCAAATGGAGGGGAAATGGTAGTGAGATTATATTATACCAATCTACCAAGTAGAGGAGGCCACTCTTGAAAATTAGTATTAGAAATTCTGTTTTCTTTTTACCAAGTTTGAACTCTGACCTCTAATGCTGTTTGGAAGTAATCAATTAAATCGTCCAAATGACAGGTCCAGTTTGAACATTTTCAAACTGATTCACTTCTGATTTATGCCCTTGTCTCTCCTCTACTTCCTTCATTAACTCATAAATTCATATCAATAAACTCAAATCCTAACACAAAGGGGAATAACTTCTGATCAAAATTACTCTGTGCAATTTTTAATTTGCTTCTCTATTCAATTGAGAAAAGAGTTCCATTTCTTATATTCTATTCATTGAAGAGTTCCACTGTGTTAAAAAGCAGTTTCAAGCTGTTTATAAATTCAAAACTTTAATATTCTCAGTAATTTTTCTTTACAAATAGACGTGTGAAAAAAAAGAACAAATTCCTAACATCAGAAGAGGTTACATGTAAAACAAGTAACGTAGGAGCTGGTATTTTTCGTACATTAGAGTCGTAGCTTTTTAGCACTAGAATTGACTGAATAGTACAAAGAAAAAATTTTTCAAAGACATTTATCGCAGAACCAATAAATGGAAAATTCGTAAAGAATAAGATGGAAGACATCATGCTTACATAAAATGGAAACAGAATAATAATTCTTTTGTTTTTAAGGTTAATTTATAATCACTCTAAATTATGCTTCGACCAAGCTGGGTGGGGGCATCTTTTTGCACCATCTGTTATCATCTCTTCTCGCAATGTGTCCTGCCCCTCTTCATTTTTGTTGCTCAATCATTTCTATGTTATTTTTTCCTTGGTCTGCTCTCGGGTTCCATGCTGATCTCTATGGTACTTCATGCAGACTATAGAATATACAGATGTCAAGAGAAACTTTTGAAATATCCTGTAATCCAATTCTTTTGGCTCTTCACACCAACGTTGCTTATTATTAGAAACTGTCGACCAAAAATGTAACTCATTAGGGTTCTTCAGGTTTCATCTTGGTCTGACTGGCTGGCTATGTATGTATACATAGATATATGTATATATATATATATATATATATATATATATATATATATATATATATATATATATATATATATATATATATATATGTATGTATATATATATATATATATATATATATATATATATATATATATATGTATGTATATATGTATATCATGCGAATAGGCCACACCGATGGAGCTAGACAAATGAAAATGTTAACAATTACTCCTTATTATTTTTAGAAAATGATGTTTCTTTATTTTTGAAAATTTCCCCCGATCAGTTTTTTTGGGAGGATGGGGGGATTTGCAATCTAAGTTTAAGCTAAGTTGAACCTTTATTTTCGGTCCAACCACATTCATACTTGCTTTTTGAAAAAGCAGACTTTTTAATGATCATTGACCAAGCAAAAGAGAAGTAATTTATTGATCACCTTTTTTTTCCAGAACCCCCAGCCCTGCATGCTACCAAAAGACATTGGTCATGTGACTGTTTCTGTTGACTTACCAACCAGATCTGTTGATCTGAGAATTTCAATCATGTGATATTTTAAATAGAACCCTTCGGTATGAATTCAAGAATAATTCACAAAGACAGCCATTGTTTAACAACCTTCAACAACAACCTTCATAGGATTGATAAGGATTCTGACTAGTGTGGGTTCTCTGTAATGAGAGAATCCAGCTTTTTATTTCGCAGGGAATGTTCTGATGGTAAAGGAGTGTCAATTAATGGGTTGGTCACACATTATTTGAACATACAGGGTAGTACAGATTCTCATTTATCTTAATATACATAAGTATGAATGCATATAAATACATACACAGAATTGTACACACAAATGCTTTTATTTATTTTATTGAATACATGTAGAACAACTGACTACTGTTTTTCTTTCATAAATTTTCTTTTATCGTGGGAGGAAAAGATTTATATATGATAACTTTTGACTATCTATTTATTTTGTATCTTATTTACTGAAACATAATGATGATAATATCATTATCAGAGATGGTTTTATTTCAACATGGGTTTCGATTTGTTTCATCCACAAATTTTCATCGTTGGTGATCAGCTGGGGCTTAAACAAAAAATTATAGGAGAGAAAAATCTGTGGAAAGAAAATGAACAGATGTTCCATACAGGAAAAGATTCTCCCATGTGCTCAGAGAGAAAGATGACAAAGTCCAGAATTTTCCTAAGAAAAGCTTTTTAACTTTTATTTCTGTCATAAAAAAATTATAAACAGTGGTGACATAAAGTAGATTTGCAGAGTAATTCGAAGAGTTGAATTCTGTTTTTGTTTTCTAACACTCAGAGAAATTTCTCTACGGTCCATTTGCTGGCAAAAGAAGTAGTAATTCTCAACTGCTACTCTCTCTTTATTTACCACTCCCATCGGCTACCACCGCCAGGGATAAGTGAGTTGGCTACCGCAGGCAGCAGAGATGCACCTAGACTCAAACTGGCTAACCGCCCCAAAAGTTTGAAACAATTCAAACTTTTGAAATATTCTTTTTTGATTGGTCAAACACATTTTGCATCTTCCTGTACTTTTCCCCCCGACCTTGGCATTACAGTTGGCTGAAATCTGGACACTCTCACACAGAGGCTACTGTCTCTGGCTACTACCATTCATGCCGAAATATCAAATCTTTGTATCTTCCTTTCTTGAGTGGGAAACAAACACATAAACACACAATGTGCATACTGCATTTCACTACATTATGATATTTAGGAAAATTCATTTCACCTGTTCTGCCATTGCGGCTTTGTCAGGAAAAATGTTGAAATATGGAAATTCCAAAAAATTGCATTCAGCTCTCGTTTTTCAACATTATTTCTGTTGAAGTCACATCGGAGAAATGTAAATTTTTAATGATGAAATTTCCTAAATATCATGATGCTTTAATATTGTCAGATTCTATTTCCAAGTAATACACACATGCATATGGTAGTAATTTGACAATCTGGAAGTGAAAGACTTGGGAACAAGCGTATTTCATTTAAAAAATGTTTATAATCATCAAGATAGGCTTGATGCATATTGCCAGGCTTTCTTCAGCACCTCCAAAGAGGCACTTACTGATGCTGAAAATTGTAGCAAAAATGCAGTTGGTCACATACCTGGATGCAATGTTAGACTGGGATAAAAAGGTATATTACGTTACTGAAGTTGGGTGTTTGGAGGAGAGGAAAGGGGAGGTGTTGTCCTGGGTGTGAGTAAGAAAGGGCCAAATTTGAGATGTTTTTTTTTTTTTATCACAGCTGGGGTGACATGGAAAATGGCGATATGTTTGGCCTCTAAGGAAGTGTGGATGGAAATGTAAGGGTGGAGTGAAATTCTTTTGGTTGTGTATGTATGTTTGACCTGTTGATTATCAATGTGCCTGTCTATGTGTGTTTTCTGCCTTCTTTAGTGTATGTGCATGTAAGTGTGTGCATGTGAGTGCATCTTTGCATGCGCATGTGTGTGTGTCTTTTTTCTTAAAGGGGTCAGTGTGTATTCATGTGTCCCCAACCCCGGGCCCCTTTTCTTTTCAATCTGACCTATTTCATAAGCTTCATTTTTACTGAAACTCCAATCATAAACAGTCAATAAAAACTGTCAGCATAGTAGGTTCCCTCAGTTTTCAAATGATATTGATAAGTCAACCACAAAATTAGTTTTTAAGGGGGGGGGTTGCTAAATTGGTCCTTTGATTTGTGTTCATACTTGTTTTGTTTTTTTAAATTATCTGTGATTGTAATAAATAGTTTCCTCTGTCATTGGAATATTCAGTAGAACGAAAACAGACAATTCCCAGTTAGGAAGATGAGAGTTCAGGAAAAATCTGAGGGAAAACATATCCGTTTGAATGAGTGACAGGCAGACATCATAAGAATAAGAAGCTTAGAACAAGTTGAGCCTCACTTGACCCCCAGCCACATGCTTCTAGGAATGCAAACAGGTGTCAGCTGGAAGGATTATTAAGAGAGGTCAGAAAAAAAACAAAAACAGATCCTTGAGAGATAGAGAGGAGAATATTTCTAAGATGATGACATTGACCTTCAGAGGAGAGGCTAACTACACCAGGCAGTTGGATAAATTTGCAGTTAAAATAGATAAAGGTCTGGTTAGACACTCAATAAAAAACGTCTTATAATAAATGTTTCAGGAATGATCAATTAAAAAATTCTAAAATGTGGTGATCAACAAATTAATGACTTCTCTAACATTTTGTTGAGCAGTGATCAATAAAAAAAAAGTCCAAATTTTCAAAAAAATAAGCCTCAACACACTGAAGGATCAGTTTAGTATGAATTTGCATTGTAAATTGAACTCTGCACTAAAAATCTATATCGGGATGAATTTCCAAAAGACAAGACATCTGTTTTTCTAGACATGATAAGGAGTAAATGTTGAAATTTTCAGCCTTCTACCTCTTTTTGTTTGGCCTATGCATACATATATGCATATGTAGCCAGCCAGATCAACTTGAAAATTGACGCAACCTTTGTTGGCAATTTTGGTTGATGGTTTTTAAAGAATGATTTTGAACAATTTTAGCCGTGAGAGATAGCAAAAGGTTCTATCCATTTTTATACGTGTGTATGTTGATGTTTTTGTGTGTTTGTTACTGTGTTCCAGGCCATACCATTTTGTCTAAAGACTTCAAAATTGGCATCAGTTCCATTAGACCTCTTCTAAAACTGCTTTTTTGGAAAGAGAGCTTTTTTGAGCCTTATTCTGACATGATCTCCAGAATCTAGATGTTTCTAGATGTTCTTTTATTCTACTGAAGATTTTTTCTTGGGGAAAACGCTAGTGATATCATAGATAGAATTTATTCTATTCATATTTATTCTTGGATGAAAATTTTTTTACATGACTTCAAATTTTGACACAATGGTTGATCAATTTATATGCTGCTAGTTAATATTCTTGCTACTGTTTAAATGCTATTTCCTAGAGTTATGAATTGATATTAGTTACAAGTAAAGCAAGCTTTAGTCATCAAAATTACATATATGAAAAATATAAATATGTATAAAAAAAAGATTTTATAAGAAAATATAGCAGAGTCAAATATCTTTGTTTAACATACTACAGATGCTCATACACACACACACTCTTCCCTTCCGTATTACTTTGTTATTCTCTTGTGTCTATTTACCTTAAAAGACAATGACTAAATTTTGAAATAGAATCACACCTGAGAATTAGCTGTGGTCTGAACATTCTCCTTGAATTGTCAAAATAAGATGAAATGAACAAGTTTTTCCTTGAAATTATACTCTTTTACTATAAATGGAGAAAATTCCCCGAAAACACGTAAACTTCCAAGAATACAAAGTTGCAATTTATTCCGAGGAAGCCAAGAGATAAGAGGACAGTCCGCACAAAATCTCCTGATCATCAATATGCATGTAACAACTCAACTCAACATAAGTTAAGAACCTTCTCAACAGACTTTTAATTGACACACTGGAAATGAGTTTACATTCACTTTACATTGCAAAAAATCATTTCTCTTATTTGTTCAAAATTCATGTACATTAATAAATAGTGTAGCCTATAAGTCCCTTCTTTTTCCCTTTCTTGGCTGAATGATTACAACCATGCTCCCTTCTAAGTTGTATCAGGCTCGCACCTGAAACCTCTGTGATAACCTGCTGATACTATGTTACAAAATTCATCTTAATAGAATTGAAAAAACTGATGAACCCCCACAAAGTAATGACAGGAACCCTGCAATAAAAACAAGGTAATGTCAATTGCAACATTGATAAATACTCACCAATAATATTACAATAATACTTTCAATACCAATATCTACGATACTGTAATTAATATTATTATAAAATACTTTCAATATCATCACAAGTATGCCTCCAATACAATCAATAATAGCTCCTATTGTTGCATGGCTGCAGCACCTTTTCATATGCAACCCCAGGGACATGGTTGAAAGAAGCAAGTGATATACATAGAATATGAGGGATGAATAGGATCCTAGGGTGAGAAGCCAAAAGATGAGATGTGGAGATGATGAATACCTGAGGAAAGATATGCATGAAAATAAAATCATATCTACAGGGATATGGTGTAATTTGAAGAAGAGTCCATTTTATTTATCGTAGGTTCCAGATACATTCCAGGGATACTCTTTCCTTACAGTAAAGGTGTTGAAACAGATTTGCAAGACTAACGGTCGAATTCTTTTTTGTCTGCTTAGCCTTCCTCTTCTCATTTCTTCTCAGGCCTCTCCTTACCTGGTGGGTCTAAGCCAGAGCCAGTTGAAAATGCCAACTTTCCTTCTTGAGTTTTTACATCAGACTATCAAATATCTCTTGTCTCCAAGTCTTTCTTTCCTACCGATTTCTTTGTTGGCTTCAGCCAATGAGAAGTGAGATGGTATTCTTTCAAACTTGCCCATCTTTGGTGACCCAGGTAAGTCTTCTTTTACTCTATGTTAGTCAGTGCTGGCTTTAACTACATTACCATTCTCCCTACACAGAACTATAACCTTTCCCTATTCTTTTTTTACTTCTTATACTTATTTCCATCCATAATACCTTCAGTATCACCATCTTTGCAACACTGTAGTACACTGAATGAAGCTTTGTAGATAGGGCTAATTCTTTTTATTCAGTTCTTAAATAGAGCAAATATGCTTGAATGTACTGAAATAACCTTTTTTGTCATTAGTAAATTGCATCATTAAGCCAGCACCTGTTTAGTTGGACTGGGATTAAACTATTAAGAAAATTGGTAGTTAAATTTGGCATGACTGATATCAGAATAAGGGTTATTTTTCAAAATATTGATATTCTCATAGGTGACCATCTTTTCACTGAGGTTGTTTCATATGTTTGCTACTCTCGCCAAGAAGAAATTTTTTCTAACACCAGTGGAGGTCAGGATTTGTAGTTTATGGCTGTGTCCTCTAGTTTTACTACAGATAAATGAGGTCTGCAATTTCTTATCAGGATAATGAACGTCTGTATCTACTGTATGTATGTTGTTCCAGATTCTTTAGACTTCCAACACTTCAGCATGTTTTCTTCTGTATTCCCGGGTCTCTGCATGAAGTTGATTTAATCTTTCAATGTGAGATATATATCCCTGCTTTGTAATGTAGAATATACAGAAAAGGATGAGGAGAAATATTTATCGCCGTTACAATGTTCACAATAGTTGTAAATGAAAAAGAATAACCAGGTTGTCTTCTTGTTTATTCCAACTAGCATGATGAGAAAGATTGATAAATTCACAATTTTACTTTTGAGAAGAGTCATTAACATACCTACTTTCTTTTTTTCATCTTTAATGTAATTAAAACATTTAGGATGATTCATTTCTACTGCCATCTCCAGGTGTAAATTTTGAAGATAGGAGAGACTTTCTTTCCTAATGGCTATTCCAATTTATACCTGAAGAAGGCCATAGAAATCATTCGGCTAAAGCATTGTAACTACATCAAAGATGAAAAGATGTTGAGTTGTCTCGAACAAAATTAATATAATGATGCCTTTATTTATCTCTGTCATCATGTCTATCTTTCCATCTGTCTGTCTACACGATATCTCCAAAAGTTTTCAGTGAATTTCAATGGATCAATGAACTGGTAGAAGGGTGGGTCATGAGCAAAGGAAGATATGATCAAATTTTGGGATGGATCCTGCAATGCGTTTTCTGATTGAGAGATATCTTTCATTGTCCATAGTTTTGAGAAGGGCCATTACCATTCAAAGAGTTTTTTGGATGATTGAACTCCTCCTTGTCATTTGTCTTGTCAATATGATGTTTCAGCCAATCCATTCTACAGCCTTCTTCAGATGGACTATCCCAATGTGATGATGGTAAACAGAAATATGTATATGTAAAGATAGTATCAGATAGAATAGAAAGAGTCTGTAGTCACCATAACAGCTGGATTATTTTTAGCAGTCCTCACAACTTTAAAATTTGCTCACCCTAGTGAATCTGTCACAAAATATGAATGTGATCAAAAACTGTATTTATGATATTCCCTATAAATCTGGGAAATATCATGAAGGGTCCAAGTAGTGTCCCTCCCAAGGTCGAACTTGAGGAACCTGAAAAAGCCATAATCAAAGGCAAGATAGAAAAATCGGGGGTGGTTGACAACATCTGGTCAGCACTCAACTCTCTAGAAAGACAGAGAATGCCTTGGAAACTAAGAAAAGACATAGAAGTAGCATTCATCAACAAGATGAGTGTATTTGTTATATAAGCGTGAACTTCAACCCGATATATTTTCTATTATTCAACAGGGACGAGGAATGGAAATCCAGGACTGATGAGGAAAAGAAAGGAAAACACCCAAATCTTCATTATGATCATTGCTAACATTCAAGAGAGAAAAATCATTTTTTTCCACCACCATATTTTGATACTACACCTGAAGAAAGCCTTAGAATAGATTGGCTGAAGAGTCATGTTGACAACACAAATAACAATTGTCTGAAAAACTCTTCGAAAGATATTTTTTACTATTCTGCATGAAAAGATGTTAAAAACAAACAGTAAATAAAACTGCTCAATTCAAATTTGAAGGGAAGTAACTTAATATTTGTACAAATTGCAAGATTTGTATTTTCTCTTCTGATTTTTGATGTTTTATCTTCATTCAGTTTTTGGTTAGTGAACGCTCCCTATTTTCTATTTTATTTCATGAGCAGCAAAAATATAATCTATAAAAATAGTCCAGGTCTGGTCAATCACTCGATAGACACTTTACCATGACTGACTTCTTTTGGCAGCATGCTGTGTTGAAAGTGATCAATTAGAAAATTGGAAAAATAGGTGATCAAAGAATGAGTTACTCCTCTCGTGTTCTGTGGGGCGGTGATCACAAAAAGTATCCGATTTCCCCCAAAAAGCGTGAATGCTGCCAGACACAAAGTAAGGGACCAATATAGTATAAACTTACATTAAGAATTGCCCCCCCCCCTGCACACACACTCACAACCTATTTTGGGGGTATTTTAGGAAAAAAAAATTCTTCTTGTAGATATAAGGAGTGAATCTCTAAATTTGTTGCCATCTAGCTATGTTAATATTGCCTGTATGCATGATACATACATACATACATACATACATACATACATACATATTCAGCCAGCCAGACCAACTTGAAAACTGAAGAAACCTCAACTGACAGTTTTGGTTGAAAGTTTCTAATACAAAACATTTGCTATTAATTGCACATACTGTAAATCCTATGTGCGCTTCACTTTTTTCACATTTCAAGATGTTATTAATTTAAGCAGAAAAATTCATGGAAAGAAAGACATCATTTTGGCTACAAGAAAAATTCTTAAGGAAAAAGAAACAGCTTTGGCTTCTGGAAAGGAAAAATAGAATGAGAAATATTCAAGACACATATATATATATATAACAGAAGCTTCCTTGTTAGGATTCATCGAGAAAGTAAACTGGGCCTCATATATGATGCAACACCTGTCTCTAATGACATAAAATTTCAACGGCGGGTTGGCTTTGAAGACAGGTATTGATAAGTTTGATGTCTGCCACAGCAAAGATCTGCGAATCATCATAGCACACTAGTGGCCAAACAGCCTAATCTCCAACAAGGCCCAATACAAGATGTGTGACATGATTCCACTCTCGTTTGTCCTACTATGATGGCCCATGTTTGGTCATATACAATGAATACCTGAAAAAACCCATATCCACGGAGAACCCTGGAATTTATGGTGGTAGGATCCAACAACTACAAGGCTTGAAAAGTCCGTCATTGCACAAACTTGCTCAGTGAGTATTGAGCAGACCGCAAAGATATGAGACTGGGAAAAGACGCGGTGGCTTCAAATGAAGGAGTGTAGTGAAATGAATGAAAAGGGGACCATTAGTTTTTGAGGGAATTGGTTGTGGTTCAATCGGCCACTCGCAGTCTCCTCTATGAATAGTTTTGACCTGTCCAGCCAATCAGTGTACTGCTCGGAAGTATCTCTTTCTCTCCATTGGTTGATTCTTCAAGTGGAGATGTCATGATGAAAGGGGCAGCGGCAGTTAATTTGAATCATTTAGAGGCACTTTGGAGAAAGACACCAAAAGGGATAGACCTCTTTGTTGCTAGCTGCTGGCTGGTGAGGTTAGATGGAAGTAGCTAGCAGGTTACCATCCACATAGGATGGAAGACTATGTATGATAATAGGGTTCAGGATATATGATGCTAATCCCTGAAGTTTGTTGTGGAAATTCTTCTTTCCATGTTTTCTACTTCTGTCTGAATTTGAACTCCTCATTTTTCCCTCTCAAATCTTCATCTGTTTTCATTCTTAATTTTTGGAAGCTGTTCTAATGACTTCAACAAGCAGTTTGATTCTGTAAAACTTTTCCCCGGACCAGCATGTGTGCCAAGATGCAAATGGCTTTTCCTCAAATTTTTGTGCCACGATGGAAACAAGTTTTCCACATGGTTATATCACTGGAGGACTGTATGCTGCTGTCAGATACTTGAACCCTTACAGTCGTAGAATACCATCAACCATCATTTGTATAAAATATGAATACTTTTTCATGTAGATGGAAAATTAGGACAGCATTTTTTTTTTACTTATTAGAGAGATTATATATGTGTGCAAAAATTGAGTTGGAAAGACTATATAAAACAATCAAAAAGGATATTTTTCCCTGGCAGTTCTATGTTATCTTGCTGGTATGTCTAATATGTGTTGACGATGTGTGTATGTGAGAGTGTGTGTGTATGTGTGTGTGTGCTTGTTTGTATGTGTGTGTGTGTGTGTGTGTGTGTGTGTGTGCATGTGTGTGTGTGTGTGTGTGTGTGTGTATGTGTGTGTGTGTATGCATTTGTAAAGGAAGAGGAAAAAGATGAAGGAAAGACAAAGAAATTGACAATGATGTCTTTGCGGATATAAGATAAAGAAATCAAGTAAAGACTTGATTACACTAATATAAACATCATCAGGAAAGCTATCATAATAATTCCAGCACTAAGGCTTGCTTCCCTGGCAGTTCCATTTAACCTTGCTGGTATATCAATAACAAATAAACTTAACCCATTCTAAACTACCACAACAGAATTACCTGATACAAAATCCAACACAATTGGTGCCAGAGGCAAAGTAAATTCCTCATTTTCTCCATGGATTTCCAACAATAAAAATCCATATGAGTTCTATTACATTGAATAAACATTGAAAAGCTGTGGACATACGCGGAAGAAAAAAGATGAACTCTGTTATAACAAATTTTTCTCTTTGTGATTATCAAAATATTTCTTACGTTAGCAGAAATGAAATTGGAACAGGAAAATTATATAGTTCAATGGTACCAGTTGGTTATAAGTCAGTCGTAGAGAGTTAAACCAAAGGCTCCAAGCATAGAAGTCTCTTCACCAAAATATTTCTTATATCGGCATTTATAAATTGGTACATGAAAATTACATAGTTCAAACAAATGAATTTTTTAATTAATCACCCCCAATGCAGCATGCTGCCTTAAGATATCACATGATGATTTCTTTACATTGACTTACCAGATCTGTCATTATTATAAAACTTTCAATAAAAAAACACACAATGTACAATCAGAAGTAGCATCATCATCCTGTCTTTGGAAACGTCAACTGAAACTGTCATCGTAGGTTTCTTCAGTTTTCAAGTGATTCTGGCTGGCTGGCTGGCTGAGTATATGTGCATCTAGCTTATAGGCAACATACAATGCCCAATAAGAAGTAACATCATCATTCTATGTTTGGAAAATGTTTGTAGGGCACTGGAACCAAACTCATACAGAAGGAATGAAATGATTCCTAGTTCTTTGATAGTTTTATCAGCAAAACTAGGGTCCTTGAGCAGAAACTAAACTTCAGGATTAGAAAGGCACCTGCAGCAGAGTGTTGAGTAGTAGGAAATCTTCATTGAAAACAAAACTGAGGTTCTATGAATCGAATGTGGTATCCATTATGCTTTATGGCTGTCAAACCTGCAAACTCAAGACCACCCAGGAGAAGAAATAGGATGTCTTTGAAATTAAATGTTAATGTATAATCATGGGCATCAAATGGAGAGAATGTGTGTTGAATAAAGAGATCAGAGAAAGATCGCAACAGCCTCCCACATCAACCACCATTTGCAGACGGTGTCTCCAATGCTTGGGGTATGCCTTGATGCTCCTCTCAACACAACCTGCAAATCAAACCATCAAATAGAAGTCAGTGGGCCAAAGAAAGAGAGGACTACCCAAGATGTGGAGTGGAACCTCTGACTAGTTAAAAGCTGAAACGACACCATCAGACTAGCTGAAAATCATATATGATGGAGTCCTCTGAGTGCCTCATGTTTTACATGATGTCTGAGCAACTGAATCTGATTCTGAACCAGTTCCTTTTTTAATCTGATGTTTGGAATATATATATGTTTGATATATGTTTGACTTCCATAAATAGAGCTCAATGTTTTAACATAAGATTCAAATTCAATATGTTTCATCTTTAGAGTTTGAGAAAAAAAGTTTTAATGTTGCTACACATGACTCTAATGGTCATATCTGAATCTGGCTGTTATTCCCCCAATGACCTGATAAACAAAAATACCAATTTGATTTTAAATATAAGAGGAATAAAGAAACTGCAAAGCTTTTCCTCTCTATTGTATCCAGATCCAGCCCTAGGATTCATGGTGCCCTGGACAAGCAGAACTTTAGTGCCCTTTGGTGCCCTGGTCAAGCAGAACTTTAGTGCTCTTCAGAGCATAGCATTATTTATCAATGTTTTGCTGTAAAAAAAACAAATATAAAAGAATTAACCATTTGGAACATTTATTTTAGCGTGAAAAAAGTATACAAATTGTGTATACAAACATATATCATAATCATGTTTACACAATATCTAAGGCCTTGAATATTTGCTGTGGAGAAATAGATATCGTAATTCTTCTTAAAGTCTTCTACAACTGCTGATAGCACTATATATTCAGGAAGTCTATTCCATAGTCTTACCATTGCTAAGAAATAATTTTCTGATATTCAATCAACACCTGTTGCTTCTACCATACGTTTATGACCCCTCAGACCTTTGCACCCTCTTCTAATGAAAAGTATATGAGGATCTACTAATTCTACACTACACATAAATTTGATTCCAGTGCCTAGGATTGGCCCTGGCTGTAAAATGATGATTTCTGCTTTTGATATGTTGTGTTCAAGTTTCCTTGAATTCAGACTTGACTTCAGTTTGATTAGAAAACTCAAATGGCAATGAGCAGGCCACGTTGCAAATATATCAACCAACCACTGGATATCACATCGCAACGTGAATTTCCAGAGATCATATGCAAAATTGTTTCCGTACAAAAATGAGATGGCATGACAATCTAGTTGAGTTTAGAAAATATTGGTACCATGACGCCAATGATCAAGAAGTCAAGTAAATCTTGGGGAAGCTCTCTGACCAATGACAGACGTTAAAGGGCCAATGATGATTAGGAACCATATTACAAGAAATCTTGGGTCTTTGTTATTCAGACTACTGTAGACCAGGAATTGGCTGGGTTTTTTTTCCCTGCTGTGAATGAATTTGTTGTCGCCAATATGTTGTATTTTGCTCCTCAAAATTCAATCATCTTGAGTTTCTCTTCTTCTAACCAAGACCAGCAGTAACCAGAATATTTGGACTTTATTAGCATGAACTGCAGTAAATTTTATCTCCGGCAAGATTCGTATTAGAGACTGTCAACCAAAACTGTCCACATCAATATAGTCAACATCGTTTTTTCTATAAGCTGCATCAATGGAGCTAAAGGGATGAAAATTTCAACATTTACTCCTCATTATGTCTTAATCCTAAAAAGAAGAGTATAAAACCAATGCATTCTCCCGATAGTCACTTATGGAGCTGAAACATGGAACCTAACCAAGAGACAGGCCTGCAAACTGAGAAGTATGCAACGTGCACATGAGAGAATCATGCTCAACCTTACAAGACAGCACAGTATATAAGGAAGAAAACAGGTGTTTGTGACATCATAGAAACTATTAAAAAACTCAAATGGCAATGGGCAGGCCATGTTATGAGAATGAAAGACAACCAATGGACATCACGTCTCACAACATAAGAAACCGAGGCTGACAGAACACAAGATGGAGAGATGAACTAGACAGATTCAGGAAATACTGGCTCCGCGACGCCCATGATAGGGAATTATGGTGAATCCTGGGGAAGGTCTATGTCCAACGACGGACGTTAAAAGACTGATGATGATGATGATGATGATGATGATGTCTTGGAAAAAAATTTCAACTTTTTAAAAAATTCCCCCCCAATAGGTTGTCAGTGGGGAATTCAATTTTCAATGTTTTAAGCGTATTCTAAATTGATCCCATGGTTTGTATCTGGCAGCATTCACGTCTGTCTTTTGAAAATTCAGACTGTTTCTTAATTGATCACTGCCTAACAAATATGGGAGAAGTAATTAATTCTTTGATTACCTCTTTCTTCAACTTTATAATTGATCATCTCTGACACAGAATGCTGCCAAAAGATGTTTTCAATTGGATGATTAACCGGAATTGTATTACATTATTTGTTTCTTTTTTCTATTCTGTGCTGAGTACTTCACCAACATAATATAAAGATCTAGGCATTGCAATAAAAAGTAATAGACATAAAATGGAAGAAATATTAGCCCCAAAATTATAATCACAGGTCTGGTTAGGCTCTCAATAGAAACTCATCAACTGACTGATGTCTTTTGGCAACACACTGGATTGGGGATGATCAATTAAAAACTAAAGAATAAGTTACTTTTCTCACCCAACAGCAGTGATCACCAAAAAATGTCTGAATTTTCTAAAAAATGAATACTGCTGGGTATAAAACTAAGGAAACAATTTATCATAAGTTTATAAGTTACTATTTTTGCCTTTCGTTGAATAACTAAAATTCGCTCGGCAAAAACTACGGACCAATTTAGCATGTGCATACATTGTAGATTGAACCCCCAACTAAAAACTTGTTTTTTGGGGGAGGGGGTTAAAAAGATAGACTTAGTTTTATGTAGACATAAAGAGTAAATGCTTAAATTTTCAGCACTCTGGCTTCATTGATACAAGCTGTTTGTTTTTGAGTGGGTCTTGCTGGCTGGTTATCTATGTATGTGACTCACATGCTGCTTAAATCTATTGAGCTAGAGGGCTGAAAATTCAAACATTCACTTCTTATTATCCCTAGATTTTTTTTTTTGTTCTTTGAAAATTTCTCTCTGAAATAGTTTTTTTTTGAGGAGAGGATTTGCAATGTAAGTTAATGCTTGATTGGTTCCTTAGTTTGTGTCCCCAGCAACAATCAGGCTAAACTTAGAAAATTTGGATCTTTTTTTTTAGTTATCACTCCTTAACAAAATATGAGTGAAGTAAATTATTAATTGATCTCTTCTTCTTCTAATTTTTTCAATTGAACACCCCAATATGGCATGCAGCCAAAAGACATTGGTTTTCTGACAGTGTCTATTGAGTGACTAACCAGACCTGTTCATCTCACTTATTTGATATTCAAGCAATAATTGCGAATGTATCCATCAAATTAAGTGCTTAAGTGTAGATTTATTTATTTATTTTTTTCATATCATTATTTCCGGCTTCCGTGAATGACGTCATGTAACATTATTGTAATGCAATTAGATGTGATTATTTTATCACTATAGGTCCAATACCAATTACTAGTAATCATAATTGAATCGTTTAAATTTTTACCAGTATCATTCTTTGAAATGTATCTACTGATTTATGATTTGTGTGTTTAATCAGATTCATAGGTTATATGTTATAAACAAGGGTCTGCATACATATATATGTACACATATATTATAAAGAAATGGATGTATAATCTGGCAGAATGATTATAAATGAGTCATTTTTATTTGAAAGTATATTTGAAATGACATTGCATTATTACATGGTAAAAGTGTCCGTTGGCTTAGACAGCCGAGATAGAATGAAAAATTAATGAAATGTGCCATTGCAGGAATCAAATCTGCATCTAACAGGAAGCAGTCTTAACACACCACCACTCTTACCATTGAGCTAAACAGCTAGTTTGTAAATTGGTAGCCCAAATAGCTGCTTTATGCCAAAATCTTGTCTTATTCATTCAATGTCCATATCTGCTCGATTATTTCCCAATGTACAGGGTGCTTCTGACTCTATCTTGTGATATAAGGCTAAACTGCATATGATTTGCTCCCACTGTTCAAATTCCTGAAACATTTGGTGAGCACCTTGTATATGTCTATATACATATAAATACGTACATATATATATATATATACAATACAAATCAGGAATACAATATAATATAATACAATACAATACAATATCCAATATGTGATTGGTTTATTTCATAAAGTACTCAATACATTCAATATTAAACAACATGTAGAGCTTATCATATTTTAAGCTTACTTCATCATATATACATATATATATATATATATATATATATATATATATATATGCAATTTATATAAGTGCATGCGTGTACAATTAGGTTTGAGTTGGTGCATATACAAGTGTAGTATACTTTTTCATCTGCGTATAATTATCATACAATATGCATAGATATATATATATACATATGTGTGTGAATAAGACCTTCAATAAACAAGATGAGAATTCAGAGTTAAAACAGTTATTTGGGCCTTTACACCACCTGCGGCTGTTTAGTTCAATGGTAAAAGCAACGCTATGTTGAAGCAGTCATCTTTTTGGTCGCAGGTTTGATTCCTGCTGCAGCCCCATTTTCTTTAATTGTTTATTTTATTTACGTTGTCAAGGCCAAATGATGTAATCACCTTGTAATAATGGGAGTTTATTTCAAATAGAGTTATAAAGTAATATATCACAATTTATCATCAATCTGTCAGATCATATATCCATTCCTTTATAGCATATGTGTGGGTATATAAATTTGTACGCTATATATATATATATGTGCTATATCTACAGAGCAATGCAGAATGTGCACACATGTATGTACATGATATTGCTATACAATACTGCAAACATACACACACACCCACAATCACATTCACACACACACACACACACACACACACACACACACATATATATATATATATATATATATATATATATATATATATATATATATACACACACAGGCACATATATATATATATATATATATATATATATGCACTTTCAGGTTACATGTTCACATACAAGTGTTCAGTCATTCATGTTAGAGCTGTGGGGTTCCCACCTGATTTTATTGGCAACTTAGAATCAATTAGTGACTGTCAACCAAAAATGTCACCAAAATTGTATACTTGTGGTTTTTTCAATTTTCAAGCTGGCCTTGCTAGTTATGTATGAACGCAGCATGTGTACAGGTTGCACCAATGGAGCTAGAGGGCTAAAAACTTGAATATTACTCCTTATCCTTATCATACCTAGAAAAACTTTTGTGTTTTTTTTAAATACCCCCTCTAAATAGTTTTTTTAGTAGGGATTCAATTTACATTGTAATTTTTTGTTAAATTGATCCCCAAGTTTTGGTCCTGTAGCAGTAGCTTGTTTCTTGAAAATTCAGACTTTTTCAACGATCACTACCCAACAAAAGTCAAGAGAAGTAACTTATTCGTTGATTACCCCTTTTTCCAAACTTTTAATTGATCATCCTGACACATTGCCAATTGTTACCAAAAGACAGTTTCTACTTAGTAACTAACCAGACCTATTTTTAGTTTACCATTTATTATTTTAGCATATAAACAACAAGATAAATAAGTAAGAATTTTAGCTGGAGGCAACTCTGGTATAAAGCCAGACTTTTTGACCATTCAGCAGTCACTTGGCATCAAAAATTGGTTGCTTATGTTGTATTCAAATAGGCACAATCTGTAATTTCCATTTCAACAAGCATTCTTTTGCTTTCTGGCTCTCCTTTCTCTCCTTACAACTTTTGTCTGGGGCTTTTTTTCCCCCTTCGGCCTTGTTACGTACGCTTGGATGATTTCTACATTCATTTCTAGAATTATGAGTTTGGGAAATATGTTGCACAAAAATTGAATAAATGCATCAACAGATAAACAGGTTTGCTTAGTCACTCAATGGGAATTGTCCCATAACCAACATCTTTTGACAGAATACCGCGTTGAGGATGATCAATTAAAAAAATTGGAAAAGGGGTGAACAATGAATGAGTTACTTCTTTTGCCTTTCGTTGGGCGGTGCTCGCTAAAAGAAGTCTGAATTTTCAAAAAACAAGGATGAATGCCGCTGGACTTGAATTAAGGGACCAAATTAGGAAAAACTCACATACCAAATTGACTCCCCCACACACACACTAAAAGCGTATTTTGGTGAGAATTGAAAAAAAAATTTTTTTCTTGGCATATTAAGAGATAAATGTTGAAACTTTCCACCCTCTTGCTTCTTTAGTACAGTCTGTATGTGTCATATATACTTTGCCTGCCAGCCAGACCAGCTTAAAAGTGGCAGTTTGGATTGACATTTTCGATTAGATGAAAAGATTTCTTGCAAAATAAAATCTTGATGAGTAATATAAGGCACAAACCAATCACTAAGACTTATTCGCCCACCACCTCCTCCATTTTTATTTCTAAGATCAATGACATTTTTTCTTTTCCCTAGATGCTAGAAAACATTTCTGAATAACTTTCTTATCAATTTATTTAGCAATGTGCAAAATGGTTTATCTGATGTAAAGCGTTTTATTTGATGCAAAACTTCATTCTCTTCAGAAAGATTTCTGAATAACATGCAATTTTATAAATTCTTCTCAGGGGAGACACAGACTTTTATAACCCACTATATACAAAGGTGTATCAATGTGTCTGCAACCTGACACATAGATATTAGCTGGATTTTTTATCTTTATAATTAATCAACACATCCCACAATAGACCGGTTTTAAATTAAAGTTTTAGAAAAAAAATACTGTTGCCAGGTTAATCTTATTCATGTATTCTGACATTTATGCAAATGTATCTGGACTTAGTCCTTCCTTATCTTTCTTAGTAGAGACTTGAAATTTTGCATAAACAATATTTTACAAACTAAACACACAATAAATACAATATTATAAAAAAACAATTTATTGAACACCACTGAAATCTCAACCTAGAGCTGTTAACATGTCAGAAGAATTCAAAGATAAACTATGACAGAAATTTTGAGTTTACAATGCTGAATGACTTGGAAAAGGCTTACAGCGAAGTACCTAGATTTTGCGAATTAATTTTTTGAGTTGCAGCAGCAACTGGATCTGTAGAGCAAAGCTTCTCAGCTTTGAAACGAATCAAAACTTACTCAAGAAATTCATAAGGTCAAGAATGATTTCAAAGTTTAGCCTTTCTCATTATTGAGAAAATAATTTTATGATCTTCAAAGTAAGCCAGAGTTTTATAGCTTATAAATGTTTATGACATTAAGTTAAAATAATATTCAATGATAGTACTTCCTTTTTCATATGTTAGATGAATTGATCTAAAGAAATATCAACATTCATACTTCGGCTTCGTCAAAGATCTCAGTGTCGTTAGCTTATCCTAGCAATTTTTTCATGACAGGCCACTAACATTCCAGTGCGGCTGCGGGTCTTGCAGGAGGAGGTGCAAAAGGGTATGTTTGGAATATATCTAAGCAGCAACTCTGTTACCAGCAAAGAGTAATATCATCTTTTTATGGGGGTACATTAAGATGAGGTTACATAAATCAATTGTACTGCACCATTATCCTTGACTGTACGGTTCCAACTTTCAAATCCCTTTGCCCTTTAAAGCTTTACTATTGTTTTTTTCATCTTAATTTCTGTTGTTTTTTATCATAACTACTCAGACCATCATTCTCTGGCCATTGGTAAACAGCAAGACTCAAACTCATATCCCTTTCTTCCAAAGAAGCCTATCTCACTGTGATAGCTTCTCTGACCAATTGAGCCGAGTTCGATCGCTGGCAAAAGATCAAAACTGACCCTATCAACTTATTCCTTATTTTTACCAATTGCTCAACCTCCTTATATTTGATATGATTATATTGTTTTTGTAACCTAGTAGTCTTAGTTGTGATATCACCTAGAATTTTTATTACATAAAACATCTTCAATCATTATTAATTTTTACTAGTACTTCTTTCATCTTAATTTCTGTTGCCCTTCATTACAACCGTTCAGACAGTCATTCTGTCACCATTAGTAAACAGCACAAATCGAATATAAACAAGAAGCTCTTGGCAAAACTCAAACTTGCATCACTTTTACCTTGCAAAGCCTATCTTTCTGTGATACATGCAATGACAATTTGAATCATTGAAACATCAAAATATGGTCAGTGGTATCCCTGGGTTAACCATTAAGCAAAATAAACATGCTTTGGACATCAGAAGAGAAAGAGGCATCTTAAATTTCAATTTCCCGCATTATATTATCATATGTTGTTTAAATCATTCAAATGTTTCAATTGTTAACTTGAATACTGTTGTAGAAAACTAGTCATTATGCAAACACAAGTTTCAGTGGTAAAGATTTGGTTTAGTGAAGTAGTATATTTTTGTGGGAAAATGTATTTTTTCTATTTTTGATGTGTTTTAAATTAATATAACCTTGATTTCTTCATTTTTGAAAATCTTGTCAGTTAAGCAATGGGAGGGTTGTGGTTGGATAACCAATTTAAGGGCAGTGCTTAGGGCATCAAGCGGCTTTAATCTGGCCCTTCTCAGTAAATAACAATTTATTTGTCCCTACTATACAATCTTCACTTCAAAGTACCTAGAAAAAGGGGCACTAATTGCTTCTTCAGGCAGAGCGTTCTAGTCATCCGTCAGCACTCCAAAAGTGAGTGGTTGGCAGAGGATCAAATCTAATCGTAGAGCCATACAAAGAGTTTTGCAACAATTTTCATTTAAAATAGACTTGTAGAATGTGAATTCTATTTTTCACTGAAGCGTTTTGTCTTGGTTGGAAAGTTTTAAATGCTATTTGCTAAATACAAAACTTTATCCATTTGAGGAAGATTTGTGAATTGCATGTAATTTGCAAATTTTTCACCATAGAGGTGGAGTAGATATGTTTGCATTTTATTTCAAAACCATATTTTAGAATCTGCAGATAATCAACATTAACTAGGGCAGCGCCCGTCCCAAAGGTGAATGTTTTAAAGGAGCAGGACTTCATGGTGTGTGGCGCAGTCTGCCATCATTGTCATGTGAAGTAATTTTCTGTCTTCCATACAAAACTATGGCTATGACGTATCCTGGCTCCTCTTCTTCAGTTGCCAACTGACACATAGACAATGATTTCTGGAATAGCACTTGGATTATATGCTGGAACAACAATATTTTTTGAATTCAGCAAAATTAGACATTGTCAACCAAAACTGTCAACAAAACATGCTTCTTCATTTTTCAAGCCGGCAAGCTATGTAAGTATATATGATGTGTACAGGTCATACCTATGGAGCTAAAGGGATGAAAATTTGAACATTTACTCATTATGTGTGAGAAAAAAGCAATTTTTTTTTTTTTTTAAATTCTCCCCATATAGGTTTTTTGGGGGAAGGGGGGGGCCCGATTTGCAATTATGCTCATGCTAAATTGGTCCCTTAGTTCAAGGTCAGTGGCATTCATGCTGTTTATTTTTTAAATTCAGACTTTTCCTGTGATCACTGACCAACAAAATTGATCATGTCTATTTTGAATTTTTTAATTGATCTCCCCAACATGGTAGCATGACGGTGTCTATTGAGTGATTTGTGACCAATCAGAACTGTCTAATTAAGAGATCGATATTCTGGAAAACAGCACTTGATGTTTTGATTGCGTAAATTTTAAGAACTTCAATATAAATTGATAAAAAATCTTTTGAAGCGTTTTCTGTTTTTACTTGAACATTGTTTGCAAAAAATTTCTAACATAACACGTGTGCAGAGGTGCAGTGTTAATTTTTTAGGTACCATAGCTGACAAAAAAAAAGGCCCAAATAAATGAACCAGACAAAACGCACTTCCTAAACCACCTTAATGGTTGCTGTTCTTCCCTAAGACTTCCAAAATAAGATATTTTTATTTGTATAAATATGATAATGATTTATGTAAAGATTCCAGCTTCTGAATCCTATTGTAAATTAGTTTACTTTTGCTGTCAAAAATGACGAGATATATGAAATATATGGATACACGTTGGTTTTTATATAAGTAAATAATAGAAATTCATATGGCAGTGAGCTTGGGAAATAATGTTCTGTTGACTAGAAATGGATTTTTATTATTTTTTGTTTTTGTTTTTATTGAATCACTGAAACCCCACAGATAACCAGACCAACCATCTCATCTACATGTGTCTCTAGGCACTCCACGTCCCATTTCTAGGGCTACAATCTTGAAAATCTGCCTCTGTACACCATAAGGTCTCATCTAAAAATGTTTTTCGTGTTTTTTCAAAATAGCGTTTTTTTGGTCTCAATGGTCATTCTGGACCAGCAATGCCTAAATTTTGTGCTGGTATTCTTTATATAATTTTAGAGAGAAGATGTATTTTTTTATATATACATGATTTTAGAAAATTTCTTAGATCAGTTCAATAATCAAGCTAGAGGTATGGATATCTATGATAGTTTTAGTCGCATTTTCACTCTCCTCAAATGAGAATAGAGTAAAGAGCTAAAAATGTTGCTTATATCAATTCTGATTTTTTTTTAATGCTCGCTAATATGACAGGTGTCACAATCCAATCAAAAGCGATCCTCTCAAATGAAGTCAAGAGGGATAGATAGGTATCAATAGATTTTTATCATAGCTGATGTATGAATTCCTTATATGTCTAAATATGTACGCACATAGGTAAATCAACAAGTCCATAGCCACATGATCAGAGAGAGAGAGAGAGAGAGAGAGAGAGAGAGAGGGGTAAACAGAGAGATTCATAGACGGCAGCATAAATGCTAATTCCACATGTGTACTTTCATCAATAGATAAGTAGGAAGAAAGGTATATATATATATATATATATATATATATAAACACACACGTAGTCTATAGAAACTCAGCTGGTTTAGCTCAATGGTAAGAGCAACACTACATTGACACGGCTACCCTATCAGTCGCAAGTTTAATTCCTGCTGCAGCCCCATTATCTTTGATTGTTTATTCTATTTACATTGTCAAGTTGGAATGATACATTAACCATGTAACAACGGGAGATCATTTGAAAGAAAAGTTTCTATATAATGTAATATAATTTATTATCATTCTGTCGGATCATATATATCCATTTCCAAATACATATGTGTGTATACACATACTATTGTTCAAATGGAAGTATTTCTCTATGCATGTATGTGTAAGTTGGTGTGTGTATATAAGACGCTACCCAAAAGTACAAGGAACTTGATGTGTGAAATGGCTTCCTTCAAGAAAGAAAGAAATTAATGTAAAATGTGGTTCTTTGCCTCCTGGTGATTTTGTTCCAAGAGATGTGAGAAATGTCTGTAGAGACACAGGAAGAAACACTGGTTGAATTAAGAGATCAAATTACACAGACCTTACTGTTACACCTCTTTCAAGGGTGCTGGGAACATTTTGGGACAGTTTTTCAGAAAGTGCATTTGATGACATACATCTTTATTGAGATGGCTAAAAAATAGCTAAAATCATATTTCATTTTCTGCTGAATTTATTGCTGAAAATGTTCTATGAACTCATTTAAAATCTACTCATTAAATAGAATAACTAAGACTCCAGAACAGAATGAAAATGAAACGTTTACTCTTAAAATTACTTAATATTTTTTTCAAATTGGTCAGATTTTCGACTATCATAGATCTTTATAAGATAAAGTGAGGAACAAAATCAGTCAGTTCTAGCCTGAAAATGATTAATTTGATAATACTGGTTCATTCGTAACAGAAGATGTGACTTTTCGATCGGATTCATACAAAAACATTTTGTTGTATTGAATGGGCTCATCAAGCTAGTTTGTAATTTTCAGTTTGAAGTCAAAAGATAACAGTGATGACATCTAGTTTGTTTCTTAACTTATGAGGAAATGAATTTGGTGAGATACAGATGTTTACTTCTCTAAAGATTTAAGTAATAAAGTTTGTTTTCTGAGATTTTTCTACTTATAAAGCATTGAAAACTTTTGTTGCTATAAATAACAAACCGTACTTGGTAACTCTGAGATAACCACTAAAATATCTCATTCATTCATCTTGAATTTCTGATTAAAATTCTGAATGCTAAAACTGTTCATGCTGGAGAACTTGAAGATGCTTAAGCAAAATGAGTAAGACATTTGCCGCTTAAATAATTCAGAAGATTTTTTCATTATAGTGAAAATGTTTTTGCAATTATGAGAAAATTTTTATCTAGTTGGTGATTAGAATATTTGATTCAGTATACTTTCCTTTTTTCATAGAGGGCACACAGCAATCTCAGCTGCCTCCGTGGTTCTGGCACCCCTGACCTCATTCAGCAATGAGTAAATAAATTAATGGTGCTGATGCTGACAAAAGACGTTGGTCACGTGACGGTTTCTATTGAGTGACTAACCAGACGTGTTATATGCTGGCTGATTGTTATGCGCAGATGGAAGCTCTGTTTTCATTTCTTTATATATCTGTAAATTAGTAGAAAACTCATTAGCAAGAAGTGCAATTAATGAATCCCTCACAAAGCAACGCGTCTCTTAGTCGTTCAATATTTTATGCCTTGCAATTAGCATTCTAACCATTGCCGACATTTTGATAAAGTAAGCAGTAGAATCTACGTTTCGTTAGGGATTTAGAAGAAACCGTCAACCAAAACTGTCACTGTGTATGCGTGTGTGTGCATGAGAGAAAGTGTGAGTGTGTGTGCATGAGAGAAAGTGTGTGCATACAGTGGCATGGGAGAAAAGGTGTGTGCATACAGTGGCTGGCTTATAGTTGATGTCACCAGGGGCAGTAACTCATGGTGTCACTCACCATTTCAGGATTTGCTCTCTTCCCAGGTTATCCAGAATGTTGGTGATCTTTTTGTACTATTTCGTTATTCATCATGATTCTTCCGAATTATTCAATGTGATGGCAGAAGCCTACATTTAGCAACAATTCTATTCTTCTTTAATTTTCAATTTTTCTGCACTGCCTTTGTGAAATGATATGAAGTGAATAAGTCTGGGTACCATGAAGATGTTTCTATTTGAAATTTAATCACTTCTTCCATAGCCTATTGTTCATTCATCTACTAATTTTTATAGTAGTTCATGGAGAACTTTTGGATTTATAGTGTGGACAGTAATGCGCATTTACCAAAATGTATAATAGAAAGAATGGAAATCTCTCTCTTTCTTTATCCATATCTATCACCCAGTCAATGTGATCCAAATTTCCTTTCAGACTATTGTGAAAGGTTGAAAGCATCCATAGAGAGAGAGAGAGGACTGGCAAGAGAGAGAGAGAGAGGGATAGAGGTCTCTAAGAGCCAAATTCACTCTCTTTCAGGTCAAACTGAAAAAGGTTGGAAGTTGATTTCTGCTTGCAAAGATGAGTTGAATGCTTAAATGAGAGAGTAAGAGAAGAGGAAACTGCTGTGAAGAGGAGAGGGGAGGAGGAAGGACAGTGTGTGTAAACAACATCGCAGGTTTTAAACAGGTTCTGTTCTCTT
>OY735228.1:16719282-16834282 GCA_963457665.1 Thysanoteuthis rhombus
TGTATTTTATAAACGTTGATAATGGAGATTTGCTTTGCAGTGAGATTGGAGAATAGCGTTCTGTTCACAAATGGATTTTTATCTTTTGTTTATTGTTTTTGTTCTCATTACTTTTCGTACTAGAAACTGTCTGCCAAAACTGTCAACATAGTTTTCTTCAGTTTTCAAGTAGGTTTGGCTGCCTTCCTGGCTATATATGTATATATCATGCATACAGCCCACGCTAAACTACAGGGTTGAATATTTAAACATTCACTCCTTTTAATGTCTACAAATAAAGTTTCTTATCATTTTTTTACACTCCGCCCCCCCATAGGGTTTTACAATGTAAGTATATGCTAAATTAGTCCTTTAGTTTTTGTCCAGTAGCATTATAGCTCATTTTTTGAAAATTCAGACTTTTTCAGTGATCACTGCCTAATGAAAGGCAGAAGGAGTAACTTATTTATTGGTCATCCTTTTTTCCAATGTTATAATTGATCACCCCCCCCCCAACACGGCATGAGGCTAAAAGATTTTTTATTGCACTAGTAGTATTAGATACAATTGTATTTCAATTTCTTTGATGGAGCATTGTTTATTATTAATAATTTCCTACTAATCTTTTTTCATCTTATTTCAATGACTTCTTATTACACCAGTACATAACAAGTACATATGTTTGTTTGTCTTTCCATGAATGTCCTACTTTATTCAATTTATATACATAATATACTTATTACTGTGCTACAAAGGATGTCAATAAAACAATTAGATACAATAGTATTTGATTTTCTTAGATGAGGCTTTCTCAATTGTTATTAATTTTTCACTAATCCTTTCTCATCTAATTTCTCTGGCTTTTTATTATACTGGTAGATCAGATCGGATCAGTTATCCAAACATTCAATTATTTAAACAGAATTCTCCCCAACTGTCTCATTTGGATAATCAAGGTTTCTCAGTATTTATTTCTATAGGTAACCATAATTCTTATCCATTATTCCTGAAAAGGCAACCATGGAAGAAAATCCATTTTGTCATGGTTTGAAATCAACTCCTTTTCACTGTTTTGTGCTGAAAAGGATCACTGGTCCAGTGCTTAAAAATGGGTCTCATACCTCTCAGCTGCCAGTCTGTTGATCTGACAAGAAAATCAAACATTCAGATATTGCAAGATTGAAAAAAAGGAAAGGTTATTCAAAGTACTTAGATTCAACTGTATTTGATGATGTAATATTGCTAAATTATATGCAGTTTTGATGAGAGTACGATGAGGTAAATCCTGCCACATCTGAAAAATATGAAGAACATCTAAATACCCTACCTGGAGGTAAATCAGGAATCTAAGGAATGTAAGACACTTGGGTTCTGTGAAATTGAATGTCAGCAGTCAATACAGGAGGTGGTCACTGCAATTGACAGGAAATGCATCAGAAGATGCAGAAGATCAAAGAGATTGCACGTATGGCAATAGTAGCTGAACTAAAAATTGAGTAGAGTTAAATATAACGCACAAGAATAGAATGGAATACGAAAGTAGGTTGTATTTTTTGCTGGATCCTTTCAGGAATTAATTGCCATCACTAATTACTCTTGACGACTTGATTGCAAAGAGGAACAATAAATGAAGGAAAGTAAAAAAGGGTCTGGTTAATCATACAATCAAAACTGTCACACCATGCTATATTGGGGGTGATCAATTGAAATATTGGAAAAAGGGTTAATCACTGAAATCAGTTCTCTCGCTGTTGGTTGAGAGATGATCACTAAAAAAGTCCGAATTTTCAAAAAACAAGCATGAAAGCTGATGATCACAAACTAAGAGATCATTTAGCATGAATTTACATAGCAAATTGATCCTGTCACTTAAAATCTATTTAGGGGGGAAAATTCTTTAAAAAAAACACAAAAAACATTCTTCGTAGGCATAGTAAGTGGCAAATGTTTTAATTTCCAGCTTACTAACTCCATTGGTACTGCTTTTATGTATGATACGTACATACATACATATATAGACTGCCATCCAGAACACTTTAACAACTGAAGAAATCTATGGTGCCAGTTTTGGTGACTGTTTTGGTTGATAGTCTCAAAAACAGACATATTAGTTCAATTTCTTTGAGGGGGTGGGGGTTGGTAGAGTGAAAATTCATGAAAATAATAATTATAGACACTTGTGTACCATTTGGTCAGTGCTAGAAGATAATTAGTAAAAACTCATTAGGTAAAATGCATTAATCAAGAAAAAATAGTTAATTTGGATACTAGAGTTTGTAGTCTGATTCGAACAATCGACAAAACAATCTGGGTAGTCTATCTTTTGGTCAGAAATGGATCTGATATGAAACACTTTTGTGGCCCAGGTAGAACAGTCAGGCCAGGATGGCTTGTTGGCAAGGGCCTACAATTATGAGGGGTCCAATCTTTTTTATGAAAAGTTCTTTTATTCTCTTCTGTTACTTGTAAGTACATTATGTACACAACATATATATTTATACACCCAAACATAAATCACATGTACTTAGCCCTGATTACAAAAATATTCAATCAATAGTTTGAGTCTACATTTGACATCTGGCCTGGGCCTATTATCAGTTCTGCTCAGTCCAATCATTAATCATCGCTACCCACAACAAACTGGTTGCTGTGTCTTGGTTATTCATGTGCTTCGTCATTACTATAAATGTATTTATGTTTCTATGTATCCAGACTTTGCCAAGCCTATATGTTCATAGTTTGAAACTTGAAATTTTTCACACACACTTCCCTCAATGAGTAGGGAAAATCCTTCTTTAAGGTTTCTGAAAATACCTCTCAGAAATAATTTCAAGTGGGTAAATTTACACTGTAAGTTTATGCTAAATTTTCCACTTGTTTTGTATCTGGAAATGAATTTATGGTTCAAACAATACTGGTAGCATTTTTATTGAGGTAACAATTTTACTAGCATCATTGCTTAATCCATGAGATAAAAAGAAGCATAAATGCAAGGCAATGATTCTTAATTTCCCTTTTAATGCTAGTATACATATATAACGATGACCATTGATTCATTTTACTCAGAACTTTTATTACTAGCACTGACCAAATTGTACTATCATTATTTTCATCCTCATCAAATATATACATTTATGTGTGAGGCTGTGCCTACTTACAAAGGCGTGTATTTACATACCTATACTAATATTTGTGCCTTTTGTTTGTTTGTACAGGCCTCTTCTCCGAAAAAATAAAGAGGCCTGTTATCATAATATTCTGCATGTAGATGGAGGTAAGATCAGCCTAAAACGTAGGCTACGTAAGCTTGACCGCGGAGGTCATTCAAGGTCATTTCTAACTAATTTTCTGAGCAAATACAACTGCATCTGCCTAACTGGAAAACTTGACTGCTGTAAAATTTTAAAATTTGTTCTCCATGAACTGAAGAATCTAACACCGTGCCAATAATTTCAGTCAGAACTATCTATTATTAAAAGCAGCTATCACTGTGAGATGTGCTGGCTGAGGTAAAAAGGATATATTCATATGGATGTATATGTCTGTATGTGAAATTGTATGTAAGTATGTATATAGCATGAAACGTGGAATACCCTGAACTCAGTACATTAACAGTGATCGGAAAATAAGTGACTTACATTACAAAACATTGTAGGACGATTTGAAACTGGATGAAATTCATGAAATCTCGAAAGCAAAAATTCCTTTTCAGCAGAAATAAACTTTGCACAGTTTATAAGAATATGTATATGTATATATATATGTATATAATGAAATGATGGATTTGCTACATAATTTAGAAAATCAAATGCAAATAAAAAAACAAGATAAATGCAACAAACAAAATCAAAACCCTAAGATACTATGAATGGAACAATCATAAACAGGAAAAACGGTGAAAGAAAGCATAAATATAATATATGATAATTTCCACCCAGGGAAAAAAATATGCGCATAAACATGTTTGTGTAGCGAATCCATTATGTCAATATATTTAAGCTGTTCTCTAACTAAATATCTTTGTATCTAGCACATTCATGAAATAAACCCATCACACATTGTATTTTGAATTATAGATTTGTACTTCGATTTATATATATAAATATATATATATGTGCGTGTGTGTGTGTGTGTGTGTGTGTGTGTGTGTGTGTACACTCATAAAATGTGTTATATTACTTTGAAAGTGTATTTGAAGCAATCTCCTGTTATTACATGGTGAATGTATGATTTGGCCTAGATGGCGTAAATAGAATAAACAATCAAAGAAAATGGGTCTACTGCAGGAATTTCTTCAATTGTTTGTTCAATTTATGCTATCTAATCCAAATGATATATTCACGGTGTGATAACAGGAGATTATTCTTAATAAAGTTTTAAAGTAATATAATGCAATTTATAATTATCTTTCAATCAGATTATACATCCAATTCAATCTCACTTGTCATAGGAGGAGATGGGAAAGGCCTTTGTCCAGCACTAAACTTATGATGATGATAAGAATATAATTATATATGTAAGGGAAGAAATGTATGTATTTATGAATTGTGCATATATATACATATATATATATATAGATGTATATACGTTTAGATACATTTTTATATATATATATATATATATATATATATATGTATATATATATATATATATATATCTATCTATCTATCTATATATATATATATATATATATATATATATATATATATATATATATATATATATACACAATACTAATCAGGAATGCAGTATGATATAATATCATACAATGCATTATCTGATGTTTGATGGGTTTCTTTCATAAAGTGCTTAATACATTCGACATTAAAGATAAAGTTGATTGATAGTAGAGCTTAAAAAATGATGAAGTAAGTATTTGTTTATGTTTCTGCCCTGTTAGGGCTTCTCCAGGCGAATAATTTGCTTTATTTTAGCTTCCTATTTTGGACCATTCATGTAGTGGAGGTTTCTGCTTTTCTATGTTGCAGGATTTTCGTTTTATTCTATTTATACAACTTTTCTTTTTTTTATTTAGAGGTTGGTCACTACTTGTTATGTTTTTCTGATTCATTTGGTGGGGATACTTATACATATATTACAAAATGGATGTATAATCTGACAGAATTATTATAGATATGTTACACTACTTTGAAATTCTATGTGAAATGATCTCCCATTGTTACACGGTGAATGTATTATTTGGCTGGACAGCATAAACAAAATAAACAATACATATATATATATATATTAGAAACGGTCAACCAAAACTGTCACCATAGATGTCAACATGGGTTTCTTCCAGTTTTTCAGTTGGTCTGGTTGTAAATGTAAGTATGTATCCATCATGTGTAGAGCCCACTGTGATGGAGCTTGAGGGCTGAAATTTTAAACATTTACTCCTTATTATGTTTAAAAAAACATTTCTTCAGTCTTTTCAAAATTCCCATCTAAATACTTTTTTTCAGAATGGGTCTGTTTGCAATGTAAGTACATGCTAAATTTGGTCAATTTTCTCAAAATCTAGATGTTTTAGTGATCACTGCCGCCCCCAAAAAAGCAGGAAAAGTAACTTATTCATTGATTACCCCTTTTTCCAAATTTTTTAATTGATCACCCCCAACACAGCATGCTTTCAAAAGAAATCAGTAATGGTTTCTTTGGAGTTACTAGCCTGCCTGACCTGTTTATAAAGTCTTCAGTCTTTCTCTATTTTGTAAAATCATTTTTATTCACACCTGCCAAGCATGCTGAAATTGAATTATCACATACACAAATGGCAAATGTTAATTACATTTCAGATCAGTTAACAGAGATAAAAATCATAGAATACAAAACCAGTTCCCTAGCGATTGTATGATGTGAAGATAATAGACATTAAAGTAATTTTGCAGCCTTTATGACTTATATGTGAGTACAATCTTTGTTCTCTAGTCTCCCTGTCATTTTTATTCTCGGTGCGGGGGTGGATCCAGAATATCGAGCAAGGTGTAGGGGTCCGATTTTTTTAATTGTTTTATTTACTTTGTTTAATTAGACTATGGACATAATCATTTTTTTTTTGTTTTCAATGTTGGTTTATGATTATTTGGGATTATTAGGGTTTTTATTCATAAGATTTCTTCATGTAGGTGTTCGAAAAATCTTCTTAAATTGTGCTAGACTGGAACACCGCCCACCCGCTGGATCCACATTAACTGCAGCTTAGCAATATCTTAATACAACTGCACAGTACACAACCAAGCAGATGAAAAGTAAATCTGCTGCGACTGATTTGCAAAACAACCTGCTTTCCACTGGTCAACAGGTAATGTTCAGTACATTCTGCCTCTTTGGTCTTCCATTCTCCTGATATCTGCTTGTGTCCACATGTGCACACAATCATGAATAAGATATGTAAAGGTTAAGGTCAACCTAGTTTTACCCAAAGGTTGGATCCGGATCCCAGGATATTTCTTCACCAGCAAAATAAGCAATAAATACCAAAACTGAAAATGCTACCTTATAACTTGAGGGGAAACGAAAGCTGTTGATATGACAATCTCTCTCCAGTGACTGCAAGTGTGTCATACAATCAGTTGAGTTGATCCTGGGCCCCAAACCTGTCCCATCCCACATTGTTTTGTTATATTCAAGAGATTTATGCCTGGCTCCACTTGACCTTTCGAAGGCCTCTAGAGAAATGGCATTTTTTTTTTAGATCAAATAGGCAGACCCTGTTTGAACATTCTCACTATGCTCAAAGTGGTAGAGCATTTGTATTGATTGACATTTGTGACTATTCTTTGGTCAGTCTAGAGAGATACTTCGCATAGTTTCCTCCAAGCTGTGCATGTGTAGGCACATTAATGTATCAGCACAAACATTCAGTAAACACATTTTTATCACAGGAAAAAATTTTGTTCAGTGTAAGATTTTTACACACTATTTAAAATTAGGTGGAACATTGCTAACGAGATACATTTGGAAGACCACACTTGGTGTTCTGAGTGTGAGTGAGTAAGGGTCAAGTGGCAGTGATGTTAATTGAGCTTGAATTTTGTCTCACAGATTTAAACCAGTAAAAAAGCAATTATTTTTAACCTCAATCCTGATCTTTATGTGTAAGAATTTTCATCAAGTTAACAATTTTACCTCCACCACTGCTTAATTTATGGGATAAAAAGAAACATAACAGTCAACATATGTTTCTTCAGTTTTTAAGTTGGTCTGATTGGCAGGCTGGCTATCTATCCATGTGCACACAGGTAGCATTAATGGAGATAGAGGGCCGGAAATTTGAAAATTTACTCCTTATCATGTCTAGAGAAAGATTTTTTTTGTTTTTTCAAGCTCCCCCAAAATAGGTTCTTTGATGGCAATTCAATTTACAATGTAAATTCATGCTAAATCGATCCATTGATTCATGTCCCATCGTATTCATGCTTGTTTTGTTTTTTTTTAATTTTTAGTGATCAAACAAAATGTGATAAAAGTAACTTATTCATTGATCACTCTTTTTTCTCAATTTTTTGATGTTGCCAAAATACATTGGTCAGGTGATGGGTTCTAATGAGTGACTAACTAGAACTGTAATTATTAATTTTTGACAAGTATTTTTATTTCATCTCAATTTCAGTTGTTTTTCATCATAACTACTAAGGCTGTCAGTTGTGATGGAACTGGATTTTGGGGACTAAGTGTATGGTAAGACTTAGTTTTGGGAACTGAGTATATGCAGAGCTGGCTTTAAGCCAATAGGACCAATTGCTCCAAATTGTGCCTGTGCCTAAAGGGGGTCTGCACTTGGGTATATTCTAGTCTTGTCAAATACAAACAACACCACATTGTAGATGAACAAGATGATTTACAGAGAACAGCAATTTTCTTCTGAATTCTCAAAGATTCAACAGTGTTTGTTTAAACTGCTTTGTATTTGTTTAAACTGCTTTGTATTTGTTTAAACTGCTTTGTATTTGTTTAAACTGCTTTGTATTTGTTTAAACTGCTTTGTATTTGTTTAAACTGCTTTGTATTTGTTTAAACTGCTTTGTATTTGTTTAAACTGCTTTGTATTTGTTTAAACTGATTTGTATTTGTTTAAACTGCTTTGTATTTGTTTAAACTGCTTTGTATTTGTTTAAACTGCTTTGTATTTGTTTAAACTGCTTTGTATTTGTTTAAACTGCTTTGTATTTGTTTAAACTGCTTTGTATTTGTTTAAACTGCTTTGTATTTGTTTAAACTGCTTTGTATTTGTTTAAACTGCTTTGTATTTGTTTAAACTGCTTTGTATTTGTTTAAACTGCTTTGTATTTGTTTAAACTGCTTTGTATTTGTTTAAACTGCTTTGTATTTGTTTAAACTGCTTTGTATTTGTTTAAACTGCTTTGTATTTGTTTAAACTGCTTTGTATTTGTTTAAACTGCTTTGTATTTGTTTAAACTGCTTTGTATTTGTTTAAACTGCTTTGTATTTGTTTAAACTGCTTTGTATTTGTTTAAACTGCTTTGTATTTGTTTAAACTGCTTTGTATTTGTTTAAACTGCTTTGTATTTGTTTAAACTGCTTTGTATTTGTTTAAACTGCTTTGTATTTGTTTAAACTGCTTTGTATTTGTTTAAACTGCTTTGTATTTGTTTAAACTGCTTTGTATTTGTTTAAACTGCTTTGTATTTGTTTAAACTGCTTTGTATTTGTTTAAACTGCTTTGTATTTGTTTAAACTGCTTATATTTTGAATTTTTTTTTCATACTTGAATTAAAAGATGTGAATCAATTATAGAAGTGTATAAAACATTATTTCTGTGAAACTTTCAGGTGCACATTTTGATTGCTTCTCATTGTACCATCAAGATATAAACTTTATTTGTATTCCTAAGATTCTACAGACCTCGACTGTCAACCAGAGGCCCTGAAAAAAGTGTTTCCAATTGAGTTCTGCAGCTGCAAAGGCCAGCCTCTGGTACATGGCAAGGTCTCTATTAGCAGACATTGAATGTACAAAAAAACTAGAGAAGTAGGAATATACTATATTCCCTGTATTCTCATCTCAATTTCCACAGCTGGCTGTCAATTTATAGCAGTGAATAAACAGCATGGAGACCGACAGCCGGAGTAATTGTAATAAAAAGCAACTAACATCGAAATGAAAGAAAGATATTAGTCAAAAATTTATACAGATATTACCACAAGTTGGAGGTGGTCAATTAAAAACAGGAAAAAGGGGTAATTAATGAGTAAGTTACTTCCATAAAAACTCAGAATGCTGCTTGACACAAAATAAGCGATCAATTCAGCAAAAATTTACATTGTAAATTGATTAAAAAATAATTCTTGGGGGTTTTTAACGAAGCACAAAAAAGTTTTTTCAGATGTTCGGAATAAATGTTGAAAATTTCAGTCCTCAAGTTACACTGGTGTGATCTGTATGCATAATACATATATAGCCAACTTGAAAACTGCAGAAACCTAGGTGCTGGTTTGGATGATCAGGTTTTCCCAAGGTTTTCCCAAGGAAAAAGTGATGTGAGTTCGACTCTCATCGAGACACTATATTTTATTTCATATCAGTGCTGTTTATTGACTGTCAGCCGGAGTAGTTGTCATGAAAAAGCAACTATTGTTGAGATTAAAGAAAATACCAGTCAAAAATTAATAACTAGTATTCCATGGGAAATTATGAATCACAAACACCCAGTTACTTTTCTCGCATTTTTTTGGATCACTAAGAAAGCCAATTTTCTTTTTAAAGTATGAATGCTGCAGGATACCAGTCAAGGGATCAATTTAGCATAAACTTGCATTGTAAATTGAACCTCACCTTTATATATAGCTAGTGCATGCCCATTCAAAAGGTACAAAATCTTCAGGAGGTTTAAACTTGAAATTATGAGATGCTGTTCTTTACCTAAAAAATTTTTTTTTTAAGTTTTTTTTGAGACATAATAAGAAGTGAATGTTTAAATTTTCAGCCCTTTAGCTCTATTGGTGATGCCTGTATGTACAACAGATACATGGATAGATAGCCTACCAGCCAGCCAGCCAATCAACTTGAAAACTGGAGAATCCTATGCTGACAATTTGGTGACAGTTTTGGTTGACTGTTTCTAATAATCTCACAGACATCTGCTAGTGAAGTGATTCCTCTCTTTACCAATTTTTGTAACTCTGTGACAGACTAAGCTAGGCTTAGGAAACATCTACACTTCCATTTGCTCAGATTGGATATTTGGTTCTTGATATGACGGGAGGGGGTGTGCTCTACTTGCAATAAAAAACTCACCATGAAATCCATATTGTTGTTGCCTGAATATATACTATGTCACTCATGTTCACAAGTGCAAGTTTATAGATTTAAAATATTCGGTGAGTATGGTGAGAGATAAAGAGAGAAGCTGAATGAGGAAGAAAGAGAGTGAGAGAGAGAATAAAAAAAGGAAAGGGAGAGAGAGTGAAAGATAGAGGGAAAGGGAAAGAGAGAGAATCGGGGCTTTTTTTTCTGCCAAATTTTTTCTACAGAGTAAGTTTAACTTGAGTTAGATGATCTAACAACAATTTTTAAATTTCTGTTTTGGTAGTAACTACTTTTCACGATGATATTTTTGTTTTGATGGTTGCTATTAACAACATCATTAATAAAGAACAGCATCTCATTATTTCAAGTTTGAACCTTACGGAGATTTTGCACCTTTTGAACAGGCATACCCTAGTTATATACAAAGGCTTTTTTTTAAAAAAAACTTTCTATGACAAATATATCGAGTCATTTGCCACAAAATATTCTCCCCACCCAAAAATTCAAAAACAGAGTAATTTTGTTTTAGTTGTCAATGATGAAAATGGGGCGAGGTTATGTGGGGTACAGTGTATACCTACTCCTAAATTTCCAGTTTTTTGTATGTCTCTAAATGGTCCAGAAATTGGACAACAGTTCTCTGGAAACTGCCTCATTGTATACCCAGCTTCATCAATCATAGTAGTGAACGAGACAAACTATTTTAGTCATTCATGTTAGTGTATATTGGTATATATTTTTAAAGAAGCAAAATTTTGCAAACTTGCTTCAAAACAAAAACTCTCTTATAATAAGATTCAAAACAGAAATTTGAGAGAGAGTAGGGAAAAATTGTACCTGTATCAAAAGTTTGCCAAACCTAGAATTTCTAACCATCGAAATTGGGTTCTTTGAAAGAAACTGATTTAGACACTTCATCGTCTTTTGTTTAATACTTGAACGTCCTGTTTGTTGTACATGAAAATCTGATATTTCTTTATATTTATGAAAATTCATTTATGAAAATTTCATGTCCATGCACATCTGTTGTTGAAATTGTTGTTGAATCGGTGCATAAATAAAAGGAAATAAGAAAATTCCTGAAAGAAAAACAGAACATTTCAGTTCTTGGTCTGAATATTGCTAGATGGGGTGTATTAATCATGAGTATGAATAGCTCAGACTAATTCCCCCATCTACATGTTCATTTATTTGCAACATTTTGGCTATATACCCTCCAGCTTTCGTCAGGTGTTTCTGGTTCTAGGAAGTGATTCCATATTCCAGAACCAAGAACACATGACGAAGGCCGGAGGGTACACAGCTGAAATGTTGTGAGCTAATTAACATACAAATGAGGAAAATAGTTTGACCATATCATACACAATGAGAACATTCTAATATTTGAAAGGGATCGTTAGATATTCCATGTTTAGCCATCTTTGTTGAGTAGCAACCAGTGGCACATGTGTGTGCTGTGTGCTACAGATGCACAAAAATGCAAAAATATTTTAGTGTTTGTAAAAAAGCAATGGACAATAAAAGCCTTTCTAGAATAACATAGGGAAGGTGCTCCCAATTGTAAACTATTCAGTTTCATACCCTCGTTCATTTGATGTTACTTACTGTGAACAAATAAAAAGAAATAAGAGAATAAATAAGAGAAAAACAAAATTTGGATTGGACACTTCTATCCAGATACTATTTTCCATTAATTCTCTAATTTTTTACAATCTGGACCACCTTCCCCACATCATGCCATAAAGGCTCCAACTGTCCATTGTTTTTTCTACAGACACTAAAATATTTTTACATTTTTATGCATTCATAGCACACCCAAGATCCAAAGTACCATGGTGGCATTAGAAGCTTTTGGTCTGGCTGAATTTTCATTTCTCCTAAAGGCTTGTTTTTACAAGACATAAAACTAATTAGTATTTTGAATTAAAGGGCTTTGTGAGGAATTAATTAACTTTGAACTTAATTCAAATGTTCAAATTTTTTGCTATAATTTTTTCACTATTTTAGACCCTATCTTAGCAAAATATTGGTCAGTCAATGACCGGCTCCTACACTGTACTATAAACCACTGATATCAACATATTTCTGTTTGAAGTGAGGACATGAGATTTTAGATGTCAGATTCTTCTAAGCATCATATTTGTTACTGGATGTAGAACTTTGGCAGGAATGAGATAGGTTTTTGAAGAGGTGAATGTGTTTTATTGATTTGTTATTTATTGAATTTGGGATTTATGCTTTACTCTTTCATGTAAGAAACCATCAAACAAAACTGTCAACATATATTCTTCAGTTTTCAAGTGAGTCTGGTTGGCTATGTATGTACATATATATGTATAGCATGTACAAGTTGTACCAGTAGGGCTAGAGGGCTGAAAATTTCAACATTTACTCCTTGTTGAATTTAGAAAAAAATGCTCTCTTTTTTTTCAAAATTCCCTCCAAAAATAGTTTTTTCGAGCAGGGTTTCAATTTACGATGTAAGTTTATGCTAAATTGATCCCATATTGTGTCCAACTGTGTTTTTGCTTGTTTTTTTTTTAAATTTAGACCTTTTGAATTATCACAGCCCAACAAAGAGCAAGAGAAGTAAATTATTTATTGATCACCTCTTTCTTTAATTTTTTAGCTGATCTCTCCTGACATGGCATGCTGTAAAAGACATTGGTCACATGACGGTTTATATTGAGTGACTTACTAGACCTGTCATCTTTTATCGGTTGTAGTCTCTTCTCCCTTGTAGCAAGTTTGTAGAATAGGGGTCTCCAAATCTGACCCACTACCTCTATTCATCCTGTCCTTTGACTCAACCAAATATGTTATGTTGCATGCAAAAATTCTTGTCTATCTTTGGTTAGTGGACAATAAAATTCAGTATTGAAAAATACAGCAAAATTCTCTTTTTTTCAGTGGCCTCAAATGAATCAATGTTTTATGGCTAAAAATGTTTTACCACTACACAAGCTGTTTCCAAAGCCTTTTATGATTATTGCTTCATTTTTTATTTGCATTGTCCCATAAAACATAAAACATTTCCAGCCCACCAGCAAAGAAGTTTGCTAAACATTGCTCTTGATCAGCGGAATTCAAACGGTGTACAACGGGACCCCAGGGTCCCAGGCAACCTTACCAGAGTTTCACAAACAAAGTGACATTTTGATATACTTACACATATGCTTTCAAATATTATTTATTTTATGTGATAATTAATTGTTTATGATGTTCTTAACATATCATGACTTGACTAAATTCCTAATATTTATTTTTAACAACTTTGTTATTTACAAGACACAGATGTTGTTCAGTCAGTAATCGTTCATGTGTCTATTTTTCCTCAGTAAGCTTTGTTCTTGCTTTTCCATTCAAAAATCTAGTAGCTACATATATATGTAAAAATGTATGTGTAAATATATATATACATAAATATATACATATATATATATATATACACACACACACACATATGTGTATATATGTATATATATATATATATATATATATATATATATATATATATATACTCACACACACACATATATATATATATATATATATATATATATATATATATATATATAATTTTTTTTTTCCAGTAATATATGCCATTTTAGTCAATTATTTCCCAGTATCTGTTAAGGTGATTTACAGGATTATTTCAGTGCGTTTTATGTCTTACACAGAATTGAATACTAAAGTACTATATGAGAATGTTTACCATATGTATGTAGAAGGGAAAGTTGTTTTTCAGAGGGGTTCCCAAAAAAAGGTAATTATTGAAAAGCGACCCAAGTAATTCAAGTTGGAAGATCACTGGTCTTCATAATAGAAAAAAAAGGACCGATTCTACTTGGTTGGTTATTCATCATTTCAATAATAATCAAATGGTGAAAATGATTAGTTTTGACTGGAAGTGGATAAAGAGTAATTGATGTTGGAAAGTGAGTTATAACGGGATATAAACACAAAAATTACAAAACATTCACTAAAGAAAAAAGACAAAAATGGTCGGGTTAATCAGTCAATAGAAACCATCATGTAACCCATGTCTTTAAGCAGAATTATGTTGGGGGTGATCAATTAAAAAATTGGGGAAAGATGTAATCAACGAAAAGTTACTTCTCTTAAATTTTGTTGGGCAGTGATTACTAAAGAAATCTGAATTTTCGGAAAGCAAACATGTATGCTGCTTGACACAAACTCAGGGATCAATTCAGCATAAACTTATACTGTAAATTGAACCTCCCATTATAATTTTATTTGTAGATCTTTATAAAGAACAAAAAAAATTTTCTCTTGACGTGATAAGGGGTAAATGTTCAACTTTTCAGCCACCTAGCTCCATTGGTACAGCTCATATGTATGATAAATACATACAGAACCAGCCAGCCAATCAGTCAGACTATCTTGAAAACTGAAGAAACCTATCTTGATAGTTCTGATTGATGGTATTTGATAGACACAAACATTTTAAAAACCATCTTTATGTCAATGATGATCTGTTTGAGGGTTACTGAAACAAGATACAAAAAGCAAATTAACGATTTTTTTCCCTACTCTTGACATCAAAAAGTTTTACAATATTATCTGACTTTATATTCAGTATTTCTCAGTACAGATTTTAATCAAGACATAAAGAGTTCAAGTCATATATAGGTCTCCCATTTTCTGGTAAGAATTCAATATGTCTGTAGGGTTTAAGTAAAGATGCAAATTAAATCTGAAAACAGACTAAACAGAGCTGATAGTTTGTTTGCTCTTTGGCTTGATAATATTGGCGATTCCAATTAGAGGGGCTGTTATTTTGTTGTTGAGCTTATTTATGTTAGTATATTTGCTGTTCTCGTCTGGTTTGGTGAGAGGTTCATGTCTGTTTTTCTGTTCGATTTTGAAGGGTCGAGTGAGCTCTTGTGTGACAACACCAATATGTTTAAACCGAAATGGAAACAAACCATTAGTAAACCGTCATAAGGAACCACATCGGAACACACAGAAAACTCTGGCCATCGACAACAATATGACAGAGGACAGGAGCAGCCAGATGAAACAAAACCATTCAAAAGAAACAAAGAGTAGATAAAAGAAAATACACAACAGAAAAGGTAGAGGTTTCAAAACCAAAGTCCAAATTTTCAAAAAACAGGCATGAATGAACCAATGTAGTATAAACTTAAATTTAAAAAAGGATCCCCCCATCAAAAAAAACAATCATGTGGGGTAGGGGCTTAAAAACCTATCAAAAGACCTTTTTTTCAAGAAATAATAAGAAAATGTTTGAATTGTCTGCCCTCTAGATCCATCTGTGCTGCCTGTACGTGTGGTACAATGTACACAGCCAGGCAGCCATATCCTTCCAAAAACTGAAGACACCTATGTTGACTGTTTTGCTTAGCAGTTTTTTTACAGTATTTCTGGCAGTAGGCATCCAAAAAAAATGAAACAATGGTTTCTTGATCTACCATTTCTTCACGAGTTCCTGGCTAAGCTCTAGTTATATACTCTACTATTACTGGTGAAGAAAAACATTTTATGATTAAGCATTGAATTTCACAATTGTTTATTTATACTTTGTATGAACAAGATCCAAAAGGGTTGTGAATTAAAAATAGGGAAGGAGGGAATGTCAGTGTTCAGGAATGAATGAAAGTTTATTCACTTTATAGAACTATGATATGTATAATGTAAAAAAATTTTACTCTAGAAAAGCATTGTAAATAGTTTTACTACAAAAATGCATTGTAAATGATTTTTCTATAGAAATGCATTGAAACTAAAAAAAAAAATAGATTTTCAGCGGTATAGAATTAACATCTTTGATACCTATAAATAAGTTTTGATAACAGCTGAATGGCATCATGAAACCATACACGGTCCACCAATCAATCTTGCCCAGCCAGGTAGACGGGTTGGGACTGTGCTAATATGAAAATTGGTAGCTGAACTTTGAGTCTCCGATATCCTTCAATAAATTGTTTTTGAATGTGTTGATTGATTTGGAGGAAATAGTCTCTTCACTGAGTAGCTATGTAAGCCTTACTGATCAAATATGGTGTATAATACATATGACATGTATTATATATAGAATCACCAGAATAAATCCTGTCAGATTTATTCTTTGCTGCCTTCATCATCATGCTTTATATATTCTATAATTATTGCATGGTGTCCCCTAATTAATACCCTATTAGAAAGCTCCAAACTGTCACCAAAACTGTCAGCATAGGTTTCTTCAGTTTTCAAGTTGGTTTGGCTAGCTGGCTATGTATGTTTGTATGTATATATCACATGTACAGACCACATCAATGCAGTCAAGGAGCTGAAAATTCAAACATTTACTTCTTGTTATGTCTAGAAAGAATCTATTTGTTTTTTGAAAATTCTCCAATTATATAGTTTTTTGGGGGTTGCTTGGCAAGATAAGTGATGTTTATTGACCACTCCTTTTTTTAATTTTTTAATCGCTCAAAAAAGACGCTGGTTATGTGATAGTTTCTACTGAGGGACTAACCAGATCTAGTCTTATTTTAGTTGAAGGCAATTCTCAAGACCAACTTAGAAGATTGAACTCAATGTGCCAACCTTTGCCATATTATATATAACGAACTCCATCTTGCAATGATCTCATCAGTCTGTTACCTCAATGTTTCATTGAAATTTTATACTAATGAATCAGTGAACTACCAAACATAGGATCTGAATTAACAACTCTAAGAAAATAAACAATGGAAACATAGATACAATGTACTAAAGCATAGATTGTGGAATTTGATTGTGTCAGAAGAGCAAGAAATGAGAAATTTTTAAAAAATCATTAATAGAATTCTTTCTTGAGTCTAAGATAAAAAAAAATGATCTCATACAAAAGAGTGCGAAATGGTTTTATTTGATGGTTTCAAGATGGCTATAAATATGGACTCCATTTTGAATATTACAAATGAAATGTTGTATTTCGAATAGGCAGATTCAGGATGATACAAACAATAAAAAACAGTAAATATTTAATTAAAATATGAACCATTTGAAGCAATAGCGTTTTTCCAATGATTATCTATAAAATACTCCAAGTTTACTGGATACAAATTCAGTAAAAGCATGAATTATGATCTCCCTATTATTGGACCTTTTTATTATAGACAAGAAATTCAAAATGCTTGGAAAGATGATAATCCTTTGGAAAATTGTCTGGTGGCCTAGAAATTGAACTTGAAAATTAGTCAAATTTCCTGGATTGATACCATTTCTGGGTCAAAAACCTCTATAAATAACAAATTAAATCTTTATTCATATTGAATCAAATTAGTAAATCTTTCATTTTTTGCATTACCAGGTAGCTTTTATAAGTAGTGTTTAGAACAGAATTAGGAAAAAAAACGTGAAGACAAGCCTGATTACTGCAAGGTCAAACTCCACTTCTATTTCAATTCTAACTGAAGATGATTACCACAACTTTTCTATTGTATGTATGATAAGTAAAAAATCACAAAAATATTTTTTTTCAGTATAAATGTATTTATCAACTAGAGTGAAAAAAGCCCTTGCATATGAGATTAATTTCATAGATATGTAAGAAGTGTCTGTTTAGCTCAGTTGGTATGAGAGCTGACTACCAATCACTTTGTATTGATTTCAATGTATTTGAATATTAGAATGAAATAAGACCTTGTGTGTTTTGAATGAGTTGCCTCACAAATGGCCTGCCTGTCCAATCAGCCATGAAGGCCATGGATTTTCTTCTCTCTGCTTGTCTGTGTGTGCCTCCAGTCATATTTTCAGGTCTACAACCTTGAAAATTTACATGTGTTCACCTCTAAGCACCAACTAAAAACATTTTTTTCTTTCAAAAAGTTCTTTTTGAGGTCTGTATGGTCATTTGGGACCAATAATGCCCGAATCTTGTGCTGGTATTTTTTATATTATTCTAGATAGATCAATATTTTTAGATGATATTAGATATTATTTGATTATTAGTTCTGATACACATGCAAGCTACAGTGATTCATTTATGCGAGGTATAGATATCTAGCATAAATTTTTGTAAATATGTGAGACTTGTCAATTTGGCTCAGTCTGTAAGCGACACAACAATCAATGGTTGCAATTTCAAATCACAGTTGGGGGATGTTGATTTTAGCACTGTAAATGTGGTGAGGATAGTTCTTAGCATTTTTGTTGTTCTTGTTATGGTATAAAAACAAAGTCAACTCTGAGATTGAAATTTGATAAAAATCATGGATACCCAAAGACAACCCGTGCATTTGTACATTTTAATTTAGTTTAATTTCCTTATTTGATTTTGTTATTCTCCCCTCTCATTCCCATACTCAAATTGTATTTGATTTTTCAGAAAGTGATGTCACATTTGGGGAGATGGAAGGAAAACCTGTTCAAATGCAACAAAAGTTTAATTTATTCCTCCAGAGTGTAATCATCCATTGTTACCATGAACAAAATCCAGTGGAAGAACTAATTCTTTTATTTCCACTGAAAGGATCGGGAATTTGAATTGAAAAAATTCTGATTGCACTAAATTAAAGGTTCTGCTATTTTGATCTGATTAAAAGGAAATTGTTAGGAGCATTCGTTAAAATATCACAACCTGAAAATTGTATTTATTTTATTGATTATTGTCATTCTAAGATATGAAATACTTTCTGCTGACAAAAGTTGGCAATTTTCAACAGGAATTTTTAAAGATCTGCTGTGATTGTCCAGCATTATTTGAAGAACTCATAATAGAACAAAGGTACCGTATTCCAACAACTGGATACCAAAATCTCACTAAGTGAAGCTTTGGTTTCAATATCATCATCAGCCTGTTAACATCCGTTGTTGGACGAACACCCTCCTCAAGATTCGCCAGATCTCTCAATCAAGGGGCTTGCGACGCCAGTACATTCTGAACTTGTTAAGTTTGTCATGTCATATTTTTTGCTGGACACTGTTTCATATATGATCTCAGGGAATCCACATTGTGAGTCATGATGTCCAGCAATTGCCTGCCATTCTTACATGACCAGCCCAATGTCATTTGGGTTTTCTTATGATTTCTATCATATCTCTGATCCTTGTTTCTTTTGTAATATACTGTGCTCTCTTGTGATCTCTCCATGAGATTTTCCCTTGTGAATATAGTTCTCATTTTTAGAGTTAATATCTTGGTTAGGTACCATGTTTCAACCACGTAGGTGACTATAAGGAAGAAGCATTGGTTGTTAGACCCTTCTCTTTAGAATTAATGGAATTCTTTTGTTCTTGAACATTGAACTTGCTCTGCCAAAAGCTTGCCAAGCTAGAGTGATTATTTGCTTGATTCCTTCTTCCTTTGAGGATTTCATGGAGATCCGTTGTTCTAGATAGTTGTAGTGGTCTATTTTCTTCAGCTCTGCATTTTTGATCTTGATTTTTGTGTCTTTTTCCTTAACATGTTTGAAACAACATGACATTTGTTTTACTGAAGTTTGTGTGGAGACCAATTTTCTTGCTTTATTCATTCAGTTTGTCTAGCATTAGCTGGAGATCATGAGTTGTTGACAAAGGTTTTTTTCCAACCAGGATACCAGATACTTTCAAGAAGGAATAAAAGAATTGGTTTCAGATTGGGCTTTTGCCATTTGATCACAATGGTGATTATGTTCTTTAAAAATAAATTTGGCTTTTGTTATACTTGAATGTTTTTATTCTGTCTCCTAAAATGCAATATTACTTGCCAATAGCCTCATAAATATTTATCTTCTTGACATTACAATGTGGTTCATTCTAGAAAAGAAATTTTCTTGAAAAACTCAATAACATTTCTTATTTGCTATTCATTTTAATCTTATCTTTTTCCTCCATTCTTTGCTTTTTCACCAGAGTTAATGATTTGTGATCTCTTCCAGTAAAGAAAATATTGTTACTAATAAATGAGACAACAGACAACACAAAGTTACCGTATATACGCTTATATAGGTTACCATATACATGCTTATATAATTTGATATCTTACATAGCAAATTTACAAATTTTGTTTGGCTAACATTGACAGTCTGGGAGTTAAAACATTGCTCATCAATACATAACAAAATTCAATTAATCTACACAGATCAATTGAAGCATAAAAAATAACATTCTAACTCTTAAATTTATGGACTGCTGGTAGCTGCTCATGATTAAACCCTCCAATGAATAGTATAAAAATGAAAGAATTCTTCCATTAAGAGAATAACAAACTGCACCAAGTTCACTGGAGATACCTGTAATCAGAAATTATTTCCCTTGAGTGAAAATCAATTTTTTTTTATATGAATTTAAATGTTAAAACAAAAATATAAACCCAGTAAGACGTATTGATTTTTGATAAACATACACAATCAGCAAAATTTTTTTATTCTTTGGGGGAAGGCCATGTGTATGATATGAAACTACAACAATTGTAGGTGCAAACAAGCTTGCGCACTTATGTTGGCTACGGTATCAGTCTCCATGCCTGGGTTTCCCATATCACAACAAGAATTGGGCTCCTGTATATTCCATAAATCCATAATTTCCATGAATCTTTCCTGGTAGAACATAATTATGGAATGTGACAGATTGAGATTCATCTCTCTCTGAGTGCCTATTTATGTGTGTGAGTATCTCCGGGTGCTCCTAGTCATATTTTGGGGCTACAACCTTGAAAATTTGCATGAGCACACCACTAGGTACTATCTAAAAATGCTTTTTTTTCCCTTCAAAAAAGTGCTTTTTATGGTCCCAATGGTAATTTTAGGACCAATAATGCTCAAAACCTGTGCTGGTGGATAAAACATCTATTTTCTTTAGATAATTTTCGATCACTTTTTAGATAATGGTTCTAGTACACACTCAGGCTACGATGATTTACATATGCAACGTATGGATATCTCAGCATACTTTTACATAAGTGCAATTCAATCTACTCAACTCACAAATATGCAGTAGACATGAAATTAATTTCATATTTCATTCAAGGAAATAGAAGTTACAAAAAGCCAGCAGCAATTTTCAGGATATTTTTTTCGATTATTTCAAACCAGAAATAATAACTACAGGTCTGATTAGTCACTCAATTGAAACTATCACGTGACCAATATCTTTTGGCAGCATGCCGTGTTAGGGTGATCAGTTATAATAGTTATGGTGAAAACTTATTCATCCTGTCTGATAGAACAAATAATCTAATAGTATTACCCAATAAATCTATGGATTTCTCCAGAGAAACAGTTGCGTACCATTAGTATAAATTGCCTGAATATGTAAAGAATAGCAGTAGTATTAACAGCTTTAAAAATAGTATGAAGATGGATTAAGTGGTCTGATTTGGGAAATCACTGTGAAAATCTTCAGAGGAATTCAATTTATCATGTATATAGTATAGAAAGCCGAAGTATGATGAGTTGATGTTGAACTGTAATAAGATTTTTAAATGTTGATAAGACAAAATATTTTAATGTAATGCCCGTTAAGTTAATAAATATAGATAAATAAATAAGAAATTTGGAAAAAGTGTTGAATAATGAGTAAGTTACTTCTCATGCCTTTTGTTGGGTAGTGATCACAAAAATGCCTGAATTTGACAAAACAAAACAAGCATGAATGCTGTCAGACACAAAGTAAAGGACCAATTTAATACAAACTTACATTACAAATTGAACCATCCATTATATAACCTATGGGAGAGATTTCAAAAAACAAAAAAAAAACGCTTTTCCTTAACATGATAAGGAGTAAATATTGAAATTTTCAGCCTTCCAGCTACATTGATACAGCCTGTATGTATGATATATACATACATACATACATACATAACCAACCAGCCAGCCAGCCAGCCAGCTAGCCAGCCAACTTGAAAACTGAAGAAACCTGTGGACAGTTTTGGTCGTTGATTCGTAATGAGAACCAGGAAGATAAAAAGGTCATATTGAAATAACGACATCAAAAAACAACAATTCAAAAAGGTGAATCAAATTGTCACAGAAACTCCAAAAGAGAGGAGGTGCTGTTAGAACAATTGTAATCAGATAGCACGACTGCCAGACCTTGGCTGAGATTTACACTGTTAATGAAAAATAGGATTGGAATCTTAATTAGGAAAAAAAATCTGATAAATATGAAATACGTAGCGCTTGTTAATACAGCTGAAAAAGAATGAAGTATTTTTCAAATGTTTACAAGAGGCATTTTTGTTATTAAGATGTTGATGCAAATATTTCCAGCATTTCTAGCAACATCTTTTCTTCATATGAACTCCAAGTGTCACTTTTCAGTCAACCAAGTATTTCCTGGGCTTTCAACGACTTTGGATCACCTTTCAGCTAAATTGTGCATTCCATTTTATTAGACTTTTCCCTTATATTTTGAGAAAATTTTTCATTCAAATAAATTCATACTATCATTATTCGGGTCATTAAAGTATTTTCTCTGTCTTTTTATGACCTTATGACGCTTTTCATCATCTATCCCATCATAAAAGAACTATTCTGTTTCTGATTGGATGAATTCCTCGAGTAATCTTTTGATATCTTGAAGTTATAGCAACTGACTGCAGATCTGACAATGAAACTTCCGCAGACTGGTCTGGAGAATATACTGCATGCGGGAGACCTTCATAACCCAGCTCCATGATTATTTCTTGTGTTGCATTTTCAACATGGACATGAATGTTTCCTTACAGTAAAATTATCAACTCTCTAATGCCACTTTTCAGATAAATTGTGTATCCCATTATAAATGTTAGGGAACTCTTAGAAGTGTCTTCTAAGTTTACTTAGGCCTTTATTGCTTGTGTACGCATACACAAGAATTGAAAATCATGCTAGAATATCAAAGGCACTTTTGAAAATTTTTACTTTTCATATTTAACCTCAGAAAATTTGTGGTGAAAGTAAAGGAATGGATTAGTGAATCTTATGGTAATGATGCAATAGGTGCAAGCATGTATCAGAAATCGTTTGTAAAATTTAAAAAGGAGATTCTAATCTCAAGGAGAAAGAACCCTAATCTTGGAAAGCGAAGAATTTTTAAAGGAAGATGCAAGCACAAACAATATAGGAAAAAAGATAAGAAGTGAATCTGTCAGCTTCGGTACATTGTTTTCAAGCCTCACAAAAGATTCATAAGCTGAGAAAATGGTTCCCACATCAACTCACAGAACCAAACATTGGTCAGTGATTAAACACTTGGCAAAAGGGTGAATTTGCAATATATCTTAGTGGCAACCCTATCACATGATAGCCATTCTACCCACCATTTTATATTGTAAGCGAGTGCAGGCCACTATATGATTCATTTGTCAGGTGGTGCACTTGACCATAGAGGCCTGACCCCAGAGTGATACCTTCAAATAATTGTGTAGTCTTTTTGTATCGGTACATTAAGTTGGGGTTACATACAACACTTGTACAGCATCATTATTGTTTAATGTTTATAAGGTTTAAACTTTCAAATCGCTCGTCAGCAGTGGTCCACATGGGTGCAAATGCTCCATTTACCCCCCTAGCTCACGCCCATGAGTCATTGGCAGTGGTAGATGTATTTATCACAAAAATCCATAACAAAGAAAATCAAAGCTAGAGCCACAGCAGCACTCAGCATCTCAACCTAAACGTAGATTCTACTTAGAAAAACAGTTCTTCTCTGTACTTGGTTGGATTCATAGGAATTCTTCTTAACAAATTACTGGAATTTGGAGAAAAAGTTACTGTACAATGCTACAGTGAGTAATTGCCAGGGTTGAACAATGCATTTGAAAGAACTTTTCCTTGATGAGAAATTTGAACAGCTATTTTACTGTGTAAAATTTTCATGTTGAAAACGCAGAAGAGCAAATAATCATAGAATTGAAATATAACATTTGTCCATAGGATGCATATTCTCTAGACCTCTTATCTTCAGACTATTTCTCTGTGCAACTCACCTTGTCTGGTCAGTGCATTCAAAAAATTCAAGATATTAAAAAATTCCTTGAAGAATTAATTGAATCAAAACAAGAGCCATTTTTATGATTGAATACACAATACACAAAAGGCATCATGAAGTGATAGAGAGAAAGAAAATACTTTTATGGCTGAATAATAATGTTACAAATTTATATGAATAAAAGATTTCAGAGTTACCCCTGGTTGAGAACCTCTGATATGAAGCCTTTACAAAGGATTGATTTTGATGTTGTCTGCAAAATATACAAAGTAATTTCATTGTAGAGGGTAATTAGTAAAGAGTAATTAGTAGAGTATAATTAATCTTATATAATAAGTGCAGTTGAGAAGTCTTAACACATTCATTGGTAAGAATTTTTATCGTCTAACTCCAGTCCCAACCTAGAGTTTATTTTTTTCTTTTCCTAACATTATAAGAACAACAAGAACAATCTTCACCAAAATTAGCATTCCCCTATTTCGATTTGGAATCACAACCAACTGATTGGTAGTTGTGCCTCTTAACAAATGAATTAAATTGACAAATCTTAGATATCCTCCAAAATTTCTGTCAGAAATGTGCAAGGATCTATTTCATTCTGATGAATAGATATATCCATAAAACTGACATTTCCCAATCATAATTAGAAATCATGATCGAGTGAGTTGTAACTGGCTCTTTTACAGACTGAACCAAATTGACAAGTCTTACATAACTATAAAATTTATCTTACAGATACACAAGGGTTTATTTGAATCTGATAAATAAATACATTTATACAAAAAAATGTGTCTTTATAATTTTTCTATTTATCATATATATACAAAACAAAAGTTGCTGTGATCGTTTTCAGTCAGAATTGAAGTTGGAGTGGAATTTGAGGCTACAGCAGCCAGGCTTGTTTTCTACTCATTTTCTCTCCTTCTTCTTTTGGGGTAGGTTTTAGATTGGCTGTTACTTGCTTGGCACAGTGCAATAATATAAATTTTAATTGTCATGAATCAATGTTTAATGATATTAGAGAGAGGTGGGAGAGAGATGGAAAATGTGGGAAAGGTGTTAGTGCTTCAGGTTAGTTGTTGATGTGTTTAGGCCTGAAATATAGGTAAAAAAATAGAAAAATTTTATCTCTGTTTTACTGAGATTGCCTCACAAAGTCCTAATGATTCAGCTAAACATTGGAGACAGATCCTCAGGAGGCTTAGCCAACCGGTGAGCACCTCCCTAGGGTCTGTGTCCTTTGATTAGCTGGATTGTTCAAACAAAGAACTTTGAATTTTGGCCTGAAAAATCTTTGGATAACAAAGAAAGCTGTCTGTTAGCTCAGTTGTAAAAGAGGCCCAGATAAGGTAAGATACTAGTGTGAGTGAGCAATTACAGAAAAAAAAGGGTCTGAATTAGACTGGGGTGAAAACGGTTCTCAAGATATGCCAGACTTTGGGTACAGACACATAGAAAGTTAAGAATCTCCAAGTTTCTGAGCTTTGCCAAAGCCAAAAAGTAGTGACATTCTGTAGTGAATTACACAGGCTTGTTCTTCAACATAGAAATTTGTAATTGGATGTAAACCTGCTCTTTCTTTCTCCTCACAAAATATGAACTTTGTTGTAATTAATTTCTCTCAAATGAAGGAAAACAGTATACATTCAACAGGAGGTCCAATGCACTGAAGACAAAAAAGTTATTCCCCTTGAATGTACACTTTAGTGTATTCAAGGGAAGTAACTCCTTCGTCTTCTCCGTTGGACACCACTGTTGTATCAGTACTGTGAAAACTATATGTATGTCTGTGCCTTCTCTCCTGATTTCATCCAGCATTGAAATGCATTCACTACATATCATATCTTTCCCCTCTCTCTCTCGTATTTTATAAATGACACTTCATTTTCATGGACTTGGGAGTTGCTGCATTTTCAATCGATCAATTGTCACCGAATTAACCAGGGAAATTTGTAGGAAAAATGCACCTTACAGATAGGTGAAGAGCAGTTCATGCAGATGGATGCATGATTAGGTTACAAATGTAATATGCACAGAGTGTAATAATCCACAAAGGTTGCAGATGGATGGTGATTCTTTGTCCATCTTGCGGTCAGGAGTAAGAAAATACAATGCAACTTGTTGGTCAAAAGTTGAAAACTCTCACCTTATTCAGACATAGAAAGGAGAGGTTAAGAATGGTTGAACAAATGACAAGGTATCCTCACTCCAAATCATTTGGGCCTGACTCATCCCAAATCATTTAACCATCTCCAACAATGTGGTTGTAGCACTTTACTCTGTGCTCATGGTGCTGTGTACTTAGAAGGCAGAGACAAACAAATACCAAATACTACCTAAGGGTGAATGCACTCTCAAATGCTTCCTGGTAGCTTTATAAATGCATTCCATGGTCAAAGCCACATCAGCGCATATAACCATATGATCTGTGTCATGTCCTTGATAACCTACTTAGTGGTATGTTATGCATTCATTTAATCCTTTGATTACACCATCCATGACCCTTTTTGGTGAAGCTATGTTGCTGAATACATTACAATGGTACAATAAATACAAGACAAATTTTTCAAAGTGCCAGTTTAAAATCTATTTCACTATCACCAGCTTGCCAGACCAGTGCTAAATACAGTATAAGTAGATGACAACATCAAAATGAAAATGTAGCGTGTGTTAGGATTATGAAAGTACAGTCTTCAATCTCCTTCTCCTTGTTTTCTCTGATACAACCTCGTGCTATATTTTGCTATAGCACTCCTCCATGCATAAACAAAGGCAGACGTATGCATATACCCAGATGAAGGACAGACACACATGATTATGCAAGCGTTTGCAATTGCATTCATATGACATTATCACACGCATGCACGTGCATGTGTTACTTTTTTGTAAATAAGACTATCAGATAATTGAATTTTTTGAATTACAGCAACGGTAAAAGGCAATAAAATTTTTCAATTGAATTCTAGAAATATTTTTTTTTGACTGGCTTTTCAATTATATTCAATATCAGTGTCACTTGATTTAAAATTGTTGTGTGGAAATTTTTTTAGACGCAACTGGTTATATGCCTTACAAAATGAAAATCAATTTAATCTTTTCAGAGAGATTTTTTTTCATTCATTTTAAGGTGAATTTTAGAGTGTTTTTAAATTTGAAAAAAAAAAGCTTCTAAATCATTTTCTTTAAGCTTAAAATTGTTGAATATTTTTCCAACTCATATTGAAAACAGAAAATCATTCATTGTGATAGATTTTCTCCAAGGCCGAAACTGCTGAATATTTTTCCAAGTCATATTAGAAACATAGAAAATCATTCATAGATATCTGGCCCCTAAGGATATTTCTTCGCATTTTTGTGTGAGCTTTTTTAAGGCCAAAATTGCTGAATATTTTTTCCACTCGTATTAAAAACATGGAAAATCATTCATAAATTTCTGACTGATTGGGATGCTCTTCCTTTATTCAATAGAGCCATAACTTGGGTTAAATGAGAGCAAATGATATTCATATATGCAGGTAAACAGGCAGGGATTGCTAGCCTGTGTTAACAAGAGTGCATTAAAAGAGGTGAACAAATTTAGTAAGATTGAAACAGTGCACAGCAGGTTGGTGCAGTACCTTGAGAAATTTAAAATTACAGAGGCCAGTGAAATTTCAAATCCCTGCTGAGTGAAGGAACCTAATTATAGGTTGGCAGATTAGTGAAGGTCTATCGTATTAAGTATTTGAATTAAGTTATAGATATGATAGAGTATTCTTCATCAAAAGGATTTGGGGCTAAACTCTCTTAAAATGATATATATTCTCATTGATCATCTACTCCATTCCCAGCCATCCTGATTAGCTGCTGGACCCATGCAGACAGGGAAGAGAGAGAAAGGCTAAAGACATCCACTATTCTCCATCATTATAATTGAAGTCAAGTACAAGTCATGACTTCAGACCCTGCAGCACACCACAGTTACTACACCACTCAGAAATGAAGACATAGTTATCTGACCTTGAAGAACGAACAAGATATTCTCATTTCTGGCATATTTATTTGATCTGACCAAAGCGAATCCAACAAAAAATATTTACAACTCAGAAGATTTTAATGATTTAATGAAATACTGTAAAAATATGTATCATGCTCTATATGTGTATGTTAGCACTACAGACACAAACTCACACAAATATATACAAAAGTACAGATATAGAGATATACACATATATACTACCTTAGCACATGTATATATACATACACTCACATATATATATACATATGTGTACGTATATATATAGGTACATGTGTGTGTGCATTCTAAGGCTATGTTTATATATACATATATTTTATTTTTATTATATATCGCGACACTTTGTCCAGATGTTTCATTGTCTTACAACTTGTCAAGCGAATATTTATAGATTTACGTATATATATAGATAGATGTGTGTGTACACGAACATGTGAGGCCAATATCAATACAATCCAGGAATTGATGGTTAGGTAGCACTTTTCCTACGGACAGAATTGCCAAATATCACTTCAGGTTCCTTTGACAGACAGTCTAGTTTCCATTGCAGGTTGTACTCTTGATGGAGGGGTAGATCAAAGATGAAGGAATATTGAATTAGATTCTACATGGGTTGAGTTTATTAATCCAGTAGGGCTTTGGAAATAGAGGTGCCAGGAAATCAGTAGAGGGTTTCTTTCTCTCTTCCTGCTTTCTATCCTTATCTCTCTTTCTGTCTCTCTTTCTCACCTTCTCAAATAGTGCAGTTTTGATTTGTGCGGATTTTGATTTAGTGATGTCGTCTGGCTGCAAAAATTAAAGTAAGGAAGCATAAATTTGAAAAAAAACATTAAATTATGATAAGACCTTGAATTGTGCAGTTTTGAACTGTATGGAAAATTTTGGAATTAATGGTGAGGAAAGAAACGGGGATATTTCTGTGTTGGGTATTTCTGACATCCAAGTCTAAATGAAATATTTCTAAATTTGGCCAACCTTGGATAAGTAAAACTGTGATTAGCCATCAGGTAGATAGCGAGGCCCTACTGTATAAGTATATGCACCATAATATATGTATAAACATGATTGGATTCTGTCAAAATTGAATCTGAGAGTAACAACTTTTTCCTGCCCAAGTAAGCGAGGTAGTTATGGGGTAGTGGTTTGCCCAAGTGCTTGCTCACTCACTTACTCTCTCCCCTCTCCCTGGTAATGGGAGAGAATATAAGGAAAAGTGGATGTATATCATTTCAACATGGTTTGGAGTGGCATAAGTCCTCAGTTGTGGGACATCCAATGTGGAAGTTAAAGTGTGTTATCTTCATTGGAGTAAAATAAATTCAATCACTTAGCCTGCTAGCCAGGAACGTCTTGGTCAACAGCACGACCAAGCAATTAATTTGATGTCATTTTTACATTCAGATTCAATGGTTCCATTTTCTATGCGATCAAACTGCAGAGCACCTGAACACCATATAGAGCTTTGCATCGCACTTAGACTGTCATTCGAGGACCATTAGTGAACTGCACAAATCTGAAATAAAGAATCGAGGACTTCTTGACGGTCAGTTTGATTCTCACCGGATGATCCATTATATTGGCCTAGCATCAATGTTTAATCTCATTCACTCATTCAAATGTACAGAGACATGCAAGAAGTAAATAGACAGCGTTAGTTTTATGTTGACTACAACCCTTGTTTTAAAGATTCAAAAGTGGCAGAAAAATTTTAATTACCACAAGATGAATGAAAACTTCACCAACTTGGTTACTATGGATGGAAGCCCCTTTTAATCATTCCCCTAAAATGAATTCTATTGTATATGTGTGGACAATATTAAATGAGAGCTTGTGTGAGAAGCCGGAAAAGCCAGTAATATATTCAGATTTGCTAATATCTTACGCCAATGATGGTCTGATACACCTCAAACCGCAATTTCAGAACAAATTATTTCTATACCAACGAGTTATTGTTCTCGAAATGGCTGAAGGAAAGTCAAAACTTCATGTTGTACTGTGAATGCTAAAATAATGTTGAAGCAAAACTGTTGTTGCCTATTTACTTCTGGCATGTCTTTCTATAAATGTTACAGTGAAATTGTGATTTGGTAAAATCCATAGGAAATTTGTGAAATCCCTGAAAAATTTCAGTAATTTCATGAAAACCCTAGTTTCACAATTAGTGAACTAATGGTTATCAAGCGTATGGTGTAGACAGTTACTACTGTTCTGAAGTCAACCTTTACTTGTTGCCCAAATGATGTAGCCTTGGGTCAAACTAAGATAAACTTAACATATAAACTTATTATATTCTGTTCCAGTATCCACAGTGTACAGCTTAGTTTTACAATCTTACTGTAACATATAGTAATAGAAATTTGCATTAAGTGGTTGAAGCAATTTTTCTCTCTGAAAATTGCATTTCGACCCAAGAAAACAGTTCTATGCCTTAGATATTTCACTGGTGCAGATTTCAAACCATATCTTCAAAGAGTTCCATGAATCTGGAAGGAAAAAACAAATATCTATAATTTTAAAGAACAGAAGCATAAAATGAAAATGAAAAGACTGTTGCATTTTCTTTTTATCCCCACTCAGAAACTAACCAAAAACTGGTTCTGAACATAGGAAATGAGTAATTCTTTTTATCAATTTTAATTTTTTATTCTTCTCAAATCTTTTTCTTTACAAATGATGCAAATATTTCTTACAATGAAATTAATTTTGTTTAAGGCATTGTTTCATCACATATCCATAAGTCAATAAAACAGTAATAATATATGATGTAGTTGGCATTGACCAAAAGTAAAATGTAAACTTTCAATTGTTCCCTCTAAGAATGAATAAAAGTTGAATACTCAAATACCAGTTTTAAGTTACTCTTCACTAGAAACTCTCATTGAATAAGTATCTCTCTTTTGCTGCTAAAAACATAGCCCATCAGAAGAATTTTGACTATGAAGAGTAAAAATGGCTAAAAAAAACACATAGATAATCAATATTTAATTAACACAAATTAATTTTGAACATAAAGAGTAAAAATTGCTAAAAAAGATTCATATGTAATCAATATTTGATTATCATAAGGTGATTTAGAACAGAGTGAAAATATAATCGATATTTGATTAACAAACGAGAATCTGAAGAGAATTTGATCAATATTTTGTTGTTTATTCTCACTTTTGAGGTTTATAAACATTAACATGTCAATCACTATTTCATGTTTCATGCCTGAATTTATATGTTCAATGATAATTTTAATATACAGGTCTGGTCAGTCACTCTATAAAAACCGTCATGTAACTAATGACTTTTGGCAGCATTCCATGTTGGGGGGGGGGTGAACAACTAAAAATTGGAAAAGGGGGAATCAATCAATATTACTTCTCTTGCCTTTTGTTGAGTGAGCAATGATCACCAAAAATGTCTGAATTTTCAAAAAACAAGCATGAATGCTGCTGGACTCAAACTAAGGGATCAATTTAGCATAAACCTAAATTACAAAATGAATGCCATTAAAACCTTTCTAGGGGGAGTATTTCTGAAGAATAAAACACCAGTTGTTTTTTCAGAACATAGTAAGGAGTAAATGTTGAAATTATCAGCCATTTTTACATACATAGCTAGCCAGACAGACCAACTTAAAAACTAAAGATACCCTTCCAGTTTTGATTACAGTTTTGGTTGACAGAATCTATTAAACATTATCATATTAATAAAAGCAACCAGCCTTTCTTGTCTGTTAATAAAATTAGCCATGACTATTAAGTTGTTTGAAAATTAATATTGCATTTTCAAAGAGATAAAAACAGGTGCAAATCAATGTCAGGTTGAACTAGTGCAAGGCCTGTAGTATATATTCTAAAGCGGCCCTGAATTTAAAAGAATACACAAAAACAGGTCTGGTTAATCACTCAATAGAATCTTTCAGATGACCAAGGTCTCTTGGCCACATGTCATGTTCATCATCAGTCTTTTAACGTCTGTCATTAGACATAGACCTTCCCCAGGATTTGTCACAATTCTCTATCATGGGCATCGCGGAGCCAGTATTTTTTTAATTTGTCTAGTTCATCTCTCCATCTTGTATTTTGTCGGCCTCGGTTTTGCATGTGGTCTCTGAGGATCCATGTTGTGAGTCGTGATGTCCATTGGTTGTCCGCCATTCTTGCAACATGGCCTGCGCATCGCCATTTGAGATTTTAATAGTTTCTATGATATCTCGGACTCCCATTTTCTTCCTGATATACTGTGCAGTCTTGTGATCTCTCCATGTGAGGTTGAGCATGATTCTCTCATGTGTGCATTGTGTACTTCTCAGTTTGCAGGTTATTCTCCTGGTTAAGTTCCATTTTTCAGCTCCATAAGTGACTATCGGGAGAATGCATTGGTTGTATACTCTTCTTTTAGGATTATTGGAATCGTCTGGAAGGGTGAGCTTGCTCTGCCGAAGGCTTGCCATCCTAGAGTGATTCTTCACTTAATTTCCTCTTCTTTTGAGGATCTCATGGAGATTCGTTGTCCTTGGTAGATATAGTGGTCTACTTTTCCCAGTGATTGTTGCGCATGATTTTCGTTTTGTCATTTTTTTGGCCAGTGATAACTTAGAAATGTCTGAATTTTTGAAAAACAGGCATGATACAAACTAAGGGATCAATTTAGCATAAGCTTATATTACAAATTGAATGTCCTACTCAAAACCTATTTAAAGGGAGTATCAAAAAGAATCAAGAAATCATGATACACATGATACATGGCCAGCCAGCTGGACCAGCTTAAAACCTGAAGAAACCTGTGTTGAAGGTTTAGAGACAGTTTTGGTTGACTGTCAAGATCTCTAAATTTTTACTCACATAATAAATCTTTTTTCATTTGCTATACAACCAGGCAATATGATGTACGTCTGATATTTCAATAATAGTATTACTTACATTTTCATGTTGATCTTTGTGCCATGGCTATGACTTCAGTTTCAAATACTTTCTTATCTATGCATCAAATTTGTATCTCATAGAAACCACACTTCCATTATTCACTCTATTTATATTATGCTAATATAGTAATAGGATGGGAATTGATAGCCTGAAGGCATTTAGCGCAGGCCCTTGAAAATGTAGGGCCTGTAGCATATGCAACATGGAACCGAGCCAAGAGACTGATCCTCAAACTGAGATCCATACAATGTGCACATGTAAGAATCATGCTCAATCTCATATCAAGAGATTACAAGACAGCACAATATAATATGGAAGAAATGAGAGTCCAACACATCATAGAATCTGTTAGAAAACTCAAATGGCAATGGGCTGGTCATGTTGAAAGAATTGCCGACAACCGATGGACATCATGATTTTCAATGTGGATCCCCAGAGATCACATGTGAAACTTGGGCCGGTAAAATACAAGATGGAGAGACGAACTAAACAAGTTCAGAAAGTATTGGCTCTACAAATCCCATGGTAGAGGTCAGGTGAATCCTGGGAAGGTCTATGTCCAATGACGGATGCTAAAAAACTGGTGATGATGATGATATGGCACTGGTGCAAATATAATAAGAAACCTTCAACAGCAACCGTCACAATAACTGGAAACTCAGGTTCCTTCAGGCTGGCTGGCTGGTTGGCTGGTTGGCTGGTTAAGTATGCATGTATCACAAGTATAGGCCACACCACTGGAACTAGAGGGCTGAAAATTCAAACATTTACTCCTTATTATGTCTAGGGATTTTTGGTTTTCTTTAAATTCTACCCCTAAATGGATTTTTAGTGGGGGTAGTTAAATTTGCTATGTAAGTTTTCCCTAAATTGATGTCTTAGTTGGTGTCCAGTAGAATTGATGCTTATTTTTTGAAAATTCAGACTTTTTTCTGATTACTTTCCAGCAAAAGTTAAGAGAAGTAACTTCTTTTTTTTTTAATTGATCACTCCCCTGATACAGCATGCTGGCAAAAGATAATAGTCACTTGACGGTTTCTAATAAGTAACTAACCAGACTTGGTGAGTTAAATTCCATTAATCAACAACATAATGACTGTCATTAACAGATTCATTATCCTAACATGAAGAAAATTTGTCCATCCCTCCCGGGTGAGATTTCAGTGTTTTTGATGAATGATCTGAATTAACATCATCTTCATTTCTAACTCTCTTGGCAGTAAAATAATGTTCAAGTAATCAAAACAAATGACAGGTCTGGTTAGTCACTCAACTAAAACTATCATGTGACCAACAGCTTTTGGCATGACATGTTGGATGTGATCAATTAAAAATTTTGAAAAAGGGCTGATCAATTGATAAGTTTTTTCTCTCAGCCAGGAGGATCCATGAACAATCCCTTCCCCTGACAATGACCTTGGTAGAGGAATGCGTTCTCTGAGTACCATCTAGTTTTATTGTATAGTTTTTTTAATGATACTGAATGAAAACATTTTCATAGTACCCAGACTTATCTACTTCATATTATTTCATGGAGTCATAACTGAAAAACTAAAGATGAGTAGGATTGTTAGTAAATGTAGGCTCATGTCATCATATTCAATGATATAGGAGAATAATGATGAATAATGTATTAGTACAAAAGATCACCAACATTCTAGATATCCTGGGAATAGAGCAAGTTCTGGTAAGTGGGGATGACACCATGAGTAACCAACTCAGGTTACACCAACCATAGGCTTATCACTGCTTCTGTGTTTTTCGTTGAGTTGAGCTTTGTTATGTCATAATGGAGGATGAAGCACTTTCTGTTCACTAAAGCTGAGCATTTCTGGTGTATTGCACTGCTGACGTGATCGAGTTGTTGGCAATAAAGATCTGTGAGGATGGTTTCCTCAGAATCCAGGAATTCACAGTGGTTGATTCCTGTCAAGTTCAACCAGATGCATAGCAAGTTACACTGTACATTCTTGTGAATAAATCTACCACCACTCTCTTGAGTTATCCCTGCTTGTTCTGCTTAAATGTTAAAATGAATTTGAACATCAAAAAAAGATATTGATATTTTTTAATATAATAATCTTTTTAGGACCGTACAATTCTCCGACTTCAATAAGAAGTGTAGACACATCCATCCTATTTGTTATAATCAAAAAAACACAGAACTTTCTAATTTTATGTTACCATATTTTCCTTCTTCAATAACATTACCATTCCAATTTTATCCGTTATAACTACTAATAAAATCTTATTTTCTTAATTAGTGCTAGACAGTCTTACAGAAGAGGGACTTTTGAGCTTGATTTATTTTCATAAAAGATATAAAACATATTGAACAACCGCTGCCATCCTTAATATATCTGTTTGTGGTTGTATGTTTATGTGTTTGTGTATTCCAGTGCTCCTGGTCATACTGTTCTGTCTACAGACTTGAAAATTGGCATCAGTACTTTACTCAACCCTTGTAAAAATGTTCATTGATTCGGGGAAAAAAAGCTTTTTTGATGCCTCATGACAGGTTTATTTATAACACCTACATTCTGGAGGTTCTAGATATTTATAGATATTTTTTTTTAATCTTCTTTGGATTTTTTCCTCTGGAAAACATCAGAAAAGTCATAAATAGAATTTACTCAGACCTTATTTATTCTCTGATTGAATTTTTTGACATGACTTCAAATTTTGACTCGAAATTTTCTATTGTATCAGTTACTCATGTAAATCTGGCTATTCTATTTTCGTACCCTACTTGTTCATTATAAATTTTATCTATTCATTCTTAAAATATCAAATCACTGCAGCCCTTCAAATGGCCCACCCAATCAACTGGTCAAATGGGTTAAGGATTCTTCTCTCTTTACTCATCTGTGTCTGTCTGTGTCTCCAGGAGCTCCAGGTCACATTCTGGAGGCTACAACCTTCAAAATTTGCACTAAAAATCTACTTTCGGGGGTCTCTGATTATTTTGAACCAATAATGCTCAAAACATGTGCTTGTATTTTTTCAGATTATTTTCCATAAAAGATCTATTTTCTTAGATGATTTTTTTGATAATTAGTTCTAGTACAAGCACGGGCTACAGTGATTCATTTATGTGAGGTACAGATATATTGTATTTGGTTAAGTATATCTACTTTTTTTGTATGCATTTAAATTGAGGCACAATGCAGCTAAATTTGGGAGGTGTGTAAATTTGGAATTTGCAGAAAGAACTGCTAATGAGTCAACAATACAATAGTGATTTCAGGAATAACGCTCCAGAGATGAAAATATTCAAAACGAGCTTTGATGAAAACATATAAACACTATGACCAATCGAGAAAAATTGTGAAAAATGACTTTAGAGCGGTGATTTTCAAATGAGGGGCTACTGGCAACCAGGCAATGAATTTTCTCTAAGAAGGAATTGTAGCCAGTGGAATAACATAAAATAGACAAGCCTGGTTGCTGCAGATTCAAATACTACTCTAACTTCTATTCTAACAAAGTGACATTTTTGCAATATACTGAATAATTCCTCATTGTGTAAATGGTTCCTTCATGGCTTTATAGGTCTTTAAATCATTTCTCCAACACGAATAATACTTTATATGTAATAATGATTTAAGCACATTAACAACAGCTTTGTTATTTACATGAAATGGATGCTGTTCCGTCACTAGTTGTTCATATGTCCTATTTTTCCTTGGTAAGTTTTGTTCTTACTTTTTCATTCAAGTGCGTATTTTCTATGTGGATTCATACACATTCCATAAACAAGGCCAAAATCTAATATTTGATACATATATAAAAATACATATATATATATATAATTATATATATATACACACACACATGTATATATATATATATATATATATATATATATATATATATATTTGATACATATATAAAAATACATATATATATATATAATTATATATATATACACACACACACACATATATATATATATATATATATATATATATATACATATATATATATATATATATATACATATATATATATATATACATATATATATATATATATATATATATATATATATATATATATATATATATATATATATATATATATATATATAAGGGAAGATTGGTTTTGGAGGCATTCCCTAGAAAATCTAAATATTGAAAAAGGTTCCCTGTAAAGTTGAAGTTTGAAAACCACAGATCTAGAATCATAAGTCGGGCTTGCCAAGTCTAGAATATCTCCAATGACCATTTCTCATCAAATGGAAGTGAGTGGGTAGGTGAAAAAAATTGGACAAATGAATTTCACATAAATTGACATAAAATCCTTGTCATTTTGAGATGCGCTCATCACTGTATACTCACAGCAGTAGCAACTCATTTCTGAAATGTGTCATTACAGAGGAAGCCACTTAATGTGACAAGGTCTTTTAGATAATACTAACCGGCAGATAACATTAAGTGAAGGTTATGAAATGCAGAACAATTTACATTTATCATTATGAATTCATAGTTATATTATTAGATTCGTTGCAATAAACAACTTTTCATTATAAAAGATTGATATGATTAATGCGAATATTTTGATAACAATTAATTTATTTTGAATGAAGTGTTTGCATATCAAGTCAGAAATTGCCTTTTGGATGATTTTCTAATAAAATATGTAATATGTTTTATTTAACTTATAATAATGAAATAAGTTTTTAAAAATTAATTAATATTTAAATGAAAGAAATTTTGAAGATTAAAGTCACATTTAATTTATTAACAATACATTATATATTCCCTAGATTTTAGATATATATCTGGAGAATCTAGATCCTTGTAAGTGGTTTCTTTAAATGTTTTTGACTAAATTTCTGATGTAAACTTGAAAATAAAGTTGGCAACTCTGTCCTTTCTAAATCTTCACACAAGAAAAGAACCAAAGCATCTATGGTCTGACTTTCAGGCTTTTTCAACAGAATAAACCAGAGAATGTGTCTGACAGAAGGAAAAAAATAAGTGGAAAATATATTGATCAGAACAACCTATTTAGTTCAAGATTCTCCATCCTCATCTTTCCATACGGATTGTACAACTGGAGAAGGCCATAGAATTGTGATAATGACAAACGTAACAAAAAAACGAAATCAATGGTTTGAACAATTCTTGGAATGAGTCTTCTAACTAATGATGAAAAATGGATCTTTTATGATCAAATGATATTTTCATTAAAAAAATGATCTTTTTCTTTAAAATATGATTTTACGCTTCCCTTTCAAGATCCAATATTTCAAGTATTACAACCTGAAATCAAAGAATTATCCTTCTAGTCCTGTTTATTCTTAAGATGTCATAATTACAAAGGTTGTATAATGGTTTTAAAATAGATACACAAATGAACATATTATCATTGAAAGCTTTGTATCACCAGTAAATCTGCATCATATATAATAGATATTCCCTTGTTATTCTTGGATTGAAATAAATATTGCCTGAAGTTCTGAGAAACATCGTCATTATTCTATCAATTACCCAAATTAACATTCTCATTGTCAGAGCCAGCCCAAGGCATAAGTGAACTAAATGGCTGCATAGGGACCCAAGGTTGTCAGACGGCTTCCAAGAGTGATATAGGGGGCACAAATAAAATTCTACTTCGGGCTTCAGAAAGACTTGGACTGGTCCTGTTCATCCTTAGGCTGAAATGTTCTTCAGCCTTCACCAGGCGTATGTTGCAGCCAGTGGTCTTTGAGTGTCACTCAACATACTTTTTGGACCAGTATCTTTATCCTTACTGTTTTTATTACAACACATCAGCTGATATGTTCTTCAGTCTTCATCAGGTGTACATTGTTTCATGTAACCTTTGAGTGTTGGCATGACACTTTAACATTTGATTCTTGGAGATAATCCAAGTGAGAATAAGGTTTCATTTTTAAAAATGATAATTAATGATCACTTGGTTCAATATACACCAAGACGGGCAGAAGAACGTATCAGCCAAAATGTTGTGAATAAAAACAACAAAGGTGAGGATGCTAATACAAGTGATTTTTTTGTCTGTTGATTGTTTCTATTTCTTTTTTCCATCCCATCCACACAATTACATAACTGAACTGACTCTATTTCTTCCCAGATCAATCTCCCATGTATGGTATGGATCAACTTGAACTGCATATGTTCAGGCTGTGCCAAAACATATTCCTCCCTGAAAAAACAAAGAAGGTGCTGAAATTACCAATGCCTGCATATGCTTGAGGTGTACATCTTGACCTAAACGCCTGGTGCTGAAGCCCCCTAGTGGAACTGTGCGCCTCAAGTTACTGGAGGATTCAACTGTTGGTTGTCTGGGCCGGGTCTTGACATATGGCCTGCAAAAGCCCATGTGATTGGAGATGGACAAATGAAAATTATTATATTGTATCCACACATCTTTTTGCATGGCTCTATTTTCTCCTCAGCGAGAAGTGAGTGATGCCAGTGTTGGCATAGGTACATGTTTTACTTCCATTATTTCTGTACTTCATGACCTCTGTTGAGAGGCAGCTTTTAGTAAAATACAAAATGCACTAATATATCATGACATTAACTTAATCAAATGCCAGTCATCTGCACTCAAAAGATAACATTTTCTCAGTCCTTTTCAAAGATCCCTCTCCTCTCTCTCTCTCTCTCTCTCTCTCTCTTCCACTCTCTCTCAGTCTGTTCATGTCTATCTACATCTCTCAGTCTGTTCATATCTATCTATTCATATATCTATCTATCTATCTGTTGATATCTATCTATCTAGCTATCTGTTGATATCCATCTATCTATTTATCTATCTATCTCTTTCTCTCTCTCTCTCTCTCTCTCTCTCTATATATATATATATATATGTATATATGTATATATATATATATACATATATATATATATATATATATACACACACATATATATATATATATATATATATACACACATATATATATATATATATATATATATATATATATATATATATATATATATATATATATATATATATATCTTCTTTATAGCAATGTGAATTCACTTATTTATCTCCTTGATCAATTCTGAAGAAGATATTTAGAATGATAGAAATAAAAAAATTGCCTTTTTTTTTTCATTCAACAATTTAATTTCATTAAAAAAGCATTTCTCAAAAATTTTGTATTCGGAACCACGAAACCTAACTAAATGCATGCTTTGTTGTGCTGACTGCAATAAAATTTCATTCTTCTTACATAAAGTTCCTGTTTTCAGCTCTCAAAACCAAGTGATCAGAAGCAAAATGGCTATTTGTTCAAATACTTTTGACAAATACTGTATACACAGTATTGTTCTTTCAGTTGTCATTTTCTATTTGATTTGAATAAAGTCCAAAATCTCTTGAATAGATATGAAAAATTATTAAAAGCCATTCTGTTCAGTATTGATTCACAGGGTTGGCCCTAGGTACTCGTCAACACAGGCAGTCACACAGGCTAAGTGCTAAGGGGCTCCTGTCATGTGTCTAAGATAGTAAGATTTTCCAACACAAATAGAAAAATGGGGAAAATGAATAAATCAAACAGATTAAAAACAGAAATTTCCCTGATGTGAAGTCAGATTTTTCAAGAACATCTGACACTGAAATGCTTCCTGTTGAGGTGAAACTAAGAGAAACAATTGGCAATGGTAATTTTCGTGCCCAACGACAAGCTCAGTCAGGCTTTTAAGGGCACCAACTTGCTTAGGTGCCAAGACCCCCAGGGCCAGCCTGTCAATTTCCAAGTATATTATCTCTAAAACACCTTGAACTTAACGATCCTTATATTCAATAGGTATTGGTTGACTATCACTGTGATAAGCTTAAAATGGCTTATTGGGGGGGTAAATGCACTTTATATCCATACCACACATAAATGAATTACCATAGCACATGCTTGTACCAGAGCTGATTGTCTAAAAAAAATTATCTAAAATTATCTAAAAAAATAAATCTTTAAAAAAATACCAACATGAGATTTGGGCATAGTTGGTCCAAAATGACTTTAGAGACCACCAGAAGGCATTTTTTTGAAAAAACATTAAAAAGAAAATGTGATGGTACTAAGTTATGTACTCATCCAAATTTTCAAGGTTATAACAGCAGAAATATGATTAGGAGTGGTCAGAGACTCAGACAGAAACAGAGATGAGTAGAGAGAGAAAAATATGTCGCCCATTTGACTGGTTGGTCAGATGGGCCATTTATAGGGCTAAGGTGATTCAATTATGATTATTTAAGCCAGACACTTTTGTCAAGACACAAGGCACTATGATGCATCATCTATCCTAATCCCAAACTTATCTAGTCTTGAGGATTGCAACCTGGGAAAGCACCTCCCCATTACTCTAATAGGGAGGATCAGAAGCTATCCAGATGCTTTCATGACAATGGACACGGGAACGGTGCAATTTTGTCCTTGCCCACTTACATACATGGGAGACCCTACATTAAACCTGACCTTGTGTCAAGTATGTTCTCAATAAGAGGCAAATGAGTACAATGATCTAACCTTAACTGATCAGCAGTGTAAAATGTTTAACCACTTTCAATAAAGCGTCTTTAATACTTCACATGATGAACAGTAGATACTGCCAGCAAGCTGTTTGAGGTACCTCATTAATCCAAAGATTTAATTCCATTCAATAATTATGAGGAGTTTCCTTTTCTTCCGTGTTGATGTTGATGGAGGAGTTGAATTATTTGTTGACCAACAGAAGGCATAAAGGCGGTCAGTGTATGTCAACAGTGTCCGTTGCAAGTGCAGAAGGAATACAAGCATTGGATGTCGGCCAGCAGAGTTGTCATGGCAACTGCTTCCCCGCGGGGAATAACATCTGATAATCAAACTATTAAAGATATCCTTTATGACCGATCCAAACAGATGGTCATCATTAATCGGACAAGCAATGTTAATGATCTCTAAATTATTGAGATACGGGAACACCAAATGGAGAGATTCAGATCAGATTAGCCACTACAGAACTGGTTTGAAATACCACGAATCTCAATGGATCTGCTTTAATTACATTCCCCTGACACTTTATGAGATCTTGATGCTAATAGTTTTGGAAATAATGTAAACTGGATCTGAGGAAATTCCATGGTGTTGACAACTAAGATTATCCATTGTCTCTTGTCTCTGATCTTTTCTCACTCTTTGCCGGTATCTTTTCATTTTCTCTGTTTGAAATTTCAGTCTTAGTTGTCTGTAGATGTTTTTAGCTAAATATTATACATAGTTTCAGATGCAAAAATCTTCCTACTCCTCAGTTAAATACTTGACTTCATTTTCTACCCTCTTTCTTCCAATCCTCTTATTAAGCTACCTAACTTTCTTTTCTGCTTTCTTTCTTCTGACTCTCATTAAACTATAGCTTTCTTTTCTGAACTCTCTCTCTCACTCTCTCTCCTTCTCTACTCTAATCAAACTAACTAATTTTCCCATTATATTAAAAGAGTAACATTTGAAAGCAGGAAGGAACAAGCACAATGGTATCATAGATATTTAATTAACCAACCATTACAAAAGAGAAAAACAGATTTATAATGCAAAATGACGTTGGGATAAGCAAATGATAGCTAATTAGAAATTATCTACATAAATTGCCAACATAGGTTTCTTCACTTTTTAAGTTGGTTTGGCTGGTTGTATGTATGTATTGAACATACAGGCCACACCAATGGAAATAGAGGTCTGAAAATTTAAAAATTTACTCCTTATTATGTCAAAAATATTTTTTATTTTGAGAATAGGGCTTTAGTGGGGGGGTCTAATTTACAATGTAAGTTTATGTTAAATTGATGCCTTACTTTGTGTTTGGTAGCATTCACACTTATTTTTTAGAAAATTCAGACTTTTTTAGTGATCACTGCCTATTCATTGAGCCTCTCTTTTCCCAATTTTTTGATTGATCACACCAACATGGCATGTTGCCAAAATACGCTGGTTCTATTGAGTGACTTACCAGATCTGCAATGATATATAACCGATTTTTAGCAACAAAAACTGGAGCTCGCATTATATTTGAGATTGCAATGGACACAAGTAAATTTGGTAATTATAATATTCATCTGAATTTTTTTTGACTCTGTGTTATCAGTGGTGGAAATGGATTTGGGGAACTAGTGAGTCTTGGTTTTTTGAAACTTGGTATACGGTAATACCTCCATTAGTAGACATTGAACATACAAACAACCTAGAAATGGAGAAGTGGGTATATGCCTTTTCAATCCCTGAGTATTGTATTCATCATTTTGGTGTATTCAAACTAATTTCCTCATCGTTTTTTCTGCATTTTATTTTTTCAGAAAGAGATGATATGAAAGAATGTCACCATGTTTCTTGTTAACAGTTTGTGTTGTCAACGGGTGATATTTGATGCCACGGGAGGTGAATGTCCTCTTTACAGAATCTTTGTACTCCTTTCATGCTGCTCCTGAACATCATAGACTCTGTAAAACTTATCAAAGATTCTAAATAGGTCATAATTTTAAAAATCTTTTTGATCTTTATTTTTAAAATCTTTAGTTACTGTTAAATAGATGTATTTTGCTTCTCAAACTGGGATTTCCGCACCCCAGTTTGGGTCACATAAAGATTTGGGGGGGGGGGGGTTGAAGAAATATCTGAATTTCATTTTTCTCAAGTTTTCATTTCTTATTTTCTTTATCTGAATATGAAAATGTTCTCCCTCCGGTGTTTGTTGTAAAATAGCTTGATGTTATTTAATAATTTTTTTAAATAAATTTTGTTTCTGTTGAGTTTAAATAATTCATTTTTTTTTTCAGTTTCTCTTCATCTTTAATTCTGTAAAACTTATTAAAGATCCTGAATTTGTTGTATTTTTGAAAATTTTTTGATCTTTATTTTAAAAATATTTAGTTACTGTTAGATTATGTCAATAACAATGAGTGAAGGCTCACAAAAAAAATTAGCTTTTTTCAAAATGGGCTGCAAAAAGTTTGGAAAAAATTTGCCCATCAAAAGGGGTTAACAAATTTGCTCTGTCCAAATGGGTTACGAGAGAATTCACTCCATCAAAAGGAGTTGTGGAAAAATTTGCCCCATCAAAAAGAATTCGAAAAAGATTTACTTCCTCAAAAGAGAATGGAATATGAATGAGAAGCCCTCTTGTGAAGTATGATCTCCAACCTGGTGATTAAATAACTAACACCAAAGTCCTGAATAATGTATGTACTTGAATATACTCGAAATAGGCTTCTTTTGACAGCAGTTAATTGCATCATCAAACCAGCTCTAGTTTAGTTGTGTTGGGATTAAACTAATAAGAAAATTAAAGATTGAGTTTTGTATGACCAAAATCAGAAAAAAGGTTAATTTTTAGAATATTGACATTCTTGGATGTGACCATCTTTTCACAGAGGCTGCTCCAAGTGTTATACTTGCAGAAGATCAGTGGGCTTCAATGGAGCAGATAAATTCAATATTTGAGAGGAACTATTTGCATAATGATACAAGCATGAAAATTTCATGTGTTTGATCTCCAGAGGTTTCTGATGAGATCTATACAATTAGCCACTTGAAAATCCAAGATGGCAGCCATTTTTCAAAATGTCTGCTAAATTGCCCTCTAAAGGTTGATTTTTTCATAGAAATGTGTGATTTCAATGATCTTGACATCAATTATTATGTTCTCGAGCCAGTTAGATTTGATTTTGCTGATTTTATTTGATGGACGATTGACTTATCAGTTGGCCTCGACCAACATTCGACCTATCACATATATTAATATAGACAAATGTTGTTCAATTTGCACTGATGTGAAAACTTTTTTTGAGAAAATGAGAAAAAGATGTTTGGAGTAATTTATAAATGATGCCATCACGTAGTTTGTCCAGCACTCCAACTGTCTGCAGTGAATATTGTTGAATAGATTATGAATCATAGTTGAGCAGACAATGGTGTGGCACAAGGCTACCAGTACTGGATTCTTGAGCCCAGATCTGGGTTTTTGATACCAATCTGGGTTTTGGGTTTTTTCATTTTAAAATTAACAAGATCTAAGTTTGTCTTTAATAAACAGCTCCTTTGGGGGTTTTTCGTGCATAAAAAATGTTATATCTTGAATTGCATGAATAACAAAATAAATGACTAATTTAAAGAAACAGGATGTTCCACCTCCCCCAGGAGGAAAAAGAGGAAATGTAATGATTGTGTTCGGTAATGAATAATCTCAAAGTGTCGATGACCTTGACGGACAACTCCCACAAGGAAAGAGACCAACATGTATCTGTGACACACACATTCACACACGCATACATATGAACACATACAAAGCATGTAAAAACTGATGACAGATATATACCATGATTACTGCTCTATTGGGTCTGGCCATCAGTTCTTACCTTTGAAGGGTGAATGTCTTTGGCAAGTTCCAGTTCTGGAGTCTGGTACTGGGCATGCAGATCTCCCTGATCCAATCATTCAAAGCAAGAATCAAGAGCAGACACTTACTGCCCAGACATCTTTCTTAGAGAAGGCAAAAAGCACTCACTGTAGTGTTTCAGATGGACAACCCATTCTAAGAAAAGTCAGCCAATCTACTAGCGCCAGACTCAAAGAAGATTGCAGACAGAGACCTTGCCAAAATGGTTGGCACTCATCACCAGTGGGGAAAGAGCAGTTCCAACCATTCATGAAGAGTCTACAGAATACAGATAAATGTTCATTCTATTACCAAATCAATAAGAGCAAAGTTTTTTTCTTTTAACAAGACTTGAAGTCAGCTGGTGGCAGTCCTAAGGAAAAAAGTGCCGGGAGATGACTGTGAGTTATAAAAACCCTTCATTTCATGTCAGTGCAGGCAACATGACTTGCGAGAATTCAAGCATGTTCAGATCAAAATGGGGATCAGAAAGGAGGAAAAGAGTGACAGGAACCAGTAAGATTCCAAACAACTTGAGAAGCTTTCTTCAAAATAACAGAAATAACACTGAGTTCTTTCACTTCCTTTAGGAGAAGATGTGTGAAACAAAGATGACAAACACATTCATTGTCACAAAAGAAGATATCATTAGCGACACAAGAAGATCCCTGGATGTTGTGTCTCCATGCTCTCATGAAGAAGTTGACGCGCAAATCTTTGTACATGCCAGGGATACAAAAACAGATGGTAGCAAGTCCCTCATCATTCACTAGATGTGATGTTGTATCTGCCTCCTATAGAAGAGAAAAAAAGATTGCATTGTAGACTTGGGACATTTGTGACAAGGTTTCTGAAACCTTCACTGATCTCATCCAGCATCCAATATCTGTTTGTGATCTTAACCTGCAATGACTGGAGAGATTTGTCATCCTATCGTATCACAGATCAAGTGCACAGCTGGATCACTTTTCTTGCGACCAGAGGCCATGCAATCCTGCCATTGCAGGCTGCCCTCAGAAAGTACCTTCTGCTTATCAGGATGAGATCATGTATAACCAGGCTACAATCTCCAGGAGTCCTGCTGACTAGTGATGGAAACAGGAAGGAAAGGCATTACTCCCAATTTGCACCCAGCTGTCAGGAAGTGATAAAATGTTCTTGTAAGAAAACTTGCAACCATAGATGCAAACACTTTAACTCAAGGATCTCATGCACAGCACTCTACATCTGCATATGTCAACAGTAGCAGCAAGGGGAACATTCACATGTGCAGAATATAATTATATTGGCATCCTTTCTTGTTACTTTTACAATGAAGTTATACTGGCAATCTTTTTTGTTACTTTTCCATTAATTTCATATCATATCACTAAAATCATTTTACCAGTGTTGAACCAGAAGATTATATTCCATGTTTTGAAAAATACAAATAGACACTAAGATCATTCAAATCAGCAAACTTCACATATCTCTATGAGAAAAAATCAACTTTAGATGGCCAATTAGGATCTTGAAAAATGGCCGCCATCTCAGATTAACAAGAGGCAATTTTGGCAGATATGATCAGTAACCAGTGGGGATCAAACGTACCAAATTGCAAACTTGTATTATGATGTGCTCAATTTTTCTATTATTTGTTCCACTAGGACTAAATTTGGAGTTTGTGGCTGTGAACTCTGGTTTTACTGCAGATAGATGAAGTCAGCATTTTATCATCAAGGTATTTTGACCTATGAACATCAATATCCACTCATGAATATTATTCCAGAGTCTATAGACTTCCAATTGGTCAGCACGTTTTCTTCCATATTCTAGGGTCTTATTGTGTGTTATTTAAAATTCTCTCATGCTATTGGCTTCTTCTATCAAAGTTGAGTATAGTTATAGGAGAGTGGTTTTCTCAAATGCCCAGTCCATCAACCATTGCATGCTAATGACCAGATATTTTGTCAAGACATCTGACAATGGGACAAAGCACAGGGAGAATTAGGTTCATGTATTTCCCATGGGTATTAACACTAAGTGAACATAGGTGGTGTTCTGTCATCTGAGGTCAGTAAGTTAAGGATTATTATTGACATTGTAGAATTTATGAAGATTTGATAGAATATTTTAAAAACATGAGTAGATACTCACCATCACAGTTAATAATTGAAGAACAATTTGAAATCATATAAAAAATTTCATGAGAGAATAAATATGGTCAGAATAAATTCTATTCATGGCGGTTTCCACTGAAAATCATCAAAAAAAATCTTTTTAAAAATATCTAGAAACATGTGGATTCTGGAAAATCTGAATGTTATTAATAAACCTGTCAGACATCCTCAAAAAGGTCAAAAAAGCCTTTTTTCCAAAAATTAAAAGCATTAAAAAAAATAGAACTTTTCACCACCTTTGATGGCTATGGTTATTCAACAAGAAACGTGACAAACGTCTTTTGGTAGCATGTTCTCAACTTACCTTTTTCCTTTTCTTCTCTCTACTTCACCTTACCACCTCCTACCCAATGATCTAGTGCCGTGGGAATGAGTGGGAACAGGGTTCCTTTACATTGGGGACAGGGGGGATGCATTCCCGCACTATTTATATACTTCTAAAATTCTCTATTTCCGTGGGTAGGCTTCCTCAAGAGAGCTGCGTTTCCTCACATCTTTTTTTATCACTTCACCACTGCCCCTAGCATAATATTCAATCACTGCTACCCACAACAGACTGGTTTAAACACTGTTGCTGGGTCCAGGTTATTTACCTGTTCTGATATTTATATGTATTTATGTATCTATCCAAAATAAATCTCTTGGTTTGTGTCCATCAGCATTGACACTTCTTTTTTTGAAAATTCAGTCTTTTTTAGAGATCACTGCCCAATAGAATACAAAAGTAGCTTATTCATTCATCTTTTCTAATTGTTTAATTAATCATCACCAAGATGGCTGGCTGCTTAAAGACATTGATTACATGACAGTTTTTTATTGAGTGAATAACCAGACCTGTTCGTTTTGGTTTTTTTTTCAAATCATGATTTCATGGTTTGAACAATACTGGTCAGTGGTATCCTTATCATCAAGGTAATTCAATTTTACCACCACCATAGCTTAATTTATGAGGTAAAAAAAAAGCATGTATGGGTGGCGGTGACTCATAATTTCCCTTAGAATCCTAATTTGTCTTCTTCCTTTTTCCTTCCACCTCTTTCATCCTTTTTCTAGTCTTTTCCTCCAATAAGTAAGTGCCCTTACTCTGGCCATGGCTACAGCTGTCCCTGCCCAGGCTATACATATCACAAGTTTCTCATTGTCTCAAAGTTATTCAATGTTTTTTGCAATATGTGAAATACAGGTAGAGATGAGTAGCACGTGAAGTGGCATCACTCACTTAACTACATGGTATTTTACCCATAGCTGTAGGGAAGAGTTGGATTCATGCTTTTCCCAATATCATTAATGCCAGGCTCAGTCTCAGATTGAGTTTGAACTAGGCTTGCCCAGTCCATTATCCGTACTGTCCACCAATCAGCCATCAGCACTTCCTTTTCCACCTATGTAAAACCAGAAATTCAGTTAATTTATTTGTTAATCCATCCAACTATTCGATTTACTTATTTTACTTTTCCTCTCAAACAATGAAAATTCAGTGAAAGAAATCCCAAACCAAAAATGACGATTCTTCAAGTTCTTGTCTTCGAATGTCTTTGCAGATCCTTCCTTCTTGTGTCAACAGAATGAAGTCTATTTCCAACCTCATCTGATTTGACCAAGACAGAAAATGAGAATAATGAAGCAGAACAAAAAAACAATGTCTTTATTTCAGCCATTTTGTTGGCTGGCCAATGAACAGATCAAACAATCAGTCAGCTACTTGGGTCAGGCTTAAACTCATTAATTATGATTGCCTATGGATCTTCATCATGATAGTCAATCAAATTATGTATATATAAGAGTGTTCATATATGTATATACTCACATATATGTATCTCATTGATTATGTATACATTTGTGAGCTTGTGCGTGTACATATGTGCGTATGTGAGTGCTTATGCGTATGTGTTGGATCAAAGATGACTCGTATGGTACATGATGAAACATGAATACTTTAGGACTATATAAATATTGACTAATTAGATTTCCTTTTCATCAATATGCATATATGGATATATGACCTTACAGAATGATTACAAATTGTATTATATTATACGGTGAATGTATCATTTTGACCCGGACAACATAAATTGAATAAACAATTAACAAAAATGGGACTGCTGCAGGAATTGAACCTATGACCAACAGCAGCACCGCTTTCACTACCAAGCCAAACAGCTGCTGGTAATGCAAAGGCTCAAATAACTCTATTCCTGCTGCAGCAGTGTTTATCCTATTTACATTGTCTACGCCAAAATGATACATTCACCGTCTAATCATATAATGTAATGCAATTTATAATATATATATATATATATATATATATATATATATATATATATATATATATATATATATATATATATATATATATATATCATCATCATCATCTTCATCATCAGTTGTTATGAGTCCATTCCCCTTCCATGATGAGCAATGAGCTTAATTGCACTAATCACTGCAATGTCTAATTGGCAAACTTTTCCATCTGATCTCTCCATCTTGTGTCTGGTCATTTACTGTCCCATGGGCCCCAATCAGTTAGCCTTTTGCTCCATCTGTTGACCCTCTCCTTGCTTTTTCAATTACTCTCTTTGAAATTGGTTTTCGAGTGGTTTTGTAAGTAGGTTTTGCACCTGTGCATCATGGCTGGTATTATGCTTTGATTGTATAATTTATGTTCTAATTATACTGGCAGTTGGCTTTTCAGTATGCCTCTATTTATACCAAATGCTTTCCAGCCAATCATTATGTACCATTTTATTTTGTTTCTGATGTCTTTCTCTAGCTTTATTGCCTTGCCTAGATAAATGTATTCCTGATACACATTTACAGGAATGATTACAGTTTTCAGTATTTGCTCATTAAATTCTTCAAAAACTGGAATATATTGTACATATCTATCTATTAGTGTCACATATATGATTATATATATATATATATATATATATATATATATATATATATATATATATATATGTGTGTGTGTATGTGTGTGTGTGTGTGTTTGTGTGTGTGTATATATATACAAATGTATGTATGCAAGTATGTATATCTACACACATATATACAGACATATATATGAATTATAGATTACATTATACTATATAGAAACTTATGACATGGTTGATATGCCATTCAATTTAGACAATGTAAATAGAATAAACAATCAAAAAAATGGGGCTGCTGTAGGAAGAGAACTTGCCACCAATAAAGTAGCCACTTTAACATAGTGATGCTCTAACCATTGAGCTAAACAATCACCATTAAAGCAAAGGCCCAAATAACTGCTTTCAACCCAAATTCCCATCTCATTCATTCTCGGTCTTTTTCGTCTCTTCCAATGCGACTGTATGTGTTTGAGAAATAGACATATTTGGTCCAACAAAATGAATTATTAATTGCATTATATTGTATTGTTTCCTGCAGCAGACTCATTTCTTTTATTGTTTATTCTATTTACGTTGTCTAAATTGAGTGACATATTAACCATATAACGATGCGAGTTCATTCCAAATAAGTTTCTATATAATGTCAAAGCAGCTACCCTATTGGTGGCATGTTCAATTTCTGCAGCAGACCCATTTTTTTAATTGTTTATTTTATTTACATTATCTAGGGTGAGTGATACATTAACTGTGTAATGATCAGAAATTATCTCAAATAAGTTTCTAAATAATATGACGTATAAATGAATAATCACTTTGTCAGACCACAAATGTCCATTTCTTAATACATATGTATCTACCTACATATATATATATACATATATATATATATATATATATATATATATGTATATATATATACATATATATATATATATATATATATATATATATATATATGTATATATATATACATATATATATATATATATATATATATATGGGTGAGGTGTAAGTAAAATGCAAAATATTGATCTATATATATTTATACAAATATAGGTACATGCACCATTATATTTCTACGTTCTGTGTATGTGTGTGCACGCACATTAGTGTGTGTTTTTCATGTATATATATATATATATATATATATATATATATATATATATATCTGTGTGTGTGTGTGTGTGTGTGAGTTGAGGTATAAAAGAATGTTTACTATGACTATTTCTTTTTGGTTTTAGTAATGACTATATGTTTGCACAATTTTATGCTTCCAGACACAAATGGGTCAGTGTGCATTTGTATAGTCATGTATGTGTATGCATGCACATGTGTATGTGTGAGTGGGAGATGATGCCTCACAGGAAATTACATTTTCATCCAAGCGTTACATTACAATGATCAGGCATACAACAAATACATGTAATTAATATGATTATTCAGTCTTTAATCTCTGTTCTTTTCCCTTTTATAGGTCGTATTGTTTTCACAATGATTATGAAATAGCACTTGGTCTTCAAACAGCCCAAATATATAGAATACAAAGCCCTTGTTCATTTTGTTCAAATGACAGCGCTTTAGGTCATGTGAATTTATAGACAATCATTCAGTATCCATTCTCTTACATTAGCCATCAAACGACTAGTAAACACTTGGCTCAGACCATGTGTCAGTGTGGGTGTCTGCTGGAATAGGTTACGTTTGAATAAGTTCTCTTGAATGAGTTACTTCCCTCTCCTTTTGTTGGACAGTGATGACTAAGGAAAAGTCTGAATTTTCCAAAAACAAGTGTGAATGCTTCCAGACACAAATCAAGGGATCAATTTAGCACACACTTGCATTATAAATTGAACTACTCACTAAAAACAATTTAGAGGGGTATTTTCAAAAAACAAGGAAAATTTTTTTTTTAGCCATAATAAGGAGTAAATATTTGAATTTTCAGCCCTCTAGCTCGATTGGTGTGGCTTATATGTTCAATGCGTATATACATACCAGACCAACTTAAAAACTGAAGAGACCTATTTTGACAGTTTTTGTGACAGCTTTGGTTAATGGTTTCTATAAAATCTTCATCATTATGGTTACTGCTAAACGCTCGAGAAACCGATCGGGATGAGATTTTTCATGGATTCTTTTAAAACTTTGCAGGTTTCCCCACTATCTGAAAGTAGGGTGTTCCAATAAAATCTTTCATTAGCTAAAATGGCCAAAAGCGAAAAAGCAGTAACCATAAATTTATATAGGAAAAGTTCTTGAGCATTCACAGACCCTCAAAGCACCCTTTTTCTATGTCTGCCAGTTTCATGCTGAGCATAACACTCTTACGAGCTCTCTTAGGCTTTTATGGTATCATAGAACACATCTTTTAGAAAATTAATTGAGATAAATCCCAGATGCTCACAGACACAGTTCAAAGCTATGGCCACTTGATGCTGAGATGCTCTGTAATTCATGGAGAAGGAGCTTAGTGATACCACACTTGCTGCACAGAGTGCGTGCTGCCTCTATAATGGCTGATTATTAAATGAATTCTGATTGCTATTTTTGCTTTTCACCTTTTTTGGTAAAAATGAAAACCCTCTCTGAATTTTTCTCAGTTGAAGAAAATATGTACTAATATAGTAGACCAGTCAAGTTTCAATGTTGAGAATGAGTGAGAATTGTGTGATCTCCCTCCATTAACCCCCCCCCCTTTTTTTACAGTGTTGAGAGAAAAATTAGGGTTGGGGCTGCTAAGAGAGTCTAGGGGCATGCTACACAGAAAATTTTGAAAATGGTACATCCAAGATTAGTTTCAGGGCATATCAGATACAGAAAATTGACTTTTTATAAAATGCGCAGGAATTTTCCTTTCGTGCCAGTGAGCATGAAAATCAAAAATCAAAATGTCTGTGTCTCACGCTCAATGCAGAAGACTTGGATGGTATGATGTAGATCTTTTGTAATTGTTATAAGTAGTTAAATGAAGGCTGAGCACACGATCAGGTCACTTAATTTATACTTGTATGATTATATGACTTTGATCATGAAGAGTTGCTATACATTATGAGTGCTCAAAAAGCCATTTTTAAAAAGTTGATATTCTTGTTGTTTTTAGAAGTCTTATGTTCAGGTTCTATCTTATTTTGAAGTTTGAACACTCTGTTTCAGGATTCATGGAATTTTGAGCTTTAAAAAAATTAACATTTTAGCTCTGAAGATACAGAAAATATCTACTTTTTGTTGGATACTTATCATGCGTAGTCACTTATACGAAGATGCATGAATGTCAGATCATGATTGTGCAACAATATTTAATTGAATTTTCAATTTTTGCTTATTATTATTGGATGAAGTATTGTTTGATATTTTATTATTAATCAATTAATTATCAATTTTGACTGGTTCTTACCTTCATCTTAATTTTTGGTTGTTTTTTTTTTAGCAACTTTGAGTTGGAACATAATTCTACAGCAACGAGTAAACAGTGCGATCAGAAATAAAGAGTAAGCCAACAGAGACAATTGAACTTACACTGTCTAGCTAAGCATATACTGGTCTTCCTCCAGATAGAGTGTGTGATTCTCAACTTGGCTTACTCTTAATTGACATACACTGCTATTATACTCAAAACTCCAATAAAAGTCCCTTCCTTCAAAACCCTTTCATTTGATGACCCTTTCTTTTAAAGGCTCCGTTCTTTAAAATTTTGTTTTGGTATGTCAGTCAGTCAGTCAGTGATATAGGAGCTAAATGCACCAAAACGAGCTAGATTTAGTTTCAAAAAAGCTGAATTAGCAAATTATGTTTTAGTACGTCAGCCCATCAGTCAGTGACGATCATTGGTACTAGAGATACTAGCTCTTCTAAAAAGCAATCAGCCAGTCACAGTGGTCAGAAAATGAGGGTGTTAAAACATTCCCACCTTTCAATGCAGTTGGAGCTGATCACACAAAATCGATTCCTTATTTGACCACAGAAAAAAAAAACAGGTCTGGTTAGCCAGTCAATAGACACCATCATGTGACCAATGTCTTTTGGCTGCATGCATGTTGGAGGTGATCAATCAAAGAAATGGAGTGTGTGTGTGGAGGGGGGTGAAAAAACAAAAAAAGGATGTTTTTGCCCGACATGAGAAGTAAATATTTCAATTATCAGCTGTCTAGCTTGATGCAACCTGTAAGCATGATACATACGTAGCCAGCCAGTCAGAGCAATTTAAAAACTGGAGAAACCTATGTTTATAATTTTGGAGACAGTTCTAGTTGATGGTTTCAAAAATTCAATACTTGTTCATCCTCTCCATTCTACAATTTGAAGAAAGTGAGAGCTCTCATCCTAAATAAGAGAAGTCCAAGTTGTATTTCCACGTCTTTCCTACACCGAGCTGGATTACAGGAAAATGAAGCATATCATTACATCGGTGCTGGGTCAAACCAACTGCATTATATTCCCCTTCAGCAAGAATAGATTCTTGAACATTTTTAATCATTATATCATCATCATCAGCAGTAGCAGCAGCAGTAACAAGCCCTGGACTTATAATGACTGATGATGATTTCATTTCATTTAAGTTCTTCTCTTATTTCTATTGATATTCTGACCATTCTCATCTTGGTTGTTTTTCATACAATGTTTTGGCCGTTGCACTCTACGGCCTTCGGCAGGTATCATCTGGTAGATTTGGGGAAGTAACGAACCAAACGCTTTATTTATCCGACGGGGGTATATTTACCGTAGAGGCCTTAGAATGCAACGACCGAAACGTTGTATGAAAAACAACCAAGATGAGGATGGTCCGAATATCAATAGAAATAATGATAATACCTCATCTCAAAAATTCAGAGATATACTAGTTCTTCTCTTGTTAAAAAACAAATTTGATTTTTCATTTAAAACTTTTGTCTTCCATATTTTACCACTGGTATGTCTGATTTGTTTGTTTCTATTGGAACCTATAAAGCAAAATCAGAACTCAGAACTGTCATCATAGATTTCTTCAGTTTTCAAGTTGGTCTGGCTGACTAAGTATGTATGTATGTATGTATGTATCACATGTACAGGTTGCACCAATGGAGCTAAAGGGCTGAAAATTTAAACATTAGATCATAACCAATTAAGTCAAAAAAAATGTTTGTAATGAGGGTTCAATTTGCAATGTAAGTTTATGTTAAATTGATCCCTTATTATGAGCTGTGTGGCATTAATGCTTGTTTTTTGAAAATTCAGATTTTTTTTTATAGATCACTACCCAACAAACTATGGGGAGTGATGGGCCATGCCCTGCCACGCTGACCCATGACGTGTTGGAAGGGGGTCTGATGGATTGTCCACTGCAGGTAAGTGGCCTAAGAGCTCCACTGGCTCTTGATACCCATCCAAACTGTTCTTGTAAGTTAAGAATGGATGTTTGGAGCATCGGAAAAAAAATAAAAAATTTCCAACACAATTCGATCTCATTTTTCGAAAAAGTTGGATGCAAATTCCATGGGTAAGGATCTCTTTCTCTCTCTGTCCTACCTGATGGGATCAGTGAGGCAGCACAGGAGCATACCTCTCCCTTATATATGAAGTTTTTAACTTAGTTATCATAATTCACGACATGGATCCCACAAGATCACATGCGCTACCGAGGCCGGCTGTATATTAGATGGAGAGATGAGCTAGACAAGTTCAGGAAGCACTGGCTCCATGATGCCCATGATAGAGAAGTGTGGCAAATCCTGGGGAAGGTCAATGTCCAACGACGGACATTAAAAGACTGATGATGATGATGACCCAACAAAAGGCCTCAAAAGCCTGACCAAATGCAATCCTCTTTATCGGATGGCGTTTGTAACAAGTGGAATATCCCATGAAGCTGCTTTTTGGTTGGATGTTGCTTTCAACCAACATTGAGGACTTTGTTCAGCATCCTTGTATAAGTGCCATCATGGGCTGCTTCTTGTTTTTTAGTCAGTGTCCATTTAGTCAAGGTATAAAGAAAGAACGACTCAATATCAGCTTTAAAGAAATTTTGTTTTCGTTCATCAGGCAGTGAGATTCCCAGATTGCATACATCTCCTGAAGGACTCTCAATGCTTTTCCATTTTGTATCTCCACTCTCTTCCACTGGATTTGATCTTACTTCCAAAGTATGTAAATTCTGACATTGATTTGAGCGTTACCTTTGGGTGAGTTGATCCTGTTATCAACTGTTTGGTTAAATTCAACTTACTCAGTCTTACTAGCATTGATGTGTAGACTAATCTCCTTTGCTGCTGCTTCTACCAGATGAAGTTGTTTGGTTGGATCAGTGATGGTGTCTGAGGATACCACTGAATCATCAGCATAGTCCACATTTGTTATCGTTTGAGCTGGATGTTGTGAGCTTCTGGCTTTCCTCTTCCTTTGTTGATATCAGCAGATGTGTGTAGCGCATAGTCGAAACATAGGATAAAGAGATAAGAAGTTGGCGTGTTTCTTCATGAAACGTCCATTACTATGTCAAAAAATTCTTATCATTAACTTACAGTTTTTTAAATTAACTTTTTCAGTTCTCAACTCTGTTAATATATGCTGGTCTAACCTTAGCTTTCTGATATTTTCTTTCATACATTGTTGGGAATTTTAATATTAACTAAGCTTAGCATAATCTGGCAGAAGGCCACGAACACAGGGCACCCAAGTAAGACGGAATTCATGACAGTAGTGATGGTCTGCAGGCCTAGTGGCAATGTGTCTTAAGTACTCACTAGATTGAGCTTTGCATAGCATAAAGTCATGCATCTATGACACCCAGTAAGGATCAAACTCACTTCAGTAATGAATTCAATCCTCAACAGGTGCCTCATACTTCTGGCCATGAGCCATACAAATCACAGCTCAATATTTGGAATATCATGTCTTCTTCTGAGCTCTGAAACAGACTTAGTGACATAAACAGCATGCATTAAGGATATTGAGATGACTTGTTTGGATGACGTTTATACCTTTGCTTTTACTTGAACAGGTCTGGTTAGTTACTCAATAGAAATCATCACGTGACCAAGGTCTTTTGGCAGCATGATCAAATAAAACATTGGAAAAAGGGGTGATCGAAAAATAAGTTACTTTTCTCATCTTTTGTTGGGCAGTGATCACTAAAAATGTCCAACTGTTCAAAAAGTAAGCATGAATGCTGTCATACACAAGTTTAGTATAAATTGAAACCCTACTGAAAACGACCCAGTGGTGGGGGGGCAGGCAATTTTTAAAAAAATTTTTTTGGTAGACATAATGGAATAAATGTTTAAATTTTTAGCCATCCAGCTGGACCAACTCAAAAACTAAAGAAAGCTATGTTTTGATGACGTTTTTGGTTGACAGTTTCTAACAGTTTCTAACATGACCTTTTGGGTACAATGGGCAATCAAACCAGCATCTTTATGAGATCATCTTGTTTGTCAGTCTGTCAGCTCTGTGACTCCCAAATGTCATATTCTGGAAACACAAAACTTCATAGAATTTCATAGTCTGCCTTTTCAGAAAAGAGCGGGTGCTGGTAGCCAAATGGTTATAATGTGAAATGTCTGTATTGCCACTAGAGACGGTTGAATGGTGATCGCAGCCACCACATGGATGAGAAAGGAGTGCATTACCAACTAAGAGAGCTGGAATTCGAGCATTGCCACCCTTTGAGGACTGAAAGGTGTGCATTGCGATTCTAAGGGCTAAAAGGTGAGCATTACCACTAGAGAGGGCTGAAAGGTGTGCATTGCCACTAGAGAGGGCTGGAAGGTGTACATTGCCAGCCTATCCAGCTGAAAGTTGAGCATAGCCAACTGAGAGGGCTTAAAGGTGAGAATTGTCACCTGAGAGGACTGGAAAGTGAGTATTGCCAACCGAATGGCCTAGAAGGTGTATTTTGCCACCAGAGAGGGCTGAAAGGTGAGCATTGCCTATTAAAAAGGCTGAAAGGTGATTTTACTCCAATGAAACTAAACACGTAGGGACATTGTGAATAATGAAATATGCTGTTAAAAGATTAATGATAATAGACCCAAATATCATGCAACCAGCCAGTCTGATTCAGCTAAATGAACAAATTCCCTTAACCTATATATAGCTTGTTTGTTATTGAATCAAATTGAACCCACTTTCCTCTCAAGTTCTTATCCTTTTCAAGGTACTTTGTCTTTGTAAAAAAAAAATAGAAACCATCAATCGAAACTGTCTCCAAAATTGTGAGAGTCCGTTTCTTCAGTTTTGGAGTTAGTCTTGCTGACTGGCCGGGTTGCTATGTACGTAAGTGCACGTACCTCACCAATGGAGCTAAAAGGCTGAAAATTTAAACATTTACTCTTTTATATGAGGACAAAATGGTTCTGTTTTTTTTCTTTTTGATAATTCTCTCCTAAATAGGTTTTTAGAGTTTGGGTTCATTTTGCCATGTAACTTCATGCTAAATTGATCCCCTAGTTTATGTCTGGCAGCAATTACACTTATTTTCTTGACATTCAGACATTTCAGTGACTACTCCCCAACAAGGGGAAAAAATGCAATTTATTTAATGATCATCAATTTTTCCAATTTTTCAATTGATCATCCCCAACACAGCATGCTGCTCAATGATGTTGATTACATGACAGTTTCCATCAAATGACTAACTAGACCTATTCTATTTATAAGTAGTAATATAAATGATTTCCAATTATTTATTTACTACTTACATATTACGTCAAAAAAAAGTTTTCTTCTGTCAAAATTCCTCTTCGGGTTAGGTTTTTAGTTGGGGTTCAATTTACATTGTTTAAGCTAAATTTGTCCCTAGATTATGTCCATCTGAGTTCATGCTTGTTTTTTGATTATTTGAACTTTATAGTGTTCAACAAAAGGCAAGAGAAATAACTTATTCATTGATATCTCTTCTTCCAATTTTTGATTGATCACCCCCGCCAACATAGTATACTGTTAAAAGATTTCGATCCTGTGATGGTTTCTACTAAGGGACTTACAAGACCTGTATTATTTTTTCCTTCAAAAATTAGTTTAAACAATTTTTTGCCTCTGTTAAGAACAAACTATGAGAAGTTTATTCATGAATATTTTCTGATATTAATCTATATCTGTATTAATAATTGTTTACTTGTTCATTTATTTATTTATTTGTCAGTGTCTCCTTCCCACTAAAACTACAAGGTCCACTGACCTAATATTTGGTAGGAAGACTCACTAAATATCAACTTGTAACAGGTTATGCAAGGTTTCCCTTAGGGATCATTCGAGGTCACAAGAGGTCATTTCAAGCCAATTTTCAATGTTGTCAGCCATAATTTTGCATCAAAAATGCTGAAATTTTGCATGGGTACATCTTCTCACGGATAAGGTAAAATGCTATACTAGGTTGACTTCATTCAAGGTTTCAATAGATTATTTCTGGTCATTTTAGCCAATTTTGAAGTATTTAAAATGATGAAACTGACCCCAAATATCTGCTTTCGGCATTTCAAGCTAAAAGCAATCTAATGGGGGAACATTATTCTCTGTTACAGTGGCTTATTTGAATGATGCATTAGACCTGAAAGTCTATTCGGAGGCAAGAAAGATTTTGCTACACGACAATGTGTTATTGTGTCGAGTTGGTTAGGATGAATGGGACTGGACGTAGGTTCTCTCAAAACCATGATTTCACACAACTGTCCACACCATTTCAAGGTTATCATCTAGTCTAATATTAGAATTAACTTTTCTGAATGGGAGTTGGTTAATTACCTTGTACAGTTCTAATGTATACTGTCATTTGAAAAATAACCCGACCCAAAGATTAAAGTAAATAAACTGGTTTTCAATAGTTACCAGCAACTATGTATACATAATCATACATAAATATTAACTTGGGTTTTAGGGAAAGAAAAGGGAAGATAGAATAAGAGGAGATCTTTCATATGTTTTTATGTACACTAATAAAAACAACCCTTAAATGTAGCGAGATCTCAATGTTGGGTTGTTTCTCAAGTTGCTTTAATTCCCAGGCTTTGATGATCATGGCTGCCAAATCTCCGACTAGGAATTATTGTCTCAGATCATTGCCTTCAAATTTTCTGGTCTATATATACATTGCTTTGTGGTGCTCTTTTGTCCAATTATTGTTTTGACGTTGCCACCAGCCATTGTTAATATATGTTGGTCATTTACTTTCTCTGACTGCGACTTCGGTGTATGCAGTTTGTTATCGTGGGTGAATATATTGGTTCACGTAGTATCATACGATACAATTTAGTCGCATGATCCCTTGCAACCGAATCCTTTGTAGCATTTGTATTTTGTCCTTAATTCGGTTCCCTTTTTTCTTTTTATTTATCCAGACTCACAAAAGCCTATCTTCTTGTTGCAAATTCAAAACAAAATAATCATGGAATCGGGATAGGAAGTTCTTCTATAAATGGCATAATCTCTGAAGCACTCTTTGCAGCACTCCATGTAGCACTGCTTGTGGCACTGCTTGTGGCACTGCTTGTAGCACTGCTTGTAGCACTCCATACAATACTTCTTATCTGGTCAACAGGTCCAACATTTCCAGATTTTTTCTCAACTGGTTTTATGTCATGCAGAGCAATAGGCATTACAATGCAATAGGATAGAGATGATTAGAAACTGTCAACTAGAACTATCACTGACGCTGTAAACATTGGTTTCTCCAATATGTTTTTTAGTGGGAGGTTCAATTTGCAATGTAAGTTTATGCTAAATTAGTTCCTTAGTTTTTATCCACAAAATCACTTATTCATTGATCACCTTTTTTCCAATATATTAATTGATTACCCCCAATACTGCATGCAGCTAAATATGTTGGTTATGTGACAGTTTCTATTAAGTGACATAAACAGCATCATACTAACATAGCTACAGATGCCAGAGAATAGATATAATTCATATGAACCTTGTCCTTTGAAAATAAGATGAAAATCCATACCTTGCATAAGTGAATCACCATAGTCCAAATGTGTACTAAAATCTGAAAAATAATCAAATAGAAAAACCAAAAATTATTTTTAGATGGTGCATAGTGGTGTACTTAAGCAAATTTTCAAGGTTTCAGCCCCCCCCAAAATGTGACCAGGAGAGCCCCAAGACACACACACACACACACACACACACACACACACGCACACACACACACACAGAAGAGGGCAAAGAGAGAAGAATCTGTTGGCCAATTGATTGGCCATTTGTGGGCCACTGGTGATCAAATAAAAGAACTTTTCAAAAGGAAAAAATAGTAAAAAACCAATAAGTTTTATTAGAAATTCTGACAACTTATTTCTTTGATATCATCATCATCACCATCATCATTATCTTTTTAGCCTCTGTCATTGGAGATAAACCTTCCCCTAGAATTGCCAGATCTCTCTATCATGGGCATTGAGGGCAATTCTTTCTGAACTTATCTAGTTTATCTTGCCATCTTATTTCCTGATTCTTTAATTTTTATTTTTTATTTTTCTAGTCTAGGTTTTGGAAGATCATCTTGAAAAGTCTGTGAAGAGTTTGGATGAGTTGGTATTACCTTGACTTACTCCTTTTTCCAGCTGAAACAGCTCTGAGTCTTTATGTAGCCTGATAAAGAAGCTGCTGTGATGGTATTTATGTTGCAATACTCTGACATATACAGTGTCTACAGTTTGTAAAGTGATAGCATCAATAACCATGGGAATTTCCTCTGAGTCAAAGGCCATCTTGAATGCTACAGCGGGTGGAATTTAGTATTCTGTTGCTTTCTCGTTTGTTGATTTATCGAATGGAGATGGTCAATGGTCAATGGTCAGGTAGCTTTTTCTAAAGCTAGCTGGCTCCTGTAGATGGTTTTCATCTAGCGTTTTGGTGATCCTGCTAATTTAGATATTAGACATGATTCATGTATATCTTTAGGTACCTACATATAAATCATGAAAATATATGGAAAGGTTACTGTCTGTGAAAATTTCTGGAGATTCAGTAAAACTTTTATTGTGTTTTTAAAATGAATTGAGATTATATAGGAAGAAATAGGCCAGTCCGGTGATTGCTATTTGATAATATGAACCCTAATTTTTATTTTTCAAGTTGAATTTTGGGGTTCCCTGAAATTCCCTCACCCCACAAATGCCCAGTGTGCCCACTTCATGAGGTGGCACTGTCTCTGATACAAAATTTGACATCTTATTGTTTATTGGTTGTTGATGACACAGAAAAAGAATTCTCTCCTTGAAGCCCCCTGCCTTACAAACCCCCTGGAGTGAATGTATGTGTGAGAGAGGTGGAGTAAGGGTCATGACTTACAAAAAAAAAGGAAAGTAAGTCGCAGTTCAGAATGAGGTGTTTCTTTCTTCTTTTGAGATACTTTCTTTTGTTTCAACACTCTCACATGAGGGCTTTGTCATCTCTAAGGTACTGCTGCTGTAGATGAAAAGGTGGTGGTGATGGTGGTGATGGTGGTGGTTGTGATTGTGGTGATGATGATAATAATGTTGGTGCAGCTGATGATGGTGATGGTGATGGTGGTGGTACGGGGAGAGTATTGATGACAAGCTGTCATAGTCTTCAGGTTGAAGACAATGGTAATGGTGGTGTCAGTGGGTATGGAGATGGTAAAACAGTAAAAAAAAAAATAGTACATTAGTGGGTGGATCCACCATATCAACCTCAGTCCAATATTCGGTCAATGTCCTACCTTAGGAATCCCCTCCCCCAATCTAAATTCTTCAGAAAAAGACGATAAATGAATTTCATTCACCTTTACATTTTATTTGGATAACATTCATCCTTGAAATTCGGATGTGTTTATGCATGTGGGACAGCCTACTGCTACTTGGAATTGAACCAAACAAAAAGAGAACAAGTCTGGTTAGTCACTGAATAGAAACCATCTTTTGGCAGCTTGCCATATTGGGGAGTGATCAATTAAAAAAATTGGTAAAAGGGGTGATCAATGAATGAATTACTTCTTTTGCCTTTCGTTGGACAGTGATCACCAAAAAAAGTCCAAAATTTAAAAAAAGCAAAACAGTTGAACACAAATTAAGGGACATATTTAACATAAACTCACATGGCAAATTGAACCCTCAACTGAAAACAAATTTAGGGGGAATTTTCAAAAAACAAGAGACATTTTTTTCTAGACATGATGAGAATAAAGTATTTGAAATTTTCATCCCTCTAGCTCCATTGGTGCTACCTGTATGCGTGATATTTTCACACATAGCCAGTCAACCAGATCAGCTTGAAAACTGAAGAACTATGTTGCCAGTCTTAGCGACAGTTTTGTTTGACTGCTTCTACCACTGGACTCATCTATTCTCCTGTCAGGCCATTCAGTAGCGAAGACATTAGCTGGGTTTATTTCATTTGCAGATCATCAGATGGAAGGAGGAAATATTTCAAGGACATATTGCTACATTGAAGAGAAATGTAGGCAACACCTTCCATATGACTTACACAGATTCTTTCCTTTGTTAAAACTGAGATTCTTTTTCAAAATGCAAGACGAGATCCAGTGGGAGGGGCAAAAGCATGTATTTCCTGGTGGGGTAAAGGGTGCAAAAACATTCATTTCAGGGTGGTGAGCAAAAGTGTATTTTTTGAAATATATCTTAGTGCCAACCCTTGTACATGATAGAAATTCACGTAGGAAAAAGGTGCTGCCTTTTGTAATATAATCAAGTACAAGCCTGTATATGATCCAGATGTCAAATGGTGCACTTGTCTGTTGATAGAAAAGTATGACCTGGCACAAGGATGACTCAAAAGTACATAGCAGCATAATAAATGATTTACTCTTTTTATGTGGGAACATTAAGTTGGGGTTACATAAGACATTTATAATTCACTGCACCATTATCCTTTATTGGGTACAAAGTTCCAACGTTCAAACCACCTTGCCCTCAATGAGAAGGTTTGATTGGGGGGGGGGTCAATTGCCTCATTTGAACTCCCTCCCCAAGCGGATGCCCATGGACCAGGCAGACCCCACAGTGAAAGATTGTTGAGAATTGATGAAGATTGTGATGATGGTCAGTGACTATTTTAATGGTAGTTGACAGTCATAAAGCTTGTGATTTTTATAGTAATACTATTCTGATCAAGGTAATAATGACAGAAATAGTAATGATGACCAGGGCTGGATTTAAAAGTAGGCAAAAGAGGCAATTTCCCTGGGTTGCCTCTATACAAAAATTAAATAATTAAAAAGATTGATGAATCAGTCATTATTATCCATGGAAACTAAAGAGTACATAGCAGCATAGTTGTGTTCTCTATAATTTGTCTTACCAAAAATTCTATTTGGAGTTTTGCTGGCATGTATCTATTTATATACATGAATCTATTTCAGATATATAACTCAGTTAATCTTTCAATGTATGTATAACTTGTCAGTTTCAATTACATGCAATAAATTGATTTTGATGTATGAATTTTGTGATTTGTCATGCATTTTAAATTTTGTGTATAAAGGGCCTACTAAAACTGAAATACCACTGGTCCCTAAGGTCTAAATCTGACCCTGGTGATGACCATATTGTACATTGATAGTAGTGCTGACAATTTCATTTAATAATATCAAATATAATCTCTGGCTGATGTGAAAAGACATCCTTTAATTAAGAGACCAAAGAATTGATTTATACCCATATGTTATGTGATAAACTGTCTGTGTTCATGTTACCCAACTTTTTTCAAACTCTTAATTTCATGGACCACTTGATGCCAATCCTTATTAACAGTGGAACTCTACTGTGAATAGAATAAAAAAACGAGTTTGGCTAATCACTCAATAGGAACTACCAGATGACCAATATCTTTTGGTAGCATGCCATGTTAGGGTGATCAATTAAAAAATTGGAAATAGGGGTGATCAGTGAGTAAGCTACTTCTTTTGCATTTTGTTGGACTGTGATCACTGTTAAGCCTGAATTTTCAAAAAACAAGCATGAATGCTGCTGGACACAAACTTGTAATCAGTTAAGCATTGACTTAATTGCAAATAGAACTCTCTTGATTATTAATGTTATGTATGGATAAATTCTGGATTGGTTCAACATTCTCCACTGAACCCGTTTTCCATTCTTCTGGCTTTGTGTATGTACGGGATAGAAACAAAAAAGTGCTGACAGGCAAGCAAAAAATACTTTAATCATGTGCATATATATAAATAGGTATATAAAAAATAAAATGCATTATATTAAATAGAATCTTATCTGGAATGATTTCTCGCCATTACACGGTTATCATATAATTCAATTTATCCAACGTAAATAGAATAAACAATTAAAGAAAATGGAACTGCTGCAGGAATTAAACCTGTCACCAACAGGGTAGCTGCTTCAAAGTAGTGATGCTCTTACCAATGAGTTAAACAGTCACCGGAAATGCAAAGGCAAAATAACTGCTTTCAATATAAATAGTCAATGGTGAGAGCATCGCTGGCTGGTTGACTATGAACAGACAGCACTAATGGAGCTAAAGGGCTAAAAATATCAATATTTACTCCTTATTATGTCGAGAAGAAATGCTTTTTTCTGTTTTTTGAAAATTGCCCCTTTATATAGGTCTTTAGAGGGAGTCTGGCAACGTTCGTGCCTGCTTTTTGGAAATTTGGACTTTTTTGTGATTACCACCCAAGAGCAAGAAAAGTAATCCATGCATTGATCACCCCTTATTCCAATTTATCAATTGACCATCTAAACATGGAATTCTGCCAAAAGTGACGGTTTCTACTGAGTGAGTACAAGGTGACTAACTAGACCAGTTGAAGTTTAATATTGAAAATTGCAGATGAAATATTTTGTTGTTCTTTAAAAGTGAGTACGAATACCATATTGAGTAAACGCATTTAATGCAATGGGATCCATGAATGGAAAAAAAGTTTTCCTTAGCTAACGAGACTTTGCTATTGACATCATAAGGATATTAAGATATCAATATAAATCTTTTAAACAAACATTAATCAACTCACTCTCAGACACACACACACACACACACACACACATGAATGAATGCTGTATGGAATAGAGACTCATGTCTACATTATGTTTGTGTGTTATATATACGAGGTGTTACCTAAAAGTTTGGGGAACTTGAGGTGTAAAATAGCTTCCTCAAAGAATGAAAACATTGATAGAAAATGAGGTTCTTTATTTCCTGGAAGTGTGATTTCTTGGGATGTGTGAAATTCCAAGCAATACACAGAAAATGCTGCTTAACTTGAGAAGAACGGACTGATCAGTCTGTTATAATTCTCTGAACTTTTGAGTAGCACCACATGTGTGTGCGCACATGTGTATTAAAGTATATTTCTAAAACATGACAGTGACTCTTAAACACCCTAAAACCAAAATTTGATAAGCAAACAAATGTAACTGATTTTTATAAATATTATGATACCTATTTGAATCATTTGAGACAGAAATATCAAACTTATATGATACTCAGTGTGTATGGGTTGTTTGATTTATCCAACTGTCACACAAAGGATATAACTTTTATATTTACACGCAATAGATATTTTCCTTCAAAGGCTTTCCGTTATTTGTGAGAGAAGGACGATTGTACACAATAATATTTGAATTCTGAGACAATTTCTCAATTGGAATAGTTTCACACCTCCTCTCCATATTCTGAGCTTTTGCATAATTACAATATGAACCAAGGTAACCACACTTCCTTATTCCTTGGTAATTAAATATGTATTCAAAGTGATTGTTTAGGATAACAAGTGTAATTCTGAAGAACGTTCTTGATAGTAATTAAAATTTAATTGACTCAGGCAGCGTAGACACAGAGGATCCGCAATCTTCATTTCATATCATGAATATCTATCAAAATATTAAAAATCACAAAATCTGTTTTGACTTATTCAATTAAATTCTCTTTCTGTCTGTATTTCATATATTTACAATTCTATTTACAATCATTACCAAAGTTCTTCTATAGTAAAATCTTTGACTATGTAGTTCTTTTAGGCAATGTACATTTATAATAAAATCTTTGGCAATGTAGTTCTATAGTAAATCTTTTGAAGTGTAGTTCTATAGTAAAATCTTTGGCAATGTAGTTCTATAGTAAAATCTTTGGCAATGTAGTTCTATAGTAACATCTTTGGCAATGTAGCTCTATAGTAAAATCTTTGGTAATGTAGTTCTATAGTAAAATCTTTGGCAATGTAATTCTTTAGTAAAATCTTAAGCCATGTAGTTCTATTGTAAATCTTTTGAAGTGTAGTTCTATAGTAAAATCTTTGGCAATGTAGTTCTATAGTAACATCTTTGGCAATGTAGCTCTATAGTAAAATCTTTGGTAATGTAGTTCTATAGTAAAATCTTTGGCAATGTAATTCTTTAGTAAAATCTTAAGCCATGTAGTTCTATTGTAAATCTTTTGAAGTGTAGTTCTATAGTAAAATCTTTGGTAATGTATCTCTATTGTAAAATCATTAGCATTGCATTTACATTACACAATGATGCTTCCATTAATTATTGACCGCTGACAATCCCTTTCTCCATGATATCCCATGCTCAGTATCCAGACTGAATGCCAAAAATTTACTAAAATAAATTTCGAATCAAATCTGCAAAATTCATTGCTTATTCATCAAAATTCTGTTCCCTATAGTCAGTTATTGTACAAAAATCACTCAAGATAAGAAGAGGAATAATGGAGCAGCAGTAAAGTCAAAGGGCATAAAATTACTAATTGAGGGAGCTGTAGAGTACAGGTAAAGTCAACAAAAGCAAAAACTATGTAGACTAGGTTCAAATTCAGTCTATACTAAAATACTTTACCATTGAACTGAAAGAATTGGGGGCACGTCCCGCTGCCTGTAGCCATCACTGAATAACCCACCATGTGACCTTGAATCTTAAGTGGGTATGCTGCATTAAAAAGATGCTGAGTCACATTTGTCCTAAGGGGGTGACATACAAGTACGTATGGTTTCATTTCACCCCCACCCCCACCACCACCACTGGAAGTTATTGTGTCACTATGTAATTATTTCAAAGAAGTTATGTTTTAGCCCATTTGTTTAATAAATCAATGTTTTTCAAGTATAAGTCCTGACCCATCATTGGACAGCAATGTTCTATTGACTGGGTCACTGATTCACAATAGATAAAGACTAAGTGAGAAGAATATTGATGACATTGCCGGAATAATCAAGATTTGAAATACAGATAAAAGAATATGTTTAGCAATTCCAGATAATTCAATTTAGCATCCAATGCTTTCTATTTTCTCTTTCTTTATTCATTTCTCTCTCTCTCTCTCTCTCTCTCTCTCTCTCTCTCTCTCTCTCTCTCTCTCTCTCTCTCTCTCTCTCTCTCTCGTTGTAGGAATAGAATCTGTCTCTCTCTTTTCCCTTCTCTTTCTATCCATAACTTAAAACTTTTCTCTTTATAATCTTAACCAGAAGTCTCAACTTGTTATTAGTTTGGGAAAACAAAGTCAACTTTGTAAGATCTTGACAACACATCTGATAATCATATTACCTTTGTCATCAATAAATTTGTTAAACTATCAAATCAAAACAGCAAGGATATATGTCAGTGGTTGGTGAGATTATTGCATAAGGTCAAAGTGGGTTGCAATTGAAAAATTTTGAAGAACCCTGTAATAAAAACTGCTCATGATATCACAGGTTATTGTAATGTTATAACTACATCTTATATATTTATATGAAGAAAATAAATGATATAATAACCATGATCTTTTCTTTTCATCCTTTATGTAGTCATAACCTTTTGGCTGATTCACATTATGACTTCATCAAAGATGAGAAGAAGAGAACAAATTATCTAAAAAAGTCTCAAAATTACAGACGAAAACATAAACCATATTTTCTTTGATAATCAAACATGTGTCAAATTATGAGTATCTTTCTCGGGTTACTTTAATTTAGTGATTTTATGAATTCTCTAAAGATTTGGTGAAATTCTTGAACATTTCAGTAATTTCACAAAATCTCCAGTTTCATAATCAATGTAATGAGTTCAATCCTCACTGGGTTCTCCACTACAGTGTCTCAAACAAAGCTAAACTTAATAAAAATCAAGAATAATCTGCTTAAGTATTCAATGCATATTTACAGCTTATTTTGACACAAGGCCACAATGGTATGGCTCCCAGTGAGGTTCAGACTCATTACAATACTAATGGTCAGTGTCAGAAGCTTGTTGACCATTACTACACTGCATGCATGTGTGACCCTCTAAGTTATTCTTTTTGAAAGAATCAAAAGATGGCCTTGTTGGGTGTGGTGAAAAATAAAAAAAGAATGAATGACGATTCAGCCACTAGTCATGATGGTAGTTATAGTGACAAATATGTTGTGCCCAATTAAATTCTGACATGTACTGAAAATTTATTTCAGCCCTCCCAAAGCTCCCTCCTTTAAAAGCCCCTTGCTTTGAAATTTTGTTTCAGTATGTCAGTCAGTCAGTTAAATTTTAGGGGGTAAATGCATCAAATAAGAGCTAGCTTAAAAAAGCTAAATTGGAAAATTTTGTTTCAGCATGTCAGTCAGTTACGGTCATAGGTACTAGAGATGCTAGCACATCTAAAATTGGAAGTATAAATGGTGATTCTGATGCCAGTGGTGATGGCAGTTGTAGCAATAGAGACGATTATGCTGCGTCTTGTCAAATTCTGACAGGTACAGGACTGACCAGTCCTTGGCATGAAAAGAGAGAAGGGGGGAACAGGTCTGGTTATTCACTCAATAGAAACTGTCATGCAACCTATGTCTTTTAGATGCTAGTCAATTAGGATGATCAATTGAAAAATTGGAAAAAGGGGTGATCAGTGAATGAGTTAGATATCTCGCCTATGGTTGGGCAGTGATCATAAGAAAAGGTCCAAATTTCCAGACACAAGCCTGAACAGAAAATAAAGGACTGATTCAGCATAAACTTACATTTTAAATTGAACCTCCCGAAACAAACATATTCATTACATAACAGTAAGATACTTTTTTTTTTAGACATAAGGAGTAAATGTTTAAATTTTCATCCGTCTAACTTCATCGGTGCAGCCCATGCACGTGGTACCATATACATTCATTCAACCAGCCAGACCAACTTAGAAACAGAAGAAACCTATGTTTTAGTGACTGTTTAGCTTGATGGTTTCTAATATATAACCTGGAGATGTGGATAAATGGAGGTTTGTCCAAACATATTGATAGCAAGGAGAATTTATTTCTGGCTGTCCTGTTGTATCTTCTCTATTTTTATCTGAAATCTCTTCTGTCCAGCCACACCATCCGTACCATAGACAAGCAAGTACCCCAAGAGGCCCACCTGGGTAGTGAGTAGCTACACCTTGCAATGGACTGTTTGCTGCTTGGTTCTCTTTTCTTCTTTACTCTCGCTAACTTTCTTTTATTTCTCTATATCTCCTCCTTTTCGATGCTCTTTATTTTTTCTGTCTCTTTTCTCACACTATTCCTCTCCTATCCCCTCCATGGTTGCTCTCTCACTCTCTTTGTATCTGCCTTCCTTTCTTCACCTTCTCCCTCTTCCTCAATGTCTTATCACACACATATACACAAACACACACACACACTCAGAGACATGCACACACCAGGGCTGTCTTATCGCAATGGACAAACTGGGCATTTTAGATTTTAGAGACTCCAAAATCTAATTTGAAAAATAAAATCTCGGTACATTGCTTTACCCAAGGGCTTCAAAAGTTTCTAAGATGGCTTTGAAGCACGCAAACACACACACACACACACACATACACATGCGCACACATACAGAAAGACTCACACACACACACTTGACAACAGTTACAATTAGTTGATTAAAAAAACTGCTTTATCTTCTGGCAGTAACACTTTTTTCAGTTCAGCCTCGTGACAGTATTTTCTCTTTAAAAAGTTATAGCAGGTCAGGTTAATCACTCAATAGAGACAGTCATGAGATCAATGTCTCTTGGGAGCGTGCTGTCTTGGGGTGAGCAATTGAAAAGTAGGTAAAAGGATTGATCAATGTTGAGCAGTAATCACTGAAAAAGTCTGAATTTTCAAATGTGAATGACACAAACTAAGGGATCAATTCAGTAAAAACTTACATTGCAAATTGAAACCCCCCCACTAAAATTCAATTTAGGGCAGGGTAATTTAGCACAAAACAAAGATTATTTTTTTTCTCGACATGATGAACAGTAATTGCTAAAATTTTCAGCCCTCTAGCTCCAATGGGATTGTCTGTATGTGCAATACATACATTACCTGACCAGCTAAAAAACTGAAGAAACCAAGTTGACAGTTTTGATTGACTGTTTCTAATACCTTGACTAGTGCAGTTAACTGATTCCGCATGAAATAAAACCATGCTATTCAAAGAATTCTTGTACTTTTACTCTACTCAACATATTCATTGATGGGAGGGTCGAAGGCAATGTCCTAAGTTTAACAAAAAAATTATTGTATAAATGACGTTGTTGATTTAAATCATTGACTTGATAATTGATATTTATCATTACAATTACAAGTGATTGTGATGGGTGTGTAATTCTGGCTATTTCCACCAGTGTGTATCTACAATAATACACTTGAATATTAGGTTAATCTTCAAGTTAAGCAACTGAGAGTTTCTATCTTATTGAACGGTAGAAAAAAATTAAGAAATGGATATACAATCTGACAGAATAATTATGAATGCTTTATATCATTTAAGACTCTATTTGAACAGACCTTCAGTCAATACACGGTGGATATATCACTTGGCCTAGATAGTATGAAATAGAATAAACAATTAGCAATGCTACATTTAAGCGGCTACCTATGGGTTGCTGGTTTAATTCCTGCAACAGCTCCATTTACACTGTCTAGGTTGAATGACACATCCTCTGTGTAATAATAGGAGGCCATTTCAAAAAGAATATCAAATGATATAACACATTCATTATCATATTTATATATACATATGCATATATATATATATATATATATATATATATATATACATGCATATATATATACAAATATATTTGAGGACCCATGTCAGCCAGGGTCGACCATTGGTCACCAGCTTTTAGCTGCAACACCTGAAGTGTTATGATACTTTGAAATCAGCATATATATATATATATATATATATATATATATATATATAATGTGTACTGTAAAGAGTGAGACAGACTCGGGAGTAAAGTGTTCTAAGGTAAGGTTTATTAATCATATATATATCAAAGCTTCAATCCACTGTAATCATTAATGACACTGCAGATTCTCTTGGTAAGGGAAAATTGAAATAATAATCACAATTGTACTTTAGCACCAACTGCATTACATATGCAAGGTTGACGCTCATCACTGCACACAGATTTTATCATTACTCTAACACTTCCTCACTTGGCTTTTTCAGTGTTAGCATGTGTGTATGCGTGTGTGTACGTGTGTGTGTGTGTGTGTGTGTGTGTGTGTGTGTGTGCGTGTGTGAGTGTGTACTCAATGCTGACACGTGTGTGAGAAATGCGTGTACATCCCTGGTAACTATCAGCCAGACCAAAAAAAAATCACAAACAAAAAAGAAGGTTAATTGAAGGAGGGATAGAAGGTGGCCAGTCTTGTTAGACACCCAATACAAACTGTCATGCAACTAATATAATTTTGGCAGCATGCCGTGTTTGGGGTGATCATCTAAAAAATTGGTAAAGAAAGAGTCATCGATGAATAAGTTATATCTTTTACCTTAGACTTAGATAGTAAATTGAAAACTTCACTAAAAACTTTTTAAAATGTTTTAATATTCAGCCCTTTAGTTCTGTTGTTGGTGTGGCCTGTATGCACAATACCTACATCCATAAATACGTATATAGCTAGCCAGACCAGCTTAAATACTGAAGAAACCAATGTTGATGATTTTTTATTGAAGACAATGGTTTATTTGTAATTGTGAAAGTAAAGCATCTATTGTAAGAGACAACTACGATTGGAGAATGGAGGCCAGTGATAAGTTTAGCTTAGTGATCCTTGCAAGTTTTAAGTCTGTTCGGGACCAGGACTTTATTTTTACAAATTATAATGCCCACCCCTTGGGAAGGATGCAAGTCCACCAAAGAGATACTTCCACCATAATCATACAGATGAGAGTCTACTCAAAAATGCAGGGAAAACTGTCTTAATGAAGTTTTTCCATGCTCTTCGTTCATACCATGAGAATATATATGTTATCGTAATAAAGCAATTAAATGACTATCAACTGGAGATCACACTGACATATGTTTCTGATCAATCTAAAAAAATCTGAACGAATGCAGGTCTCGTTAATCACTCAAAAAAACACTGTCATATCCACCATCTTTTAGCAGCTTGCGATTTTGGAGGAGATCGATTGAAAATTGGAAAAAGGGATGATCAATGAATAAGTTGATTCTAGGGCCTTTTGTTGGGCTGTGGTCGTTAGAAAAGTTAGAATTGTCAAGAAAACAAGCATGAACGCTGCTGGACACAAACTAAAGATTAATTTAGCATAAGATTACATTTTTAAAAAATGAATCCCCACCTCCCACTAAAAACTTATTTAGGGTGGGAATTTTCAAGAATCAAAATTTTTTTTACTAAATGTAATACGGAGTATTTCTTGAAATTTTCAGCCCTATAGCTCCATTGGTATAGCTTGCACATATGATACATACATACATAGCCAGCCAGACCAACTTGAAAACGGAAGAATCCTATACAGACAGTTTTAGTGACAGTTTTGGTTGTCGGTTTCTAATATTGGTTTTATAAATAAAGACATTACTTATCTGATAGGAGATGTGATTGTTTGATGGAGCAATTGATTGGATCCTGTCAAGACTGACAATGAGATAAACAGCTTGCTGCTACTGACTGGTAATTATGGGAGAGTGGTTTCATCGTACCAATGATGAATCATTTTCTGATGATGAGACAGAACTTAGGGAGAAATGGTTTCATGTCTTTTCCAAGGGCACGAAGGTATGGGGGTAGTGTAATGCTTATTAGCATAGAAATTAGAAAAGGGGATTTCAGATTCTGGCTATTTACATTCACTTTGCATTAATACCCTCAAAAAAAGGCTTGAATCTACTTCTCCCTGCACTGTCTCTCCGATTGTTATATTTCTTGACAAAATGTGATGTCACTTGACTGTCACCATAGATGACAGGGAAGAAAGTTAGAGAGGAGGTACTGGGAAGAACCACTCTCCAATGAGTACCTTACCTGTCCAGGTGAGAGCAGCAAAAATATTGTCAAACTTGACAAGAGCCAATCAATCTGAAACTGAAATCTGAATACCTGGTTTTGTGTAAATCTTTTTTATATACACTTCATACCCACTTCCTTACACACACACACACACACACATACACGTATATGCAGATAACTGTAAGCTTACAATGAATGCAAAAAGTAGCTGACATATTTGAAAAAGTTTATGTTAATTTCTTTATACACCTTCAAAACTGACGGAATAACCATCATCATCATCAACAGCAACAGCAGCAGCAGCTTTTTATTGTCTGTGCAGCCCTCCGGTCTCCAGAGATCAGACCATTTTAGACCCGATGGATGTAGGTGTGGTGACATAGTCAATGGGTTTTTGCCCCATCAGGCATGGTACTGCCCCTTGAAGTCAAGACCAGAGTCCTAAGACCAAGCTCATGTCTCTACGACAATAGTTGCAAAGACAATGTGGATTTTTTTTTAGTTCCTACTCACATGCTTAAATTGTGGTATCCTTTGTAAAAAAACACAACCTTGTGTCACATTCTTCCCACATGAAGGTTAAGGTAAATAGGAACATTTTAATGTCTATCTTTGGATGAACACCTTCCTCAAGATTCACCAGACTTGTTGACTGTAGGTATCACAGCACCAATATCTTTGGAACCTGTTTAAATTGTCATACTATCTTATTTTTTGCCAGCTATGATTTTACAAATGAACTTTGGGGATTCACATTGTGAGGCGTGATATCCAGTGGTTGTCTGCCATTCTTGCAACGTAGCCTGCCCATTGCCATTTGAGTTTCGAATGGTTTCTATGATATCTCTGACCACAGTTTTTTCTCAAAAAAACGTGCTTGAGATGTTGGGCATGATCCTTTCTTTTTAACATTGCATGGTTCTCGGGAGGAGACATTTGTGGTTCACTCATCTTTTCAAAATTTATGGAGTCCTTCTCCACTTGAAAGCCATAAGAAATTTGTTCCTAATTCAGAAACAATTCTTTCACTTCTTAAAAGAGAAACTTTTAAGATGAAAAAAAATGGCAGGGTAGAATATTTCATTTTATTCACTCAAACTAAGATTGAAATAGAGTCCACTCGGGTTTTTATGTTAGCAAAAATCAACAATTGCAATCATAGAAAGTAAAAAAAAATGTACGTTATCATTTACTGGAATTTCATTGATGAATTTTTTCAATCCTTTTAAAAGTCAAAAAACACACTGAAGGTATCTTCATATTTTTTATATTGGCTATAGCTTTCCAATACTTTTGTGAAAATGATCTATCTTTGGGACTTTTCTTAAAGTCACCATTCGTTTGATCTACACATCAATATTCCAATATATTGATCCTTATTTGGTACATAACAGTTCTCCACAATAAAAAAAAAAAGTTATTTAAGAATTTTGGAAAGTTTGACCTTGTTAGTAACAAAGTTTTCTTCATGAAAATCTTTGTTACTACATGGGAGAAGCTAATTTTATTAAGATATTTGGATAAGAAAAAAGAAGGATAAGATAAGGAAGTAATATCCCTTCAAATTAGCACCTGATAGGCATTTTTAAAAATCCACGATCCACTGTGCCCCAGCCCCAGTACGCAGTGAATTATCACCTGGGATACAGTGAATCAACTTAAGATTGAATGATTCAAAGAAGTCCTACAATGGAACCAAGTACACACTTTATTAAAGTATTGTTGAATTATTGACATTGTAACAAAAAGTGATCATGAAAATCTATCAAATATCCATTATTAAAAGTCAGGCACACTAAAGGAAACACTTAACACAAAATCAAATTCACACAGTTTCCTGAGCAATTTAAGAAGCAAAAAAAGAATGATAGAAAAATAAAAAAGTGGCTCAGTCCCAGAAGTGATCCTCTGTGGCCTGGTTTCCCCTACATATTATAATGATCTGAATACTTTATGTTCATGAACCTTTTCTATTAATCATCTCTTTTGACTTTCTATCAATCATCTCCCTTGACTATCACTCTCCAGAGGTGAAAGTCAATTAGAGGTGCATTTGATCCAATAAAGTCTTGAAAAGGTATCAAGACATCTAGTTCTACTTCACATATGAGTATCTAATTAACTGAGAAAGTAAAATCTATTAGAAATTCTTTAGATTCTGCTATGTCTATGATCAGACTTTAGAAAAAATGAATTGATATACTTTTATTGCTTACTGACTTTTATGTAACAGTCATACTGTGCTGGACAATTTATACTTGCTAAATTTCCATTGTAGTTTTAAAGGACACTGTCTAGGATCCCTCAGCTGTTGTTCATGGAAATATCCAATCCAAAAGTAGGAATAGAATATCAATCATCATTGAAGGTATCTCAGAAAAGATAACAATGAAATGCTTCATGTGAAAAGTTACTAAATAGATGATCAAAATTTGATTCTTTTTTTCTTGAGAAAGTTCAGGTTGTAATTATGGAAAATAGAAACAAAAGATTAATCAGGCACATATCTATGCAATGAAAAAAATTCAGATATGTTGTTTCATTTTATTTTCATACCATATTGAAGATAAGGTGTTGTCAATGAACAAAAGGTATAATTAGATATCAAAGATTTTAGGTTGAATACCATAGCAGAGGTCTTATATTAACATTCAGTTGTAGAAAGCACATACCAATTGGTCTATATACCAAATTTCAGTCAAATTCTTATGAAATAATCAATAAATGTGTCAAAAGTTTATGAAAAATGTTGGAAACTTAGTTTTTAAAAAAATACTTTTGAAAGATGGGGAGGGCGGTGATATTTTGGTCACTTTTTTCTAAATATTTCTAAAAAATCAGCTTGAAGCAGTGGTGTAACTGTGTTGATGTTAAAATGAAGCCGTATCATTCAGCTCTTCAGACAGATAGCATCAAATCCTTCCAATTTTTAGCCACAGTTCACAAAACACAAGTTTATAAATCGTCTGAACTGTCTCACCTTGTGATAGTTCAGTCAGAGGGTTGGAATAGATCAGCCACATGTATTAATTGGAATGTTCTTGAAATTTAGTGATTTGGTTTGACTAAACACATAAATTTGATCATTTCAAAGACATTTTATTATCCTGATGTATTGAATACAAAAATGAACTTTAATACAATAGAACCTCTTCATATTTGTTTGAAATGTAATCCTTTAAAACTGAAATATGTATCTTCAGAATTATGGATAATTGGCTTAGCCTCTTTCTTTTAATATGATGCATAATTGCCTTCATTTCACTTTCTTTCTTACCTCATCACCATCATCATCATCATCCCCATATTTATCAGTATAGAGTACAGATAAATATGTAAAAAATTATAAATATATATTCCCTCATGGCTATTTGGAGTTGTGTTTCACTTAGAGTTGATAATATAATTACTTAAAGGAAGTACTGTTATCATTTTATAAAGGTCATAACTTGAGGGTAGGGGGGGATGGTTTGGACATTGTCAGACTATCCTTCTGCTTGCTTGCCTCTCCCCATTACAATATGATAAAATAATGGCTACTTTCAAAGTTCACAGAAGAGAGTTTAGCATGCACTTTCAACAGCAATATATTCTACTTGTAACACAGATTCACCATAATAATACATCAATCACTGCTTGCTATAAGTAGATCTTATGATACACACTCAAAAAATACATAAGAACCTGAAAAAAACATAAAATCTGAACTAGAGAAGGAAGTTTTGTGTTTGTTGTTATGAAATTCCTCATGGACAATGTAAACAATCTCTTGAAGTTTCATACAAGATCTCACTGCCCCAGGTCCCCTACTTTTTTCAGGAAATACAATGTCCTACCTATCTCATTGTCTAAATTCTCCATTCTCCACTAAGTGTATCAGATAAATTGCAGGGTTGCCAAAAAGTTGAAGATATTTCCAGCCAAAATTTTGCCAGAAGAAGAGCAAAAAAAATGGCCAGGAGTAAAAATTATTGTTAAAACACAGCAATATATGCCAAAAATAAGAACAACTTTTTTGTTCCGTGTTAATAGCAGAAAATAAGGATCCAGTTTAGCATTAAAATTACATAGTAAAATCTTGGAAGACTTACTTTTTTCAAGCTGATTTCCTGATGAAAAGAAAGTCGAAGTGGAAAGCGCAAAAATTACTGGCTGAAATCTTTTTTTCTACATAAGATAAAAAAAATGTTTGAAGGGAGAGAAAAAATGCCAAAAATTTAAACATGGCTGAAGCAAAAATTCTATGGCCAAAAGCTTTTCAAAAAGGCTAAATTTGGCTATAAAAACGCCAAAATGGCAACCCAGTTGTACTAAACAAAATACTATACAAAACTGTCCTACCTATCTCATTGTCTAAATTATCACCATTCTCCACTAAGTCATTAAAAACCTTCTGTTTCTTATGTTAGGCATTCTATCTCTATTACAGTTCCTTCTTAAGCCCCCATTGAATTTCTTCTTGATTTTCTGATCTTTTGTGTTGCTTGAACTGCCATAAATGTGTTTTTTTATCAAGTTTATCGAGACCAAGAGAGGTGAAATTTGAGGGGTTAAAGCGAAAATTGACTAAAAGTCTTTCCACCACACATTTATGAAAGTTTTTTCAGCAATGAAAAGAAAATATGAAAATTTAAAAATTTTTCACCTAGACAGTGGCCTTAAATAACAGAGGACTTTTTTTCAAACTTCTTACTGTATTTTTAAGTATACAAAGTTTTGAATAGTTATAGTGCAGGTCTGGTTATTCACTCAAAAGAAACTATCATGTGACCAACATCTTTTGGCAGCATGCCAAGTTGGGGGTGATCAATTAAAAAATTTGAAAAAGAGATGCTCAATGAATAAGTTACTGCTCCAGCCATTTGTTGGGCAATGATCACTAAAAAAGTCAGAATTTCAAAAAAACAATTACAAATGCTGCCAAATGTAAACTAAAAGATCAATTTAGTATAAACCTACATTGTAAATTGAACCCCCACTAAAAACCTATTTTAGGAGAGGATTAAAAAAATAAGATATAATGAGTAAATATCTAAATTTTCAGCTCTGTAGCTCCATTGGTGTAGCCTCTACCATGATACACATATATATACATAGCCAGCCAGACCATCTTAAAAACTGGAGAAACCTATATTGACAGTTTTGATGACAGTTTTGGTGACAGTTTTGGTTGATGGTTTCTAGTATTTACCTAGCTGAGCCTAGTATAGCACAACGGCAAATGTGGGTATAATAGGGTCGAGAGACAGTGTTCCAAGTAGGGAAGGCCTACCTGCCTTGAAAATCATGGCTAATAATTTGTGCTCGAAAACCAACCACTGGTGCTAGTGGTAATCATATATCTACTCGACCCACTCTCTCCTCTATCACGGTATCAAAGAGAAAGATATTCTTAGTCATATGGCTATGGGACAGAGTGCATGAAAATGGATTCATGATTTTTCCAAGGGCATTCGTACAAAGCAAACATAAGCAGCCACAGTAAAATCTATTTTTGTCTTACTGTCAGACCAAGATGGGTCAAAGGATAAATCATGAAATCTTATCTTGATATTGATTTTCATTCATGACAAAGATCGCTAAAGCCATTTTCATGATTCAAAGTATCCACTCACTCATAGTGTTAAGCCAGTTGGTACGCTAAATCAAATCTGTTTCTCAAACTACAGAAAAAATCAGTATAAAACAGGTCTGGTAAGTCAAGAAGTCACTCATTCATTGATCACCCCTTTTTCTAACCATATTTTTTTAATATGATATATATACAACACCAGACCTGTAAATTTCAAATATCAGTGGTGATTAAGCAGTTTGTTTATACTAAACATGACAATTGTTTATTATAGATATTCACTAAGTTTAGCTTAGTCTGACACAATACTAAAATTCTAAAGTATCCTGTGGGGTTCCAACTCACTATAGTAGTTATAGTTTGCAAGATTTGCTCACTAACTGTTAAAAGAGACTGTTATGGAGGTTCAGCCATTGTTATTCAACTAAGCCACTATGCAAGTGTTTCTGAAACTATTTCAGTGTCATTCATTCCCAAGTCTTTGTTACAAAATCTCATTCGCTCACACAAAAATTTCCTCATTATGTTTTTGATTATTTTTATCTGATTTTCCTTTGGGTGTAATTTTGATTTATTTTGTACCATAAACTGATTTCTCTCGTGTTTATTTTCTTCATGTTTTTTGAACAGCTGAAAAATATGTAAAGAAAAAGAAGAAAATTAGGAGTGACAAAAAATTAACATAAAGATTATCAGAATTTTTCTATAAATGAATTTAGCAAACAACAGTCTTAGAAATAAGAATTGAATTTTCACAAATGATATTTTTTTTTTAAAAAGGTAATTTTCTTGGTAAATATTACCAACAAAATTACTTCTTTTAAGAATAGAGAAAACTTGAACTGGACAACAGTAGTAGCAAAATTTAAATTTGAAGCCACGTAAAAGCATTTCATCAAAGAATTGAAATGGTCAGAATAAATTCTATTTAAGACATAACAAGTGTTTCCCACTGGAAAACATCTAAAATAAAACATCTTGATTCTGGTGAATGTAAATGTTATAAATAAACTTGGCTGAACAAGGCCCCACAAGAGGTCAAAAGAGCTTTTTTTTTCAGAAAATAAGAAATAAAACATTTTTAAAGGGGTGTAGCTAAGTATGGTGCCATGCCAATTTTCAAGAATGTCGACGAAACGGTATGACCAGTAGCATTGGAACTCACAAACAAGTTAATAAACCTGTCAGACTGAGGCTGTAAAAGGGCACAAAGGCTTTAAATAAAATTTTAAAGAACATTTTTAGGAGGTGTCTAGTGGAATACTTATGCCAGTTTTCAAGTCTGTAGATAAAACAGTATGGCCAGGAATGCTTGAATATACAAACAAGCAAACAAACAAAAATACAAACAAATATGCAAACACATGCACGTATAAAAAAGGATAGAACCCTTTGCCATCTTTGATGGCTATGGTTGTTCAATATAAATGTCTGAGTAAATCAAGTTTTTCACCTATCCATCCTTTATTTACCTCTGTAGTTTTCCCCCCCAAAATGATTTCATTCACCTTCAGGTAAATCATTCACCAGTTCAAGAAACACTGCACTATGCTGTAAATCTGATGTAGAGGCTTTAATCTGAATAACTGAAGCAAGGGGAAATGAGAGAATTACTTTGTAGATATTGGATCAATATGGCAGATTTACACAGAAGAAGATTAATGGTTTTACTTAACTTACATAACAAGTAAAATTCTGGGGGGGGGGGGTTGAATTGACATAAGTAATGCCGCCATGCCTGTGGTTATATAGTTGTCATGGTTGTTCTGACAAGTCAGTCTTGGAGTGTTTATTTATTCTCTTCTGTACAGAAGGAAGTGAAGAATTCATTGAAATAAGAATAGTTAAAATGATTATAGGTGCAAGTAAGAAATAATGGTGGCCAATCTATATTTGATTAGTTTGGAGAAAGGTTTGGAATTGATATGAACAAGGGCAGTTCCTCTTCCAAAGGTGCATGTTTGGAAAGGGCTGGACTTTATTTATGATGTGAAATAATTTTCTAAATTTAGATCTATAATTTTAGATAAAAGATCTATAATCTATTTTTTTTTAAATTCATATTCATTAAATGTTTTGAGAACTGCTAATTAAAAAAGCTTTGAACTTGACACTGTAATGCCTGGTATAGTAACTAATTTACACAGTGAATAACAACTTTGTACAATGGCCAGTTGTTGATTTATCTTGGTGTATACACACATTGCCACAGATCTCTTTAATTGTAGCTTGATAGTAAATAGATATGGTTACGAGATGATTATATAAGGTTAGTTCAACCACTGTCATGATTTCAATACTGCCAAACTGTCATGTGACCAACATCTTTTGCAGCATGCCGTGTTGGGGGTGATCAATATGAGAATTGGGAGGGAAAACGGCTGATTAATATATGAGTTACTCAACTCTTGATGCGTGACAAAAATGTCTAAATTTTTCAAAAAAAAATGTTAAATCTGCTGCACACAAACTAAAGGACCAATTTAGCATAAACTTACATTGTAACCCACCCCCACCCCCACCCAAAAAAAAACTTCAAGGGATTTTCAACAACATTTTTTTTCCATCCAATAGCTCCATTGGTACAGCCAGTACATCTGACATGCAGATTCACTTAAAAATTGAAGAAACTTATGTTGACAGTTTTGATTGCCGATCTCTAATAGATATATCACTGTTATTTAAGTTTTATAAGACTAGAAGAAACTAATAAAATTTATTTGAATAATAAAAAGAATAGATTAGTCATTTTTATCTACCATTCCTTCATATCACAAAAATCAGTCCAAACAAATGTTATCAACCACAATAGAAGCAATGAAATAATAAACCTTCAATATAGTTTATGAATGAAATTTTCATGCTATGGTCAGAACTAATTCTTAGCAGTGACTACAACAATAATGTTTGTCTTTTCTCCTGTAGAAACACAAATGAGTTAGACTAATAGGAATGATTTTGTTTTTTAATGAGGAAAATATTGTCAAATATTATCTCTTTAGATCATAAGAATTATGATAGAGTGACTGATCTTTAATATTATGTTGTTCTTTGCTAAGCTTAGTAAATACCCAATGATACAAGTTTATATTAATCTCTTGTATTTAAGATATTTAATTAGTGTTCCCACCTTTGAACTTGTACATACAGAATAAATGGTGCTGTTTTTGAAATCTTGATTTCTCTTTGATAAGATAAGTGCACTCATGAACTTCCACAAAGAGAAACTGGTGAAAGATCTATTACGTTTGAAGCCTTCAGTCTGATGCTCTACGACAGACCTATAACCAACAAGTATTATTGAACCATGTGATAAAAGAAATATTTTGGTGAAGGGACTTCTATGCTTGGAGCCTTTGGTTTGAATCTCTACGACTGACTTATAACCAACTGGTACCATTGAACTATATAATTTTCCTGTTCCAATTTCATGTCTGCTAACATAAGAAATATTTTGATAATCGCAAAGAGAAAAATTTGTTATAACAGAGTTCATCTTTTTTCTTCCGCGTATGTCCACAGCTTTTCAATGTTTATTCAATGTAATAGAACTCATATGGATTTTTATTGTTGGAAATCCATGGAGAAAATGAGGAATTTACTTTGCCTCTGGCACCAATTGTGTTGGATTTTGTATCAGGTAATTCTGTTGTGGTAGTTTAGAATGGGTTAAGTTTATTTGTTATTGATATACCAGCAAGGTTAAATGGAACTACCAGGGAGGCAAGCCTTTAGTGCTGGAATTTCTGTGATTGCTTTCCTGATGATGTTTTTGTATAAGAGTAATTTCTATAAAATGTCCCCAAAGACATTATCGTCAATTTTTTCATCTTATCTACTCTTTCCTCTTCCTTTATACATATGCACAAACACAGATATGCACACACATACACATCATTCACACACAGATACACATATCATCAACACCACCATCACACACACACATACACACACAACATCTATACACCTACTTACATAATTAACAGTGTGATTTCCTTGGCTCTCACTTGAAGATAACAATTGGACTGATAAGAATATCTCCAATCAACCATTTGAAACAATGGACAATTCCACTGTAACAAGTTTTTTAGTTTCTTTTCAAAAAATAAGAATTATTTTACTCGATTCAAATACAAATAGTCCCTGCTTACCAAAAGTTTGGTTTCAGCCATTTTTTCGCTTTTTCGAAAGAAGTTGAAAATCTAAAATAGCATCTTGAATTTGTTTTTCTCAGAGCCATTATAGAGACATCAGACATTCACTTTCTTCTAAAACCTCCTAAGTCTCAGCTTGAATTAACATCCTCATGATATCACAGATGCATGCACCAAGTATTCAGTTTATGCCAATGAATGGGGAGGTATATATATTATTCCATATCTATCCATCCATCCATAAGATATCTCCCAAATTTCTCAATGAATTTCAATAAAACCTCGTGGGAAGTTGGTTAATGGGCTACGAAAGAGGTGATTAAATCTAGGGATGGATCTATTTGCAGTTACCAACCCTATTTCCCAACTATATGTCCACGATATTTCGAAATGTTCTCCACCCATCCATATGATATTTCCAGAAATTCTCAATGAATTTCAATTAAATTTTTTGGAAGAGTAGATAATGATTGAATTTTGGGGCTTATCTATGCACAGTTACCTCCTCAACATTTAGTGAGTGACAATGGTGTTGGCAGTGGTAATGTGCACTATAAGTTCTTTCTACTCTCCCATGCTCTTATTACTTTGTCTGGCTTACTTCATTAAGTGCATAGAGACAAATGCAAGTCAGTGTATACCAGTACTCACATAAGCAGACAGCATTTATCTTTTTTATGGAGGATGTACACAGTATTGTGATTAGATCCTGATTCTGTAGCATTCTGTTATATATAGTGAAATGACTATAATGCAATTCTGGAAAGTGACGTGTCAGGCTGTATCTTCCTTAAAGAGGGTTATTTACACCTAAGATTTTTGTATTGCTTTAGGATAGACATTATAATATATATTATGTTTGCTTGATGCTTTACAATACATGTAAAAAAACAGATACATGTAGAAATATGTGCTTGTATGTATCCATATACAAATCTATATATGAGTGTATAAATCATACACATACAGCAATACTTTAAATAGTTCCTTTTTGATTGGTGTGGGTTTTGATGGTGCACTGTTAAGGCATCACTGTACAAATTAAGGCAACTAAGTATAAGATAGAAAAAACACAAATTAACATGATGAGACCTTGAAGAGTGAAGTTTTTAATAGTACAGAAAATCTTGGAACAAATTAACCAAACTAATCAAAGTATACCAGTACATATAAGCTGGAATCATTTGTGACATTGTGCAAGGCTCACACATGTTGCTCTTCATTGTTCAACTTCAGGGAGAAAAACACCAAGCGCTTTAGACACATGTTCACTCTGGTATATGTAACTAAAAAACTGACCAATATAGATTGTTGCATTTTTTTTTTTACAAAAAGTAAAGGTCACTCCATGACATCTCAATCACAAGCATGCTAAAACGTCTCATTGGTACACTTTTTTGACAGTTCAGTTTCTTTATGGACACAACTTCTATGTATGAGCATGTAAAATATGTATATATATATATTGTAAAATTAAAGTTAGTGGGCATAAACAAAGGTAATGTATTCATGCCCCTTAATTTGATTTTTTAAATATATAAATCCAATTAACCATTACGGTTTCTTCACAATTCCAAAATACTTTTGATAAGGTAAAACACTATAACTTGAAATATCCTAATATATGAAATATTGTTTCATCAAACATTGATAAACTTTGATAAAGCTGAAAGCCAAAAATCATAGTAGAAAAATTTTTAATATAATCATAGTTTTCTCTTCTTATTGTCAGCCTAATTCATATTGTCCAATATATATATATATATATATATATATATATATATGTGTGTGTAATACATCGAAACAGCTGTCTGTGGATGACACAACAACAATTATATATATATATATATATATATATGTGGGGGTTCGCTGTGGTGATGGCCCCACAAACTATACCAAACCAGCCGTGGTTCTGGGTTAGTAAAAGAAGGCAACAAGACGGAATTTCGTTTAAATGTTTTATATAGAATATTGATTATCAATATCTCTGGAGACGGGAAATGCCTATTCGCAGTTGAAAAGAGAGGAGGCTGATTTTCATTTAAGTCAAACTGACGACTGGTCTCTCATGTCACGAACGGTAGTCTACTGAATGGTAGCAGCGGTTGACGGTTACTAAGGGCGGCGTCTAACACGAGAGAGACTGGCAGCGATTCTCTTCTCCAAACCCAAATTTACTCTGCTGCTCTGTTACGAAAATCCCTCCTATTTAAGCCCTTGGTATCAACACTGTATCTCTTTGTAATTGACTTCCCTTCTCTCCCTCTCCTGCCATCTCGATCATTCCAGAAAACCCCAAACATTGACCCTCATTCATCTCGCGACGCAAGTCCGTCCAAGATCATAAATTAGTCTCCCCCTCTCTCAAGGACTCTGCAAATAACTTTTCTTTCATAAGCTTTACTCTTTCTCTCTAGACCCAGACACTGGCCCTTATCTGGCTTTGTTTTTGAAACCCAGGATTTGAGAGATGACACTAGATTGAGAAAGTACAGGTGTAACACGAGAGAGAGACTGGCAGTGATTCTCTTCTCCAAAAGCATCTGTCTTTTGCAACCCAGGATTTGACAGATGACACTAGATTGAAAAAGTACAGGTGACTCCCACTTGGAAGCACACAATTCTCAAAAAACACATTATCCTTTTTAACACAGATAACTCTTTTTGTAATAACCATAGTAATTACTGGTAATAACCATAGTAATTTTTGGTAACAGCCATAGTGATTTTCAGGACACGGGGGACTCCTGGCCCCCTAGTGTCACATATATATATATATATATATATATATATATATATATATATATAATTGTTGTTGTGTCATCCACAGACAGCTGTTTCGATGTATTACATCTCTTCAGTGTGGCTATAGACATTCCATTATCCCATCCAGTGCCGCGAGGCAGAATCGAAACCTTCACTTCAGACCCGTAGACCAATATCCTACCTCTGGACTGCAGAACTGGACAGGCAGGAAGGCTGAATTCAAGCTATATATCTAAATTAAGCAGAAATCCCTCATCCACCAGAGTGCTCAATTCCTATGGAAGAGCATTGCATAAGCTTAGAGTGGATGAGTTACCTGTACATGTACAACAGAGGAAGTGGTTATCAGTTTTATGATGAACCATGATAAAATTTCCGATGGTTAGTAATATGTTTGAAATTTTTGAATTATTGCAACCACGTGGCTTAATTTAAAAATGTTCAAAGGACTATTACACAAGAGAAACACAAAGGCATAAATGATTGTCTGCTAGACAAAACATATTAGGCAAAAGCAAGAGCGGCTTTGGGTTAATAGCTTTATATTGCAGCCATGAAGTTTCCTCCTGAGCATGTAGAACAGATTAAGATGGTAGATTGTTTGCGGAATTGTCTTATATTATTATAATGATGCAATTTTGGCCATGTTATGGCCAGATTTGACAAATCTAGCCTTTTTAAAAAATAATTGGTCATAAACTTTCTTATTTGACCATATTCAAATTTTGGACCATTTTGACTATTGTAGTATTGATCTCAAGTAGATTATAATGAAAATTATGAAAAAATATTTTTCTTTATAGTTTGCTTTGCTTTGACTAAACTTCAGAAAATGGTTAAAATCCGCCAAATTTCTCCATTTTTAGCTAATTTTATGTCTGAAAATATAAAATATACATGTTTTGAGTTAGCGATGAAATCAAATGTCTAATTATTTTTTTTCAAATGGTCTGATTTTTGGCTCTCGACTATCAGCTAAATAGGGGTAAAATATGCTGACATTGTTACATTTTAATCTCAAATCAACAAAGATACCAGCTATTCAGACATGACTAGGGCTGCAAAATCTACTGAAGACCAGATCTTATCACATCAGAATGAAAGGTGAAGAAAATATCTCTTCAATTGCTATTTTTTCTTATCTGTGATGTGGACTAAGCACAGTTGAATCTCATTGTTACGTGGTGTCAAGGTGCTATCTTTAATGTTAGTGCACAATCAAATTTGGTATTTTCATTATTATTGTTACTATTTCATTGTTTGTTCATGGTGTTGCTAATTCAATTTGTTGTTTCCAAAATCAAAATTTGGTGAAATGATTTCAGTGTGTCTATCAGTACTTTTTGAACATTGTCAGCACATTCACCAAATACCACATTAATAACATTAACTGTGTTGATTCGGGTCAAGATAATTGTGATATGAAATTTTCATGCCGTTTCATCTCTAATACACACATTCACACACACACACACACACACAGCACAGTACATCCAGAAAAAGACAGGAGTCAGGGACATCACAGAATCCATTAAAAATCTCAAATAGCAGTGGGCTGGCCATGTTGCAAGAATGGCAGACAACCGATGGACATCGCAAATTAAGACATAGATCCCAAGAGATCACATGCGCAACCAAGGTGGCAGAGTATTTGATGGAGAGATGAGCTTGACAAATTCAGAAAGTATTGGCTCTGCGATGCCCATGATAGAGAAGTGTGGCAAATCCTGAGGAAGGTCTATGTCTAACGGCGGACACTGAAAGACTGATGATGATGATGATGATGATGATGATGATGACTATGATGATGATATATATATATATATGTGCATATCTTCCAAGTCCAAACATTCTGCATGAGACAGGTGCATTCTCATGTTCACATTCATGGAAGGAAAATTCTTGAGCATTTTATAAAAAGTTTAGCTGAAATGCCCTGAAACGCAATTTTAGCCGATCTTGGATACAATATTTGGTAGGGAGCATCCTCGCAGATTCCCCTTGAAGCCCCCCACTCCCTAATTTTACTCCCTGTACTTGGAAAAAAAATTGGGGGTGGGGGTCATATGATTCTCACTCACTCTCAGTATTTGAAATATTGAAACTTGATAGGTATATATGTGTATGTGCCAATATGTGCATGTATATAAACACAAATATACTGACATCATCATTATTATTATTATTATCATTATTGTCATTATTATTATTATTATTATTATTATCATTAATATCATTGTCATTGTCATCATCGTTGTTGCTGTTATAGTTGTTATTATCTAGTGTTTTTCTTCATTTTTGAACAGATTTGTCTCAATATTGTCAAAGACAAATGGAATGTCTTGTGAACCTGTCATTTTTCCTCCATCTTGTCATGGAATGATATGAAATGACATTCAGTGCAGCAGCAGATGCTCTTCAATTGGTGATACTTAATGATTTGTTAGCAAAGAAATAAACCCATAAGAATATGCATTTTTTGACAAGCCAAGTCTGCTTAGAATGCCTTTCCAAATCTTAGATTTTTCAATGTGGAATAGAAATGAAGCCTCTCAAGCATCATCGAAAGGAACCGATGTACAAAACAAAAATATCTAAGAAAGCAGATGATAGTCACTTTTCGAATTTCTGATAATTAAGGCTAAAAACTTAACTAACTTTTTTCATGGTATAGGCCAGTGGTTCTTGACTGGGGGGAGAAATACCCCCAAGGGGAGAACTTAGCTAGTCTTAAATAAGGCTATTAAGTAAAAATAGAAGTTGTGATGAATGCTTTTGGCCTGAGGGTAGTGGGACTGTGTAATGCAAGATGGAGAGTAACTGTGCAACCAAAGATCTGAATTTTCCTCACCAATGTTTATCAAAATTATTTTTAAGTTTGCTATAGTGTTAGCTATTTTTCATTGAGTTTTCTTGTTTTCTTTGAGGAACAAATGCATAAAACAGCTGTACAATTATAAAATTAAACTGATTCTTATCATAAAGCTGTCTAATTATATGCAAAAAATAATTTTTTGAAATTATGTTCTGTTGCAAATGAAAGGTGAGAAACTTGTAATCTTATCAACAAAAGAGGAGAATGACTTTGATGTAGGTTATGATATCTTGTTTAAGGTGTGGCATTTGAGTTCACGTTTGGTTTTTACTTATTACATCATGAAACATAATTTTTGTTCCTGGGTAGTGATTGTTATTTTCTGATTGCTTCAAGGTAAAAAGTATAGAAAATGGCCATTATTCCCCCCAAACTTTGCTCTTATGGCCAGGATAGTGATTTTCTTACTTTATGAGATTTAAAAAGTGCCAATTTGTCCATTGTTCAATTAAAAATTAGTAGATTTCAAATTATTAGTCTTGGTCACTAAAGCAAAATTTGAAGGGAATAATTGAGATTTTCAGAACTTTTTAGACTTAATCAATCAGATAATGATGCTTATTAACTAGGAACACAAAAATGTTCTGAAAGGTTGTTCAGTGTTATCATTGTTAATTAATGTGATCTGATGGCTCGATTTTGTTTTCATCTCTTTTTGTTTTTTCTTTTTTAACTGGCATCTATGAAGGGTGTAACAGCTTTTTACAATCACTACTATCTAAGAAATAAGATAGTAATGGGAGAGTGGTTTGTCCAAGAGCTCATTTACCCACTCTCTTCTTCAATGAACTTATCCTATTTGCAATGAGAGCTTTTGGGCCACACTCGCATGCATACACATGCACAGGCATCTCCAGGATTTTGAGTGGTCAGAACGTTCGATTTTTTAATTTATTTTTTTGTTTTTTTTCTCCATCAGTCTAAGTATTGATATTATAAATTTTTGTTTCCATGGTCAATTTTTGATTACTTGAAATTATTTGTGTTTTTTTGTTAATACAATTTCTTTATGACAAAGTATTAATACATTTGAAGAAGGTTACTTTAATACAATATCATGAATAGAGTACTTACTATATTCATAGTCACTTCCTTTCTTACAAGAATTTAGCCTTATGCCAAAGTTCATATCATCAAGCAATATCTATTATTTATCATTTAGGATATTGTAGGGTTAGATACACTCAGGAAGTTGTTTGTAAGACCCACTTCCAGCTAGCTAGGCCTGTTCAAGCTTCATTCTGCTCACAGCACCTAGTATTCCCAAAAGGTCACCTATCTAGGTTCTGACCAAGCTCAACATTGCTCAACTCTGGTGATTTGATAAGAACCGGTATATCCAACATGATTTGACCCAAACCCCTTTGCCTCGAGGAGCGATTCCTCAATCCCAGTTCTTGCGCTGAGTGCTTAGCAGAGAATTAATAATACTTTGATCATCAATAATTCTTGGAATCATTCCAGTTGCTATTCTCAGCCTCATCAACTGTGAACGTACTTTTCAAGATCTACCTACAGTTGAAGAAATGTATGTGTGTGTGTGTGTGTGTGCACGTATGTGTGTGTGCATGTGTGTGTGTGTGTGCGCGTGTGTGTGTGCACACAGAGCAGTTGGCCATTGTACCAAGTCAGTATTAACCAAGTACATCTGTCAGCACACAGGGTATCACAGTGCTGAGTTTTGTTTGTTTTTTGGATCTATGGTTCTTAAGAAATCTAATAAAAATAAATGAAAAAATTACAGATTATACATCTTTTATCTAAAATTTAGATAGAAAATATCTAAATTGGCAAGCGATCAGAATCTAGATATATATTGGTAACAATGAACAGAAGTACTAAAAATACTTCAGAGCCTTAATTTCGTATGACAGATGCTAAATTATTTTACATTACTCTTATGGCAGGCTGCTCCATACACCAGAAAGGTGCATGTCTATCAAACATGCACCTTCGGAACGGGCATTGTCCTAGTTTTCCTAAACACTAATTTTATTATCTCTGTTTAACGCAGTGTTTCTCAACGTTTTTTGTTGTGTGGCTCACCTGGCTTTGGCATCACATGTCATGTGTGACCCAGTGGGGATTTTTGAAGCCAAAAAAATATTGATAAAATGTTCAACAATTTTCAATTTTAAACTATTCAATAAAAAAAAGAAGAAAGAGCAGAAACATAAATCTTCCTGTCTATATTATTTGTATAAATAATTCTTATACAAGAATTTCATACCTACTATCTTTATTCTTATTAATAATGCAAAGATTATAATGATAAAATTGATATGTTACAAATTCCAGGTGTTTTTAACGACGCATGTCACTGTTGTCAAAAGTCTTTGAGAGTCGATAATTGAGAAAAAGCAAAAAAATTCATGAACACTGAATGTAAGGAATTAAACTTTTCTGATAACTTTATGTGATTCTTCCAATAATCATATCAATCATGTGACCAAATTATCTATCTCCTCATTTTTAGCATGATAATTTTAACAAAATTATGTTCAGCATAATTCTATTTCTATTTTAAATCCATGTGAAAACACATCTAGTTAGTCACTCAATGAAAATCATCACCAAACCAAAATCTTCAATGCATGATGTGTTAAGGGTGATCAAGTAAAAAATTGGAAAAAAGGAGTGATCAATGATTAAGCCACTTCTCTCACCTTTTGTAGGGTGGTGATCACTAAAAATGTCCCAAATTTAAGAAAAACTCACGTGAATACAGCCTGAGACATATTAAGGGACCAATTTAGCATAGATTTATACACCGCTAAAAACCTATTATGATGAACAATAAAAAAAAAATCGTTTTTTCAAATCGTAAAAATAGACTTTGAAATTTTCAGCTCCATTTGTGTGGCCTGTACATAGGACACCTATATAAATATATTGCCAGTCTACCAGCTAGACCAACATAAAAACTGAAGAAACCTGCTCTGACGGTTTGGATTGGAAACTATCCTTGTAATACTTAGTCAGCCAGCAAAACCTATTTGAAAACCTACATTGATAGTTTTGGTTGATAGCTTCTAAAATACAAAACTGTCCTTTATTATACACAGCCAGCCAGCCAGCCAGACCAATTAGAAAACTGTAGAAACCTTTGTTGACAGTTTCAGGTGATGGTTAGTGATATACAAAACTGTCCTTTATATATAGCAGCCATAGTCATATCATTCTAAAACTTCAAACACTCAGTCTCATTTTATTGTAAAATAATGTGTCTATTAATCATGATCTTTATTATTAGATGAAGCAGTGTCAACCATTATCAATTTTTGACAAGTATTTTCTTTCATCTTAATCTTTTATTTGTTTTTTTCATAATTTACACCGACTTTGAGTCTACGGCAGTGAGTAAACTGCGCAGTTCAAATTACGCCTGGAGCTTATCCTTCCTTTTTTTATTTCTAATCCAAGCCACTTACTAACTGCCAAAGACTAACGGTCCATGTAAGTTGCAATAAAAAGCAACTAGGAGAAAATTCTAGGCGAAAGAAAATAGGTCTTATTAGTCCCTTAATAGAAACTGTAATGTGACCAACATCTTTTAGCAGCATGCAATGTCGGGGGTGATAGATTAAAAAATTGAATTAAGGGATGCTCAATGAATGTTATTTCTCTCACCAGGGTTTGAATTCAAAAACTAGCTCCCTGACACGAACTAAGGGACCAATTTTACAGACCTGGCTAGCTGGAAGTGAATCTTACTAATAACTTCCTGAGTGTATTTAACCCTATGATACTCTAGATGAGGGTGTAAATGGAGTGTAATGACGTGATAATACAAAGTAGTATTAATAGTAAGACGGATGATGGTACTAATAACTACCATAAATGTAAATAAATTCAGATAAACAATCGGACCTCATTTAAGTATCAGGTTGTTCTGAAAATAAAGGCCAGTATTAGATGCCAAATTTTAGTTGTGCACTACAACTTAATAGTATTTTGACTTATTGATACGTAGTTGATTCTAATGTTTAAAATGTGCTCTTTTCACAAATAATTATTTTCAGAATTATCTGTTGATAATATAGACCCTTTAACCCAAAGATGAGAGGCAAAGAGTTGTGTGTAATCCTTCTGCTCAAGTATAAACTTAGTCAAAATGTTTCTCTAAAAGCTTTTAATATCAACGTAGCATGGGATGAGGGAACCATCTCCTATTGTACAATGTTGCATTGGTTTCAAAAGTTTCATAGTGGTGATTTGAGTCTCGAAGATCAAGAGGGCAGAGGACGTTCCTGAACAATAAAAGACATTGAACAAAACCCATGCCAAACTGTCGGAGAAATTTCACAGATATTAGATGTTGATATTGCGATATCATAGAATCTAAAACAAATTGGCATAATGAAAAGGCTTGCTAAGTGCATTCCATATGAACTCAATGAAAACCATTAACAACAAATAAATGGTCATTATTTTCATGATAGATGTGTGTACAGATGTAGGTATATGAGCACAAAATGGCTAAAAATTAATAAATCTCCAACTCTCTCTTTCTCTTTCTCACCCACTTTCTCTTTCTCTTTTTCTCACTAACTTTCTCTTTCTCTCTCAATCACTTTCTCTCTCTTTCTCACTTTCTCATACACTTTCTATCTCTCACTCACTTATCCCCCTCTCTCTTTCCCCCTCTCTCTCTCTTCCATTTCCTCTCTCTCTCTCTCTCTCTCTCTCTCTCTCTCTCTCTCTCTCTCTCTCTCTCTCTCTCTCTCTCTCATTTCCTTTCATTGGCCACACCCAACATGTAAAGCCACAAGAGAAAATAATCTCAGGTATTTCAATTCTCGATAATAATAAATGGGAATATAATAGATATCCATCTAAATATTGAACTCAATGTTATTGATTGGTGGGTGGGGCCCAACTAAAAGAGGGGGACATATAAAAGAGAGAATTGAAGGAATATATACAAGATGAGCAAGATTAAACAAATAGGGGCCTGAGGCATGGGTTAACTTGCTCCCCCCTTCCATAAAGATAATAAAAAAAGAACAAATCAACTGTTACTATTTAGCCAATATCTGTGCTGAAATTACCCCCCATGTTTTTCAAAGGGGTGTCAAATTACAATTTAAGTTTATGATAAATCGGTCCTTTATTTGTGTCTGGCAGTGTTACTGATCACTGGCCAACAAAAGGCAAGAGAAGTAACTTAATCATTGATCATCCAATTTCGAATTTTTTAATTGATCACCCCTTACACAGCATGGTGCCAAAGAACTTTGGTCACGTGATGGTTTTTATTGAGTGACTAACCAAACTTGTCTTTAGACTCTTCTGTATTGTTTTTTTTTTCAATTCTTTTTTGAATGAAAGTGAATGGGCCAAGCCAGAAAGTCAAATCTTGAAGTCACATGACTGAACATTGCACACTCCCAACCACCAATCTGGGAAGAAGCAACTCGACACAAAAGGTGCAAAGGAATAACGTTTATCCTTGGTTGATTTCCCAAGTGTCTGTAAGTGAGACATAGTATTAATGATTTGAAGACTTGGTGAACTTTGGATCTTTTAACTGGAAAAAATAACAGGTCTGATTAGTCACTCAATAGAAAGTATCATGTGACCAACACCTTTTGTAGCATTCCATGTTGAGGGTGATCAATCAGAAAATTGGGAAAGGGGTTGATCGATGGTTAAATTATATCTCTTGCCTTTTATTGGGGGGTGATCACTGAAAAACAAACAAGCATAAATGCTACCAGACACACTCTAAAGGACTAATTTAGCATGAACTTACATTGAAAATTGAACCCTCCATCCACTAAAAACCTATTTATTGGACGTAATTTGAGAAAAAAATGAATTAATTTTTTTTCTGGAAATACTGTGCAAATGTTTGATTTTTCAGCCCTCTAGTATGGCCTGTTTGCATGATGCGTACATAGCCAGTCAGCCAGATCAACTCGAAAACTGAAGAAACCAATGTTGACAGTAATAGTTCCAGTTTTGGTTGACTCTTTCTAACATGCAATGAAGGAAGCCAGGGTAAAGAAATAGTATCCTTAAAATATAGGAACATTTCCTCTCCGCCAGACCATGACGTATATGATAATACTTCCATTTAACAAACTCCCACCTCTCTCTCTCTCTCTCTCTCTCTCTCTCTCTCTCTCTCTCTCTCTCTCTCTCTCTCTCTCTCTCTCTGGGCAGAGACATATTAAGCTAATGCTTTGCCTGTAGCATATATTTTAAAGGAGCCTCAAGTTGAGAATCTATGCATAAATATTAAAACATACATTTTTTACTTGCAAAGCAGCAAGGTAATTAAATTGTTTCATCTGATCTGCTGTTAGAGAATTCTTCAAATATGTCTGACATTTCAGTAATTGTATAACTGTGTTTTTATTTTTATCTTTCTACTGCATGTGTGACTTCAATTTCAAATACATCCATATCTATGCATTATATGTGTATCACATGAAGAGCATACTCCCATTAATTACTGTATTAAAATTGACAACCCTAATTGAAGGTGATAATTGGCTAAAATACCTGATCTAGAAGACCCAGTTGTTCATGAAAGTTGAAGGCAATATATAATACTAAAGTAATTGAACAAGTCCAGAATCAATGCATAATCGGAATTGATTGCTTGCAAGCATTTAGAGCGGGGGCCTTTGAAATTGTGGGACCCATGACCAATGCTACATTTGCTACATAGTTAATCCGGTACCATGTGTATCTCTGTCTGTCTCTCTCTTCTCTCATCCTCTATCTCACTTTTTCCCTCTTCCCTCTCTTTCCTATTTTCTCTATATCCTTTGCTGTTGCTCTCCCTCCCTTGTCACTACCTTCCCATCTCCCCCTCCCTTTCTCGCATCTTTTCTTTCTTCTCTTCCCTCTACTTCACTCTCTTTTTCTGCTTTGGAAATAAACTTATTTCAAATTTCTAAGGACAAAGTAATTCTAAATTTACTGAGCTATCAATGTCAGTGATGTAGGAAGCTTTTCAAGATCACTCCATCAAGAAAAAAACATTTTTTTCTACCAGACATAAAACTAATTAGTACTACAATTTAAAAGGCTTTGTGGAGAATTAATTACCTCTAAACTTTATTCAAACGTTTAAATTTTTGGATGTAATTTTTCACAATTTTAGACCCTATCATTGCAAAATATTGGTACTGCACCGGCCCCTTTATCACTGAATGTGCCTAATTGTATATTGCTTTGAAGGCACGCATACACGCACACACAAATGATAAAAACGATAAATGTAAAGCATTGTGTCTCTCAAGAGACTACTCCTGATGGAGTATGGAGACCCATGACAGAGTCCTGGTTTCTGTTGCATGTTTCAGCTTAGTGATCCTTGCAAGTCTCAAGTCTGGTTGAAACTAGGATTTTATTCATACAAGTTTTTATGTACATTCCCTTTGCAGAATGTAAGTCCACCGAAGGGATGCTGCCACCTTAATCACCCAGCTTGGTGTGTACTAAATTAACTGCTAAGGGAAATTTATCCTAATAAATAGGTTTCCACACTCTTCACTCGTACCAGCAATAAAACTCAAGACCTTTTGCGTGTTAGGCAAATGTGCTAATCATTACAATATCCAAGCAGACAATATACATGCATAATAAGTTAATGCAAAAGTTCCGAACAACATCTTTTGCCCAATATTAGGGAAATCGTAGGTGTGTCTTTGAAGTTTACTTGGCTTCTTATCGCATGTGCAATCAATCAAGTGTCGTCGGTCATGTATAATCCTCCAGAGAAATTTAGAAGCAAGGAAAATGGATTTGACATAACCTTCTGAAACTAAACATGGTTCAGTACGTGAATCCTCATCTTTCTCTTCTTAAACTTGCCAATTCTGTTGATAAATATACATATATTATTGTTATAATGTATACATAAGGAATATACTTACCTAGATCGGGTGATAAAGCTAGAGAAAACGATGGAAATGAATCAAAACGATGTACAACCATTAGCTGGAAAGTATTAGATATAGATAGAGACATACTGAAAAGCAAATTGCCAATATACTTAAAACATAAAGTATACAAACAATGCATAATACCAGCTATGATGTATGTGTGCAAAACCTGGAAACTTACAAAACCACTTGAAAACAGAATAGCTCAGAGGGCAATGGAAAGAACAATGTTAGAGCTGACATCTATGATAAAAAAATCAACATGGATCTGAAAAAGGACCTAGGTGAAGGATATCTTACAAGTAATCAACCAACAAAGAAGGATAGAAAATAGATGAAGTGGAAGGCTAAACATTTGGGGACATGGAACAGGAAATGCAGCAGGAAAAGACCAGCCATATGAAGGAGAGATGAGATAGTAAAGTTTTCTGGTTAAACGTGGCAGAGACTTACACATTCTTGTCATGAAGGAGATTGGAAAGGCCTTTGTCCAGCAGTGGACTCACAACAGCTTATGTTGATAATAATCAATAATTTTTATAGGAAAAATACTTGGCATTTCATAATATTCCAATGCTAAAGATAGTGCAAAATATGAAATGTAAAGTGTCCATCAGAACTGTTCCTTATAAATGTAATTTATTAGCAGCCCTATTTACTATTGCTTAATATTGAGTACTATGATTAGATATCATCAACAGATGAAAAATTCTGTTATTCTTTTTTTGTTATTTTACAAATTAGTAAAAGTATTATGATATATATATATATATATATATATATATATATATATATATATATATATATATATACATATACATATGTATATATATATATATATATATATATATACATATACATATATATATATATATATATATACATATACATATACATATGTATATATATATATATATATATATATATATATATGTGTATAGTTCAAAATGTTTTTAGTAGTATCTAAGATATATATGTAGGGCAAGAGAGAGAGAGAAATATGTATGTATATATATGTATACATATATACAAAGGACAAATCAGTAAAACAAAGTAATGCAACATCCGAAGTGTGATGGGATCATTTCATAAAGTGCTCAATACATTGAACATTGAGCATTAAATTAAGTTGAATGAATTAGGATGAAATAAAGGAATTGTTACACAAACACATTCATGTTTCTGCTTTATTTGGGCTTCTTTAGGCAAATGATTCAATTTATTTGGATCCCTATTTAGGATGTTATTGCAAGGGGAGCCTATTTTTCTGGCTGGGAAACCTTCCTCATATTCTTTTTATGTACCTATTCTTTTTTCCTTGTTTAGTTATTGGTCACTGATTGCTTTGTTTTACAAAATTGGGATAGATTACTGACTGGTTGTTGGGAATTGACAGGGGATGCTGTGGACACTTTTTCCATCAGCCAATAACTAAACAAGGAAAACAAAATATGTGTAGATAGAATAAGAGGAAGGCTCCCTGCCAAGAAAAATAGACCCTACCTCCAATAAACACTAAAAAGGGATCCAAATAAATCAAATCATACGCCAAAAGAAGCCCAAACAGGACACATAGATGTGACGGTGTAATGAGTCCTCTATTTCATTATATATATATATATAAGTATATATATATATATATATATATATATATATATATGTATATATATATATATATATATATATATATATATATATATATATATATATATATATATATATATATATATATATATATATATATATATATATATATATATATATATATATATATATATATATATATATATATTATATATAGTAAGTGAATATATCGTTTAATTCAGTTCTACTGACTGTCCAGTTCTGCATAGGGCAGGGTTGGAGCATCTGTCTCAGGGTCCAGAGCAAAGGTTTTGACTCTTCCTCACGGTACTGGAAGGGATATCAAGTCAATAGAAGAGTTGTAATACAACAAAGCAGCTGTCTGTGGATTACACAATTATTGATTATATATAAATGTATATATACATATAGTCACAGAATTTAGTTCCACCTGATGAATGTAGACTGCTTTTAGCTGCTCACAAGAAACCAGAAATCATGAAATAAATTCAATGTAACAATCTTGTATTATTATCATTATAATAGCCTTATCTACAAAAATATTGAGCACTCTACTTTCATAGACTGCAACAATATATGTATAAAAGAGAAATATACATGTATAGATACATAGATTGTATATTAGTATAATATAGTTTTTTGGTAAATTTATAATCTTATAAGCTACAACATTTCCAGGATACATTCGGATAGATAAGAGACAGTTTATTTTATATGAGAGTTCTAACAATAATTGGTCCCTACTTACAATTATTTTCACCAAAAGATCACTGCTATGGCTTGAAATATTTTCAATGAATTCCCACAAATACCGTATAAAAATACCCAGAGATTTGCGATTAAACCAATGGTGGAAGAGAGGAAAGTGATGGAAGCAGAAAGATAAAAAAAGAAAGAAAGGAAAATGAGAAAAAATGAAAAAATATACAAAAAACGCAGAAAGAGAAGAATAAACTTGCCATGACAGTCAGTAATTGAACAACTGTTAAAATTTGAAGATATGTGAAAAAATTCCATCGAAGAATAAATATAGTGAGAATAATTTCTATTTATGACATCACTGGCCTTTTCCACAGGAAACCATCTAAAATAGAGCAAAAATACATCATGATTCTTGAAAATCTAGATGTAATTAATTAAATGTACCCATCAAAACTTAGATGTACAAGCTAGGGAGCCGGGGGGGAGGGCGTGCAAATTCAGGCAAAATATGTTAATTTTTGGAAAAATCAATGTCATTTGGGTAAAACTGAAAATTTGGGGGCAAATCAAGCCTTTCATTTCCTCAAAGTTCCCATATATCTATGCATCAAAATAAAGCCCCCAAAAGGTCAGGTCAAAAAAGCAATTTAGAGGGGGGGCTTTGTGGAGTATTGACAAACAGTATGACCAGGAGCACTGTAACATACAAACACATGCAAAAATAATGAAAGATAAAAACCTACACCACCTTTGGTGGTTCTGGTTGTTCTATTCATCATAATTAGCAGATATATAACAAACAGAATATTCATTCACTATTATGTATATGTATAACCAATGCATTCTCCCAATAGTCACTTATGGAGCTGAAACATGCAACCTGACCAAAAGACAGATCTCCAAATTGAGGACCATGCAACGTGCACACGAAAGAATTATGCTGGGCCTCACATGGAAAGACCACAAGACAGCACAGTACATCCAGGAAGAGACAAGAGTCAGGGACATCATAGAATCCATTAAAAATCTCAAATGGCAATGGGCTGGCCATGTTGCGGAATGGCGGACAACGAATGAACATCGCAACTCACGACATGGATCCCCACGAGATCACATGCGCAACCGAAGCCGGCAAAATATTAGATGAAGAGATGAGCTAGACAAATTCAGAAAGTACTGGCTCCGCAACGTCCATGATAGAGCATTGTGGCGAATCCTGGGGAAGGTCTATGTCCAACGACGGACGTTGAAAGACTGATGATGATGATAATGATGATGATGATGATATTTATAATATATATATATATATATATTCATAATCTAGAAAAATGGATCAACCATGAAATATATTTCAGGTATTTATTTCTTTAATCTCAAGTAAATATATCTATAGTATATCTATATCAATGATACATATTAAACAAAACAGTTCAAAAAATATTTCCACCTCTTTTTTGACACTCTTCTCAATACATATCCACTAATTTAGAAATTTTAAAATTATATACCACCAAAAAGCTTTTCTCTTAAATAAATGAAAAAGTTTGTAAATTTTTTTAAATGAATGAAAAAAGAAAACTGCAAACATTGGTTGAAAATGGTTCATATTCATTTTTTGACAAAAGTTCATTATCAGATGTTTCCGTTCTGTTACGGCTAATCTTTTTCATTTATCATTCTCTAACTTGTCACTGGCATCAGTATTGGCACCCACATCGAGCATCGACATCCTGATAGGTTGGCATTGTTGACAGACAGGAATTGTTCTTTGAATTGGCATCAGTCTTTTTTGAAACCTTATGAAGAGCCAATGATAACAAGGTTGCCTGGTGAAGGAGTCGGATTTCTATGATTGTCTTGTTGCCACAGCAACACTGAAGAGCAGGAAGTCAATTCCTGAAATAAACTGAACGCCATATTACCTTTTCCTTTTTGTGATTGCAAATACTGAATTTATTTGAAACTGTCAACTAAAACTTCAACATCGACATAGGTTTCAGATTTCAAACAATGCAAACTGGATTGCTATGTATCTGTCATGTGCACAGGCCACACTGATGTAGTTAAAATTCAAACTTTAATGCTTTATTACATCTAGAAAAAACTCCAAAATAAGTTTCAAGGGGATTTCAATTTACTATGTAAGCTTATGTTAAATTGGTACCTTAGTTTGTATCCGGCAGTGTTCATGTTCGTTTCAGACTTTTTAATGATCCAACAAAAGTAATAAGTTCATAAATCACCCCTTTTCTAATTTTTTGATTGATCAACCCCAGTACGGAATGCTGCCAAAAGATGTTGATCTTAAATGATGGCTTCTCTTAAGTGACTAACCAGACCTGTGATGGTTTCTCTTAAGTGACTAACAATGACCACCACAAGAAATAATATGAAATACCCATAACTGCTGCTACTACTTCCAACGGAATTTCGAACCATACCACCACAGATTTCTCCAAAGACAGAATACAGTAAGGACTTATCATTATGATCCGTAAGGAATCCTTTTTCTTGATTCCCATTTCTGCTTTCAAAGCAAACATCTGATGCTAAATTTAATCATTGAAAGGTATACACTGAAGATGGGAACCCCATCCAAAACATGTATAGAATACTAATTAATTCATTTATGTATTAATTGATAAATGAATAATGAAGACTCTGTGTACTTTTACTCCTGAGTATATCCCATTCCCTATTGTTCCCATATAAATTTATACATGTGTGTTTCTCTGTGTGTGTATGTACACTGATGAGTCAATACATCATGACCACTTGTTTAATAAGGTGTTGATCCTTCATCTGCCCCCCCCTCCCCCCAAAGTTTGTACTCAATCGGACGTGGACTGTACAAACCTCTAAAGGTTCCTCCAACAGCTGGAAGTTACATGGTTAAGGTTCTCCTGAGTGATTTGTTTATCCAACTCATCCCAAAAGTGGCTAATGGAATTGAAATCTGTTGAGTAGTTTGTTTCCATATAGCTGATATACTGTTGAGATTTCAACAAACTAAAAAAACTATGTGGTAAACATACAAAATTTGCTATTATATGCTGTAAAAAAGTTGTTACGCACATTGCCACCTTGTCAAAGGCCAGCATATATATATATATATATATATATATATATATATATATATATATATAAATATATAAACCTGCTTCAACATAGTGATGTTCTTATCATTGAGGTAAATAGCCTGTCGGTAATACAAAGGCCCATATGATTGCTTTCAACCCGAATTCTCATCTTGTTTATTCTCGGTCTATACATCTCTTTCAACAACAATTATGTATTAGGGAACGGACATGTTTGATCAGACAGAATGAATGATAAATTGTGTTATATTATTTAGAAATTTGAAATGATCTCCCGTTGATACACAGTTAATATATCACTCAATTTAGACAACATAAATAAAATAACCCAATTTATAATTCATTCTGTCGGACGAAATATGTCTATTCCCCAATACATAACTGCTTAGTTGAAAGAGATGTATAGACTGAGAATAAACAATACGAGAATTTGGGTTTAAAGCAGTTTTGGGGCTTTTGCATTACTGGCGGGCTATTTAGCTCAATGGTAAGAGCATATATATATATGTATATATGTATATATATATATTATATATATATATACATACATACATATTCAGGTTGTGGAATCTTTCTCAAAATTACTTTAATCCTAGCTGATTTAAAATTGAGGAAGAATACATATATATATATATATATATATATATATATATATATATATATATATATATATATATATTATTGTAACTCATGTAAATAGAGTTCTCTCTGCCTATACAGACGGGGCTTTTATAATGATGATAATTATAATAATTTATCACCAAGGTACTGGGAGGACGGAGAAAGGGAGAAAAAATAATTCTCATATTTTGAAAAATTACAAGTTATAACGAAAAATTCGCCCGATGATTGTAGACCAACATTTTGGTTGCTAATGTGCTAGACTTGAAGTCATGAAATAAATTGATGTAACTTATAATCTTATATATATGTACACACACGCACATATACATATATATGTGTATATATTTATATATATTTAAATTGACATTACTTATAATCTTATATATATGTACACACACACACATACATATATATGTGTATATATTTATACATATTTAAATTGACATAACTTATAATCTTATGTGTACATGTATACATATAAATTGACATAACTTATAATCTTATGTATATATATAAATTGATGTAACAGATAATCTTATATATATATATATACATATGAATAAATTAATGTAACTTCATAATCTTATACATATATATATATATAAATATATACATATATACATATATACATATATATATATATATATATATATATATATATATATATATATATATATATATATATATATATATATATATATATATTAAGAAATGGACATAGTTGGTTTGACATTGAAGTGGCTACAATATTGGTGGCAGGTTTGATTCCGTCAACAGTCCCATTTTCTCTGATTGTTTATTCTATTTACACTGTCTCCGGTGAATGATTCATTAACCATGTAATAACAGGAGATTATTTCAAATTTAAGTTTTTATATAATATAACGCAATTTATAATTCACATACATGTACATATATATGAATTGATATAACTTATAATCTTATACATATATATATATATATATATATATATATATATATATACATATTGATGTAAATATCTTATAGAGAAAGAGAAGGATAAACACACATGCAGACAGACAGTGGGGCTGACAAAAAAGGAAAGGGAGAGAAAGGAAGAGAAAGAAATAGATATATGTCTAGCTACAATTGAAGAAATCTCTCTCTATCTCTCTCAGTATGCACAATGATTTTTCTCAACAACTGTCAATTGTACAAACTTGACGTTTGTCAGACACAATAATCCGCATACAAGGCAGTCTCAAGTTTGAAGTGTTCTGTATCAGCTGTTCTTGAGAATTCTAATAAAAAATAAATAAAGTCGAAAGATTATAGATTTTTCTTCATCATTTCCATAAATTATCCCCTTTGATTTCTTCTCATTAAAATTATCTTAATTTAGACATAGAATATCCAAATTGGAAACACTGAAAAGAAGTAACCAAAATACTTTGAAGCTGTAGTTTCGTATGACAGGCGGAAAATAATTTTACATGACAATAAGGGTAGGCTGTTCCATGCATCAAGCATGTACCTCTGGAATGTGCTGTGTCCTCGTTCAGATATAAATGTATTTGACAACATAATTGTTCCGATTTACTTTTTCACAAATTTTTCAGTCTAATACTCTCATCCTTATTGCTTTTAGTACTGCATTTGAACAAATGTATTTTCCATAGTCTGAAAGCAACAAAGGTGAGGATATTAGCCCAGGCAATTCGAGCAATAATGACAAATCTCAATTTCAGACAGTATTTCAATAAGGATCAATCACAGAATTTCAGACACTGTATTAAGAACCGTCATCCAAAACTGTCAACAAAGGTTTCTTCAGCTTTCAAGTTGGTCTGGCTGACAGACTAGCTGGCTAGCAGACTGGCTATGTATGTATCACCAGACAGTTCACACCAATGGCACCAGAGGGCTGAAAATGTAAAACATTTACTCCTTATTATGTCTAGAAAAAACGTTATGTTTCGCCTTTTGAAAATTCCCCTGCTACATAGATGGGGTTTTGATTTACAATGTAAGTTCATGCTAAATTGGAGATTAGTTAGTGCCTGTCAGTGTTTACACCCGTTTTTTCAAATTTCAGACTTTGTAGTGATCCATCAAAAGACGAAAGAAGTAATTTATTGATCAATCACGCTTTTTTTCCAATTTTTAATTGATCACCTTCAACATGACTTGCTGCCAAAAGAGATTGGTCACAAGATATTTTCTATCGAACAATTAACCAGACCTGTTTGTATTCGATCTGATCTATTGATCTTCACAGAAACTGCTTTGAGAAAACTACGACTGTTTTATTCTATACATCTGCCGCACAATCTTTCTTTCCTACCCTTCATTCTCTCCTTTCATTTTGACTCCGTCTATGGTACAGCGACATCTACGATTCAACATATCAATCACTATCATTGCTGTTATCCTAACTATCCTTATTATCTTCACTTTGGTTTTCTCATAGATGAGCCAATCATCTTTTTTGTCAGTTGCGTGGTGTATGATGCCTTCGACTGACCCAATGCCAAGCAGAGAATCTTCAAAACTCTCCGTTTGTCTGCACTTGTGACTGACTCTCACAGACACCTGTCAGGCTATTCTAACTCAAAGACATAAAATCATTCAAAATATCTTCTTTATTATCATTATTTCAGTATTTATTTGCTTATACATAATTACATTCTATATATGCGTGTGTTTAAGTGACAATGTGTCTCTCGGTAGCATGACGGAAATATTAACTCTTTTTGTAGAAATCCTATCCACATGCATAAATCATGTGTATCCATACCTATATATATATATATATATATATGCATGTGTGTGTGTGTGTGTGTATGTGTCTGACTGGTCGTTGGAGATGACCCAAAGGCACCTATTTCTATTCACTACTATCGTTTCAAATCGGGGTCGGTACGACTCGTCCTTGGTCCAATAACCATTCATCCTCAATCCTACTTTCCAGCCAAGTAGGGTTTAGCATGTATATTTAATACAATACTGATAAAAAATGTTTGTTCGCTTCTTTGTTTCTATTCTTTTTTGTAGACTCCTAAACAGTTGCACCCTATAAGTTGAAAACGTTTGTATAGGGGTAACTTGACCCCATAATGACACAATAACATGATGATGTCACACTGACTCCTGATGACCAAAAAAAGTCAATTCAAGGTCAGGACTATTTTGGCATTTTCAATCCTCCTAAAGGGTTGTGATGGTTTGTTTGAGAAGCTCTGTGTTGAAATTTACTACATTTCAGTATTGATTATTCTTTTTCTCAATATATATATATATATATATATATATATATATATATATATATATATATATATATATATATATATATATATATATATATGTATATATGTATATGTATATATATATATATGTATATATTTGATGAGTGTAGTTCCAAAATGTGATAAGCCCCATTTAAAAATAGATGTTCTTAATTAAATTAAAAATCAAATTCTTGGTTTGAACTATTCATCTTATTAAAACCTTACAGACTGCATATATTCATAAAAATGTTAAAATAGAATCGAAAAATTTAAATTTAAAATTTGATTTAGAATTTGATTTGAAACATTTATTTTTCAAATAGCATTCATCGCTTTTTAGACTCACGCTCTTCATATATATATATATATATATATATATATATATATATATATATATATATATGGTGTATGTAACTGTTTTTAATGAGTGCACAGATACTACACTCTGATCTATATTTACTTGCTTTCCCACAAGAGCAAGATGTGCCACAAGGTTGGTCTAATGTGGGGTTCTGTACAGAGAGCTTAAAAAATTGCTCCAGTCCCCACAACCAATGTTGCAAAGGTATCAGGGAAAGCTCAACCCTTGCCCTTTAGTGAAATGGGTAGATGCTGCCCAGGGTTTATTGATCCCCAAAGGCTGGGCAAGGTTTTTTTTTGAGGCCACTTGACAAATCCTAGGTCTCTTGCTCTTAGTAATACTGAATACAGAACCTCAGTTGGCCATCATCAACCATGCATTGCACCGGCAAAGCTACCAAACAATGTACTGTAAGCAAATACTACATTCTGATCTGAGGAAGAAATGCTTGAACAGCACACTTTGATCTAAGGAAGAGCACACAGATGCTATATACTGATCTATTACCTCCTATTGCTTTTCATTTATACGTCTCAACATGATACATTAACCTTGAACTGACGGAAAATCATCTCAAATAAGTCTCAGTATAATATATCACAATTTATAATCATTCTGTCAGACCAAATGTGTCCATTTCTTAATTCATAACTGTCATGTTGAAAGAGACAGATAGACTGAGAATGAATGGGGTGAGAAGTTGGTGTGAAAGTGGTTATTTATGCCTTTGCATTTACCAGCGGATATTTAGCTCAATGGTAAGAGCATCGCTACGTTGAAGTGGCTACCCTATCAGTGGTAGGTTTGATTCCTACAACAGCCCCATTTTCTTTAATTGTTTATTTTATTTACATTGTCTAGGGCAAGTGATACATTGACCGTGAAGCAACAGGAAATCATCTCAAATAATTTTTCTATATAACAACACAATTTATAATTCATAATTATATATTTAATAGCACTATTTTTGCATTAATTGCTGAACACTGATAAATCTTTTCTTTCTATAGTAAAATCATTTACTATACATTTCTATAGGGAAATCATTAGCCATGCAGTTATATCGAACATGTAAAGGTGTATCAATATATCTGCAACCTGATACATTGTTATTAGCTGAATTTTGATCTGAAATTTTCACTGTATGATATTTGATCAATGGGATTAATATCCACCAATGAATTTAGTGAATTGACAAGGAAGAGGATTTTGTTAAAAGCAGATATTTATTTAAATGAATCGCTTTTCTATCATCAAGCTACAGACATTAACTTACCTACATCAGTCATGTTCTGTTTCACAGTAATGTTTACATTGATAACTGACGACTGGAAATCCCTTTCTTTCTAATTTCAATGCACCAGATACAATTTGACCTCTGTAAGTAAATAGTTCTTTTGGCCTAAGCTGTTCCTACTAAAACTCTACATCTGCCTGTTTGTAATATTTGTGAAATAGACTGAAAGGCGACGAGTACCACAAGTGGCGTCACTCATTTCTCTCCGAGTTTTTTTTATCCATAGCTAGGGGGTGAGATGGATTCATGCCTTTCATAAGGGCATTTGGATAAAGTGAACACAAACAGTCCCAGCCAGAGTTTGAACTCAAATTTGCAAGTCTGTTTCTTGAGTTATTATCCACTTACTCAACCAGCAACTCTGACAGACCACTGAAACTAAAAAAAGCTACGATATTCTGATTGTGATTTTCATTTACAAATAGCTCTGTGAATGACTTTCACTTTCTTGCATCAAGACCAGCATTCAATAACAGTAGGCTAATACAAATTCTTCTATGAGGAGACATGAATGCTCCTCTTTACTCTTTAAGTATGCCTCCAAGTTTAATATCTTAGATAAGTTCTCAAGCAGAACATAAATTAGTATTTTTTAATTATTGTTTGACTCCTATCCACATTGGAGTTGACTTTGTTTTTATCTCATCAACAAATACAACCCTCACCATTTAGAGGGGAGTAAATTCTTCACTATTTGTCTATCACATTATATTAAACCAAACATGTATAAAATTTCCTTACACTGATTTGAAACTATGACTTAGTGATCGCCAGGTTTCTCTCTTACCAACTGAGCTTAACTGATAAGTTTCATGTACCTACAAATTTATCTAGGAGTGAAGTTTGACTCCGCAACTGCCAGGCCTGTCAACATCATACTCACTAAACATGACCGCCAGGGGCAAAATGCAGAGGGGGGGTATATAATCGGAGTTGAGGGGCAAAAGATATATTAAAATGTTGGTTTTCAAATAATGGACTAGAGAGTTTCTAAACTGTAATTCATCCTAAGCTATCACTGGCCTCTATAAGGTTCCATCTTTCAAACCCCTTGCCCTTCCTGAAAAGGCCTGATTCAAGAGAGGGCAAATGCCCTGTTTGATTACCCCCAGTCAACCCTTCATTGACCCCAATGCCAAATGTACAATGGAAATTTTTTGATTTGTTTACTTCAGCATATGCAGCCATCAGAGTGAAGAAAAGTTTTGACAAATTTTTTAGATAAATCCTACCCGTCTTATCACTGGTTACATAAACAATGAGAATTATAATTTACCATTCTGGCTTTCAAGTCGAAGTTCAAAAAGCCTTATAAAATTACAAACAATAACTTATTAAAATATATGACGATGTTCTTTGATCTGATAACTAACAAAAGAAATAAAATAAATCATTCATATCCATTTTGTGATGGTAAATCTCTTTGAAGAAGCCGATGACTAAAACAATGAAAGCCTTATCAAAAACATATTCTTATGATTAAAGATAAATATTGAATTCTATCATTGAGATTTAATGGTGTTCGGAATAGAGATGTAAATAGGTTTGGGGAACTAGGTATACAGTAAGGTTGTACCTAGGATTTAAGCTTGGGGATCACAGAGAGTTCTATTAAGTGAACCCATGCAACGGGGAGTTCCGGGAAACAGTAAGATCCTATGGGTAATTTATTAAATTTTTTCTAATTTTGATGCCATTTTGAAAGTATATGATCTACTTTGAAATTGAGAAGTAGATGTACTCCAACCCCTTTCCACTTTTGGTTCTGAATTGTCCAAGCAAAGAATCTTTGAATATTTCCTCCTCCAATGGCCTACCCATACAACCAGCCATGTGGCCTACAGATTTTTCTCCCTTTGCTCGTCTGTGTGTCTGTCTGTGTCTCTAGCTGCTCGACTAAGCACCATCTAAAAACATCTTTTCATTTAGATAAAAGATTTTTTTTTTTTTTGCATAATTAGTTCTGGTACATACTTGGGCAGTGGTGATTCATTTATGGGAGGTACAGATATATTCAATAATTTCATTATTTATTTATAATGGAGAACCTACAAGCATGGACACATGCTTCATGGATGGGAGGGGATGCCAATTCCCCTGGATCAAGCCTTTTCACCTAGGGTGAGAGGTTTTGGACATTGGATACTTATAGCCAATAAAGGATAATGGTGCTGTTCAATCGTTTTATGTAACCTCAACTTAATGTACCCTTAGGGATAGATGGTATTATTTTCCACTGGGAACAGTGTTGCCACTAAGATATATTCTAAATATCTTTTTTTTTCTCCCCTCTGGAAATATTCCCTTTTGTCCCCTACCCTCGTACCCGAGCAGACACCCAGACACTAGCGGCAGTGTACAGATTTTTCCTCAGGTTTTCGGCGAAGAGCAGAAAGTGAACATAAATTGACAACCAAGATACCAAAGTGGTTTTTCAACGGAGGGATATAAAGACCTATTCATTTTTTAATGAATTAACATGTCTGGTTAGTCACACAATGGGAACCTTCACATGACCAATGTCTTTTGGCAGCATGCTGTGTTAGGGATGATCAACTGAAAATTGGAAAAAAGGGATGGTCAATGAATAAGTTACTTCCCTCACCCTTTTGTTAGGCAGTGATCACTAAAAAAGTCTGTATTTCCAAATGTTGCCTGGCACAAACTTACAGTGTAAATTGAACCCCTCAGTGAAAACCTTTTGGGGGTGGGGGTGTTGGTGAAAAAAACAAAGATAAAAACGTTTTTTCTAAATATAGTAATGAGTAAATTTCAAAATGTTCAGTCCTTTTGCTACATTGGTGCCGCCTGTATGCATGAAATATACATACATACATAGCCAGTCAGGTAGTCCAGTTTAAAAACTGAAGAAACCTGTGTTGACAGCCTTGGTGACAGTTTTGGCAGACAGTTTTTAGCAGAAAAGCAATCTCACAAAATAAATCTTGCACTCATAGTAAGAAAGATAGACTGCCAGAGACAAGGGTCCATCTTTAAGGGGGAAAATGATCCATCAATTCAGTCCTTATGCTTTTCTTAGCACAACACAGATAACAACACAAGATGAAAAAGACAGCATTTGTGGAAAATCGTTATCCTACACCAGCATCTGACTGGCCATCCAAGTCAACATTCAGGGGAGACAAAGTCCTTTCTTCAACTTCTCACCACCTTTTTTTCATAAGTTTTTCTCTTTTCTCTCCCTTCTTTGGGGTTTTCTCAATATTCTCTCTCTCTAGGCTATCCAGCATTTAACCCCCATGCCTCCATGTTGGCTTTTCTAGGAGAGCCGTTAATTCCACATTTTTATTTAAAAAATCAACTAATGAACCGATTTCAATGAAATTCAGGCTATTTATTCATTCAAGAATTTTTTTGTAGTTTTCGATAATTAAATAGATTAAATCGAAAATATTATTTCAGAGAGAAATTCTATTTTTCCCCTTACAAACAAGCCAGGTAGCAACAGGCAACTGAGCCCCTCCTCCCCGCACAATCCAGGCAAACGTCGTTAAATTTTTGACAAGTCAGTGTAATTTGGGCAAAACTGTGAAAAACTTCTGGCAAATCAACCGTTTGAGAGGAATACCCCATCATTACAAAGAAGGCAGTTCAAGTACTTCTTCCTTTCTCAACATTGCATCTATACAAGACTGGCTTCTCTGCTATGAATACAATGAAAAGCAAGAACAGGTGGCATCTTCAAACACTGGAGGAAGACTTGAGGGAATGCTATCAACCATTCGACCTTGGACAAGGAACATCATGAGACAATACCAGGCACAGGTTTCCCACTGATATTCTTATGAATGCAAGGGCTTTTGATTTTTACTCATGCTTTTATTTGTATGCAGCCTATATCTGAAAATTTCAGATCATTTTTTTAAGATAGTCGACAAATATTTACAAAACTTTCAAAATCTTTTGAAAACCATGATCAACAATCTCTTTGGCAAAAAAATTGATAAATTATCAATTTGTTTAACTTATTAACCCATTATTACCATTCATTTAATTTTGAATGATCAAATATATCATTAAATACTGATGGTGTGCCTGACCATTTTAGGGCCTGGCTCAGTGTGCCATCAGATGAATGAGGTGAAAATCTCTGGTTTAGAACTTGACAATTTGATGGACTCAGTGCTACTTTATTTCTGGTGAGTTGACTGATCCAGCAAATATTGAACTAAATTTGAATTAATATCTCAGTTTTAGGTCAACTTATTTCCTCATAGATACAGTGACTGTGAGGAAAAAAGGTGTTATCACACTGAAATGGTACAGTTGGGATCACAGGAATCAACAAGCAATCAACTTGACAACATTAATTATAGAAAAACTACAATAAAATTTTGATGACAAGCACAAAAACAAATTATGAAGAAGATGGTCTTATTACAATTATTGCATATGAAACTTATGAAATTAATGTTCCAAAAAAACAGGTGCAAGCTATGCTATATCAAACTCTATATATAAATTTGAAAATGACCCAGAAAATCGTGTGATCCTTGAAGTATGGTTCAAATGATACAAAGATCATTTGAAATATGAATGCAGTAACTAGAACATCAGGCAGCAATTATGAGAAATAAATGTTTCAGAACACTAAATGTTTTCAATTTTATTCCTTCCAAAATGAAAGCTGAATGATTTCAATATGTGTGTCACCATTATGTATGAAAATCAGCCTGGTTCTACACAAGTCACCAATGTTTGCAGCTTGTGAAGAAATCACAATGAGAACGTCATCACTTATGTGAATTCTGTGAAGAAAAAATGTGAGCATTTCAAATCAGAACAAGAGAAAGAATAGACTCAAAAACAGAGAAGTCGTGTATACAATTTTTTTACTGCATTAGACAACATTTGTCAACATTTGTTTCTGTAATAGAACTAATTCTTTCCAATTTCCAGTTTTCAAGTTAATCCCCGTTGAAATAAATAATCATTGCATCAAATATAAAACAAAAAATATTGTCCAAAATAAAAAATAATTCATTGTAAAATGAAAAAGTTGTAAATATTTATCTGAAGTATAAACACTGTATAGTCTGCTGTCTTTCTTCTCTCTTTCTTTTTTCTTTTTCTTGTTCTTTCTATTTTCATCTTAAGAATCAATTTTAGAAAAAGGAATATGATGCAGAGTGACGTAAAAAAATGAAAAAAAATTCCTCCTTTGCCCACTCTCTATATTGTATCTTTCTATCTTTACTAATGCTTTCTCTATTTTTATTATCCCTTCCCTTATCAAGATAACAGCTTTCTTTCTTTGATAGGAACACTGTCTATCTCTCTTTAACTGCTCTCTCGTCAGGCATCTTAATTCCTTACAAATGTCCTTAACCAATGCAAATCTGGTCTTAACATGACATTTTCCCTCTTCTTAGAACTGTCGATTTATGTCACATTTAAAAACTTAATGGAGGATCAAGTTGAAAGCCTCATTTTGATTTTGAACTTCAGTCGGCATTTGTTTGGATGAGGTTCATAGAAAATGGGAGGTAACTTGTATACATGCTGGACATGATGAAAGTGCAAATTACGCAGACAATTTGGAATAAATAGGTGACTTCTTATTTTATTTACATGAGTTTGTTTGGAGAAATACTGTTAGAAATGATAAAAGAACATTTATCTCATCGTTTTATGATATTAATCCTAACTGTATATTCATTTTAGTGTTATAAATATAAACAAAAAATTCAGTCTTTTTTTTGTAAATTGCAACTTCAACACTAACACTAAACACTAACTCTGAATTATACCCTTTAGAGTTAAATTTGCTAAAATACAGTTTTAAATGGTCAAGTTTTTTGCTTTCATTTGATCTGTGATTAGTTAGCAACAGCAGCTTGTATAATTGTGTCTATACAAGCTACTTACCTGTGGTGAAGGTGGTTTAATAAAATATCAACCTTTCAAAAATTCTGTACTAAGTGATGTTGAGAAGCACAAGAAGATTAATTGTCGAACAAAGGACAGGAAGATACATTTTCACAACATTCAAAAGAAAAAATCATTAGTGAGGGCCAGCCTAGGGTCTGTGGCACCCAGGGAAATCCGTCTTAACATTGAGTCATTATTTTGACTGTATTTTTCTGGTCTGAAAACTTGAACATTTAC
>OY735228.1:16839282-16881782 GCA_963457665.1 Thysanoteuthis rhombus
GAAACTGGAAAGAGTCAGGATTTCAGAAGGAATTGGTATCGTAGGATAATGTTGAAGTTGGAAGTAATTCACTAGTAGTCAGTCTTATTGTAATAATTGGTTTATTTAGTATGCTTCTTAGCTTATAATGGATGATTTCCTATTGGGAATATTTGTGGAATAGTGTCACCAAAGGCTTATAAGGCCAGGAAATGTTAGTTTGCCATGGAGTTTACAATATGTTTATGTGTGTGTGTGTGTGTGTGTGTGTGTGGATCTGTGTGTGTGTGTTTAACTGTGTCTGTGTTTTGGTGTGTTTTAGTGTGTCTGCATGTGTGTGTCTGCTGTACTAATAGACTTGAACATTTCTTACTAGTGAGACAGTCATGGAATGACGAGGATTTCTTATCTTTCTACTTATATAAAAGATATCTTGTCGTACACATTCGCAAATCTTCTTTATTGAAATATTGCTCTCCAACCAGATTCATGCAAATAACACATCAATTATATAAAAATGAATTGTGTTTTCCTAAGTTGCTTGTTCAGATTTCAGTTCAACATTGTAAAGAATCTCTACCTTATCAACATGGCTAAATATTGATTATTTATAAGAGAACTGATTCATTTTAAAATGAAATAAAAACAGATCTGTTCGGTAACTTATTCAATGATCACTCCTTTTTCAAAATTTTTTGATAAATCCTACCCAACATGTCTTGCTGCTTATAGACATAATTCATGTCATAGTTTCTATTGAGTGACTAACAAGACCTGTTTTATTCATCATGAATTCATGGTCCAAACCATACTGGTAGCATTTTCATTAAGGTAACTTAATGTTACTACCACCACTGCTTAATTCACAGGGTGAAAAGAAGCATATGTGGGCGACTGTGATTCATGATTTCCCTTGGAATGCTAATTTTGTTTTTTCTTCGACTGTCTGAATATACCATGGCTATCTATTTAACAACGAGAATGAACAAAATTCGGCATACAAGAAGAAATGTGATATTTTGCTGCAATTTGAATGGCCCCGTGCTAAATGCTTGCAAGTTATCAATTTGGATTCAGTAATACTGCACTTGGTCGATTACTCTTGTCCTATACAACTTTCAACTTCCATGAACGACCGGGTGTTTCAGGTTAGTGAATTACGCAATCATCACCTTTAATTGGGGTTATTATTTTAATACGGTAATTATTGGAAGTGCAGTGTCTCTGTGATACATGTGCAACACTTAAATACGAAGGTACTTGAAACTGAAGACATAGCCGCTCTACCTCTACAAGTCTGCAGCCTGTCCAAGCTATATTCGGCCATGGAGCAGCCATCTAAAACTCTTCAAAATCAAATGTTATTCAGGAGTAACTATCAATTCGTTCTTCATTTCTGTTTATTCAATTTGAATTATTCGCATATCTGATGTGATTCCCATCAAAACTGTCTGGGTGGTTTTCATTCCCATGATTAAGATGTTATTGAAATCTCGGACGGAAGTCCCGGTGTTAATACCTCGTATCATTCAGTATCCAGCAACATTGAATAAACCAACATCCTGCCTTGAATCCCCACCGTGGCCAAACTTGACGTCCATGTTGACCAACAAGTCTTTCTGTTTATCTATGGAGGCACCCATTACCACCCTCCGGTACATCAGCTTCCTCTCTTGACTGCCGCTAAATATCTTGGTGTTTGTTTAGTCAAGACAACCACATGACCACCGCACCAAATCGGGGGATACGAAATAACAACGACATTATTATTAGTGATACAGAAAGAACAGGTCTGGTTAGTCACTCAATAAAAACCGACATGTGACCAGTGACTTTTGGCAGCATGCGCTGTTGCAGATGATCAATCAAAAATTGCAAAATGGGGCGATCATTAAGTAAATTACTTTTCTCGCCTTCTGTTGGGCAGTGATCACTAACGCTGCCAGACTCAAAAGAAGGACCGAATTATCATAAACTTGTGTTGGGAATTAATCTCCTTCTCTGAAAAAAAACAAGGGCGGGGGAAGCAAAGAAAAAACAAAATGAAAGTTCTTCTCAACATGATAAGGAGTGAGAGTTCAAGTTTTTCAACTCTCTTGCGTCTGTTAGCCACCCAGATAGACCAACTTGATAACTGAAGAAACCTATCTCTATGTTGACGGTTTTGGTTGATGGTTTCTAATAACTCCAAGAGCCACCTTCCTTTCTTTCCTTTCCAAGGTCGTTCACTTTCTGTGTCTCAAAAGCCGACAGGAAGGAAATAGTTACAACTTCTTTTCCAAAACCAGTTGCCAACTGTATCTTGTTACAGTCCTGTTGAGACAATTTTGAAGTCCATTATCATAGGTTAGGGAGTCAGTGTGGCTTGGGTAGCAAGGAAGGGTCGAGAGAATCTTAAATAAATAAACTGAATCCTGGTAGGGAAGGTTTATTTTTTTTACACCTGGGAACGATATGTGATCCCACGATAATTGGGATGAATTAGAACAAGTTTATACTGATTCAAGTGTCGCCAAATGAGCGCAAAAATTAAACATTTGGCGATTTTTTTAGACCATTTTTAGCGATATTTTTCAGCAATGTAAACTTATTTTTAATCACTTTAGTGCGATTTAGCCATTTTAGCTTTAAAAAAATGGCCTTGAAAGGCTAACAGTTGATTTAGAAGGAAATCTTTATGAATTAGCAACACTGCCTGATTCCAGTCTATTGGGACACAAAGGAATATTGTCGATTGGAAATTCCCGACCAGGGGGTAAATTTTGCATACGCAGGGGATGAATTTCGCATGCCCAGGAGGCAAATTTGCTGGTTCTGGATTTGTACTTTTTTTAATCATAATTAGATAAAAAAAAATCTTCTTTCTACCATTTTGGACTTAACGATTTGTATTTTATACTTGCTTGTTGTCCATGTAGTAGTCTAATTCAGAGGAGAATAACTCTAGGAAAAACGAAATACAAAACAAATTATCGATATTCAAAAATTGAAATAAAAACGTTAAAATCAGTATTTTTAAATTTCTCTTACGTCGGTCGCTTTTATTCATGTTAGAAGAGTAAATTTGAATTAACAAATAAAACAGAGTGGGGGTAAATTTACTGCCAGAAGTTAACCGGGCGAAAAGGGTTGTTGGTACTGCATATCAGTTAGTCTTCAAACTTCAAGCACTCGGGGAACCCCTTTCAAATGATACAATGTCTTGGAAATCCCTTCAAGATACAACTTTCCTTTCTACATACACAATGTATGTGCGTGTGAGAGAGGGGGGCTTCGGGATTTGGGCCTTGTTCAGAAAAATTTCTATTCTATATTAGAGATAATTAAGCCAAATGGCCTTAGTTGAAATCACTACGAATTATCAATAGCGTCTTTTGGGTTGAAATCACTACGAAAGCGCCATAATAGTACCCACTGATGTCACATCCTGTTCCATTACTAAAGAGTCCTTGACTATAAAAAGGAGTGCTTTCGACCCTCTCTCTCTCTTACTCCTTTTACACTGGATGCTCGAACGGAGCGCGTGCTCATCGAAGCACGTGAAGCCATGGTCCGTATCGTGATCGTTGCGCCAAAATTCAAGTAAAATCATTCAACGGTACTTCGTGTTCACTCAAACAAAATCAGATTTTATTTTTCACTCACTCCTAAACATTTATCGTTCAAAGACACACTAAAACAATCTTACATACACGAACTCTTGAAGACATCAGCAAAACATGTATTTTCCTGGGTCAGTGAACAAATAAATCAATCGTATCCTTAATGGTTGTCCCCCATCTTTTTGCACCATTTTGTTATAACAAACAGCCGACAACGTTGAAACCAAATATTTGGTCTACTACGTGGTTGAGCCCTTAACACTAATGCGTTATTTTAACCAATATTATATTATGGATAACATTGTATCTTCGTTGTATAAACCAAAATAGAAAATACAAAGTCGAATGGAAAAATAAGAACGTTTACTGAGAAAAAAAAAAGTCATATGGATGCCTACTGACTAAACAGTATCTGTATCAAGTAAATGACCAAAAATTATTAAGTATTAATAAATATATATATATATATATATATATATATATATATATATATATATATATATATATATATATATATATAGTCAAGAAAATTTTACAGCTTTAAAATGCTAAACATTGAAAAACCTTCAGTTTCACCCATTTCTCCAATATATGTCGATGCAATTTTCTTAAGGGTACTTTCCCCTATTTTACTTATACTCTATCATATGGTACAATGTGTAAATATTCTTTTGTTGGAGTCATCAGTTGTTTACCATGTAACCCGTTTCGGATATTTTTTTAAAATCAAAGCAGTTGCATAAACATGACATTCCAGCGGTGTTGATCAAACACCACCTCCCTTTCATATATATATATATATATATATATATATATATATATATATATATATATATATATATATATATATATATATATATATATAATATATAAAAGGGGTAGTCCTGTGTTTTTTTACTCTATTTGTCTAAATAGACAATGGATATGATATTTTCTATTTTATTCTTAAGGTTTAATGAATGATCACTTGGGATGATTTGGATTTTATACAAATGAAATTTCGTTTGTGAGAAGAAAATTCTTAATTGTGAGTTTGCCTGAACATGAGGGGCCTTCTGGATCTCACCGTGAAGAAAGTTTTCATTTTTAATTATGCTTAGTTGAACTTTCTCTTTTTAGAAAAATGATTTTGGACGATCGTACTATGGACGGAAATTACGGGTCCAGTCAGCATTATAATTACACTGTAAACAGATCCCCTCCTCGAACACAAAAAAAGTAAATATTTTCTTAAAACTGATACTTTCCAAAAAGTAACGAAGGTTGTGTTTATTGATACGTTTTTCGGTTTCTATTGCTGAAAGAACAACTAAAAGATAAAGCTGACGGTAAATAATGAAATATTCATCATAATGGTTAACAATGGTTCAGATAATGGAGAGAAAATTTATGAAATACAGATGGTCTCCACCATACGATAGGGTTAGAGGCCGAAAATATAAATCATAAGTATTATTTTTTACAAGGGATCATTGTACCAATCATAGGATTAATGGAAATTCTGACAATTTTTTTTTTTTCATCAGGGCGAGAAATTGCTCTCTGGTGACCTCAAATAACCTCGCATAGCCTGTCACAAGCTGACCTCTCGTGAGCCTACATGCTGAATATTTGGTCGATAGGCCTTGTAGTTTTAGCGTGAACGGGGCATGGAAAAACAATCAATAGGCTCAAATATTAGTGTAGTAGAGAGAGAGAGAGAGAGAGAGAGAGAGAGAGAGAGATAGAGATAGATAGAGAGAGAGAGCATGTGTACGCATGCATACCTTTAAGGCGAATAATTGGGGATAATAAGGGCCTTTTGTCAATCGATTTTCTCTGATTTTCTTTCAGTTGACGATCAAATTTCACTCGTGATATTTCTTAAGGCAGTGATTCTCAAAATGTGTGCCGTGGCTCTCAGGGCATCACGGTTAGGTAATCGTAATTCAATGTGCTGATGCATGGGCATTATGATAGGAATTGACATCTAGCTGGCACATCGCAAATCACTCTGTTCATCTATTGTTGAACTTCAATCTTTCGACACTAGATGAATAGACTCTAAGTGCTGAGGCTCAACGAATTCTAATTCCATTTGCAATAATTCATCTCGCCGAAGCTTGATTTTCGATGGAAACTGTGATAAAAAAAAAGCATCTATTTTGCAAAAATCAAGGAATAGAAAAGATATTTTGAATCATAGACTTGAGTAACTGTACGGAGAAAAACAGGCTTATCCTCCCCATTATTAATTGTGATTAACAATTTAAAAATCATATCTAACTCGATAAAAAGATCATATTTTTATATGTCCCTCCTCCTACCCTTCTTATCTAACAATCTATCATTTCTTTCGATATAAGTGTTTATTCTTTTTTTCTTTCTTCTTTTTAGCTTCACCCAAATGCATCTCTATAACAGGGTCTGTAAGTAGGTTGGTCAGTCCCCATCACGTTCGAAATCGATTTTCGGTACATGGTAGAAATAATATTTTTGCTGTGCATCATCACCACACTCTTAGAAACTTAGAGAAAAAATCCATATCGAGTAGTTTCCGCCCGTTATGTCATTTTTTAGAAAAGGGGTTCAAGTTTAACCACAATTACAATGCAGAACTGAACCCTGACTTTATGACCGCTTGAAATTACATCCTCGAAAGAATAAAAAAATCTGATGAAGTCATGTCATAAAAATTCAAAGAACAAAACGATTTGATCAGACATTCTTTCTTTAGAAAGTGCGTTTGTTTTTTTTTTACCTGACCTCGTATTGGTACTATAAAAATAGTATTAGCAAAGGCATCCTCTGATATAAGGCGGTTCATGATATCAAAGACGCAATTATCGTATTGTTGTGGGTGTCCCTGACATGGCACTGTCTGCAATATATACACATTGTACAGATCAAAAATGTTTATCACATTGACACAGGCACCCCTGATACAACGAGTAAATTCTGGGGCAGGTCCATGTACGATTATCTTTCCCTCGTCGTTGGTATATGTCCAAATCGTATAATATCGCCAAAGTTTTATGACAGTCTTCGAGATATCTCCGAAAGTTCTCACTGAATTTCACAAATTTAAGCGTACACGAACATACATTTATTTTCCGAGATCATAAAAACTCTCAGGGTCAAATATCATTTTTTAAAAACAAATTGAATTAAAAAAAACTATCCGATTTTCGTCCATCTATTATATTAATTCTTTTTTACAGCAATTATCCCGCCCATAAGGGCTAGTTTTAGTCCAGTGTAATTAAACGGTCACTAATTGAGCTTATATTTTTAATGTTGCAGTAACTTTGTTTCGTGGCAATGAAGCATTTTTGGTGATAAGAACAGTGAAAAAAATCAAGAACAACACCTTCAAGAGTATCACTGAAACAGTACCTATAAACTAAATGGCAAAGTGTATACACATATCTATAATACACATATCTAGTATCTTACGCTAATGGATTTTTACACTACTGACCACTACAAACACAAAATTTAGCACACTTCATTCCTTTGGCTCTACACAGACTTGTAATTCTAATACACTTAGAACAGAGACACACCAGCACTCAGTTATAAGTTTCCAGGATTTTGAGGGGATGTAGTTGCTTTCTTGAAGATCGTATCTTCTGGGATTGGATTCTGAAGCACCGTCTAGCTAAGATAATTGTCCTGTGAATGATTAATGAGATATGTATTATAAAATGCACGTTTGATAGAGACAGTGATCGAAATGGAGGGGTAGGCAGAGGTAAGTTTCTTTGTATGTTCAATATCTAATAATGGATACATTACCGTATACCTAGTTCTTAAAACCCATTTCCATCACTGAATTTGAGACAATAGACCTTGATTTGCAAGAAGATTTTATAATGATGCAGATTTAGAGGAGAAGATTCCCTTTTCATAATCAGTGAAGCTTCTTGCTGTGCTGCTAGGTTTCAAGACTTTCGCAACAATTCGGCACTTTCTTCAACGGCGTTTGGCAGTAATGGCGACGTTCCCAAGTAGGTGATATAATTTTCTGTTTGCTTCAAGGACAGCCTTTTTAGTTCTTGTTTTACTAGTAACGTCACATCCAGTGGGGCGTTGTAAAGCTGGAAGAACGGCACAGAGTTGAGGGCCTGACTGCTTGTATATTGCGTGAAGTGGTATGTAACTAGTCGTATCTCTAACTCCAGCTCTTATCGAGAGTCCTTGGAGGTGATAGTCATCGGATACTGACGTAAGGCGTATTAACCCTACTATGTTATCAGTATCATTACTGATAACAAGCACAGCTTTGTAGATGCCAACAGAACAGTCTAGAACTTGTGCAGGAATGCGAAGATTAATTTCTTAATGAGTTGACTGCAACTGTAACATTGAAGTTATTATATTAATATTAATTCTTAGACATTGCCAATTTATCAGTTGGGTGCTCTGAATTATGAATCTTAACTCTTCAGGAAATCAGTTTTTGTAAGTCCAGTTTATTTTGATTCGTTATTTCTTTTTTCCCATCATTGAAGATATTTTGGCTAATTACATGCGAAGATGAATCGTATCAAAATTGGTGAATTCTTTCATCCATATTTGGTTTGGGGAATTATTTCATTTGCCCGGTTATCTCAATCTGTGGAAATGTTAATTTTCTTCTGGCAGTTAGAAGGCTACCCTGACACCTGAAGGGAAATCATAGTTAATCAGAATCATAGTATAAGGTGTCTTTGAGACGGTCCTCTTGAATTGCACTCCCAAATAAATCCGGATTAATTTTTTTTTTAAACTGAAAACTGGATTGATCTGTTTCATTTCCTAGAACATATCACAACTTGTCCTGAAATGAGATAGATATAAGACTAGTGAATTATTTTCTCCACGCCTGGTTTGAAGATATACGTATCTTCTTATCTCGCGAAAAACTGAACCCTCATTTCTCTATTTCTGATCATAAAAAAAACTTGCATTTTGTTCATATGAGACATTCATCGGCCCTCCAATGTAGACTTACCGATTATTAATAACTCAATTCACCAGCTCCATGACATTCCTCAAGGCTGTATGAGTGGTTTGGAAAAGCGATGGTTTGAGAATCTGTTTTCCGAGTTGGGAATTTAATAGGAAATAATAACCAGCCGTGAATGGTAACCTTAGGAGAGGGGGTGTAACTGTCTAATTTTCGATGTTCAATATTTCTGAGTTTCAAGGAAAATATACCTGATGATATGGCAATGAAACTTTGATAAAGATTAAAATATAGTAACGTCTGTCTCATGATCGTATGGACAGATATAGAATTTTGGTTCTCTCACCATTTTTCGCCTTGTTGCCGTTTTTGTCCAGAAATAGTGTGAGGATGTGTTCGGATATTAGTAACAACCAGGTTTTTGAATCCCTTGGGTCGGAATTGTATGGAAAACGTGTACATTTGTCTTTGTTTACTTCAAAGTTGATGCGGTTTTCTATTTTTGGAGTCCGACTCTGGGATCATAGTAGGTGTAAATTGACACCCAAGGGTCAAGAAAAACCTGATTACAGGACGAACCGTCAATATTTAGTTTATATATGAAAACATATCATTTGATTTCCCAACATCTTTCTGCATTTCTTTTTTTTTTCTGTATTTGTTCTTGAGTAAATTGATCCTTCTGCACAAAGAGAAGTCCCCACATTTCACAACTAACACCTCGGCATTCTCTAATTTCTATATATGTAGAAGTGAAAATAAATATGGCAGACTGAGTAACAGAATTTTGGACACGATATGCGAGCTAGAGCCTGGATTATTACTCCGATTTTTCCTTGAGCTTTTTTGTTTTGTTATTCTGCAGTCGTCTGTTATCTTTATTTGTCTTCGCTTCCAGTGTATATTGTTTTCTCAACTCCCGTCCCCCTTCTCTTTTCTCTCCTTCGTTCAGTCCAGTTTTTAAATACTTTAAAATTCAGCGTTTTACTTTTCAAAAAAAATCTTTTGCCTGTCCCTTGACCACTTTTTATGGTGGAGTTGTTGTGTTTATGAAATAGATCATATGCGAAACTGTGACCAGCAAAATATGAGATGGTGTGACGAACTTCAGAAAGTATTCGCTCTGCGATGCCCATGATGGAGAGATCAGGTGAATATTAGGGAAGGTTCATGTCCAACGATCAATCATCCATAGCAGTGACTGCTTTTATATCCCCATCTCCTTCCACTTTCTTTAAAAAGTTAATCTTGATGATATCATACAACAAGTCGTTGACCCCGTCCATATCTGTGTCTTACAACATATACACTGACACAGCAGTTCCTACAAATGACCCTGAGCCCTTCCAGCTCGAAAAAGGAATAAGACAAGGTGATGTTAGCTAAACTCAACCAAATTCTTCACTACCTGCCAAGATATGATCTTCCAAAACCTAGACTGGGGAAACAAAAGAATCAGAATAGACGGCGAATACCTAATTAACTTCAGATTTGCTGACGACATCGTCTTTTTTTGCTGAGAACTTCCACAATCTCCATATAATGCTAGATGAACTAAATGGAGAGAGTAAAAAAGTAGGTCTCCACATGAACTTCAGTAAAAAAAAAAAAAAGTCATGAACAACAAACGCATAGAAGACAAAGACATGACGATCTGGAGAGAAAATGCAGAGCTAAAGAAAGTAGACGACTACATCTATCCAGGACAACGAATCTCTATGAAATCCTCAAAAGAATGAAAAAAATCAAACGAAGAATCACTCTATGCAAGCAAGCTTTCCGTAGGGCAAACTCAATCTTCAAGACCGATCAAAATCCCATTAATCTCAAAAAGAAGCGTATACAACCAATGCATCCTCCCAATAGTCACTTATGGGACTAAAACATAGAAAGAAACCAAAACTGAGAGACACCCTGCAACGTGCACTTGAGGGAATCATGCTCAACCTCACACGGAGATATCACAAGACAACAGAGTATATTAGAGAAAAACAGAAGTTAGGGATATCATAGGAACCATTTAAAAAAATTAACTCAAATGGCAATGGGCTAATCATGTTACAAGAATGGTAAGCAATCACTAGATCTCACGAATCACAACGCGGATCCCTAGAGATTACATAAACTGAGCTCGGCAAAATATGAAATGGCACGACATAGTGTATCAATCATATAGATTATTAAAATAGGACCTCGATATGACGTTTGTCCTAATTTAATGGACACTTTGATCGCGATACCGGTGCGCATGCGCGCAAAAGACTCATTTTCAGCGTTGCTGACTTAGATATTCTATACCTGAATATGGATATTTTTTGTTGCATCTAGATATAAGGAATCGTTTTTAGATATTGGATATCAGTTTAAATAAATTTTAACGCGGTTCAGATATTTATTTTTTTGCAAAACCGAGATACTTTTATAGATATTTGCTAAAATATCAACATTTTGCCAAATGCTCCGTGTGGTACTCGGTGGCTGTGGTGCAGCCATTATTTAATCTACTTAAAACAATTTACAAGTATAACAATGGGAGAAAAACAAAAACGAATATATCCAGTGGCTATTTCAGATTTTAGAAGCACATGGATGTATTGACTTGAGATGAAGAAATATTGTACAGCGCCAATATTCGAATTAGGTTATCGATGCCGGCATTAAACACGTTTCTAAGAAGTTGGTAACGCCGCTCGCTTCGTTTAGATCCAAGTTAAGCTTAGCTTGCTTGCATTACTATCCGATCAAATTAACGTTGATTAAACCGTAAGTTCAACTTGGGTAAGGTTGTTTTTCGGTAAGTGTCGCCGATTTGTATTTTCAATCGCAGATCGAGATCTTTAATGATATTCACCTCGCTTAGACATGACTCTCAATCAATGCCGAAAAGTCTGGCATCACACAACCATATGAATAAAAGAAACTTTAAAAAAAAAAACGAATGAGAAGATTGTAATAATTTAAGGAAAATTTCATTTGATTCAGTTTATTCGAAGTAAGGATAATCACATCAAAACATTTTACCAAAAAATCGTCAAGTAGAATGATTCGAAAATAAATAGAAAAAACGCAAGTAATTTTCGGTACTTTTGAATACCTTCCCGAGGCTGCAACTTCGTAAAACCATTTTTTATTAAAAAAAAACAAAATCTTTTCCCTCCTGCTTACCCATAATTCATCATACTATATTTTCAAATAAGACCAAACCACAAAACAATGACACAAAACGATTCATTAGCAGTTTTCTAATTCAATGTCTACTTATTTTTTTTCGTAAGTTTCAATATTGAAAAGACCTCAATATGTTGTAGTTTTATATTAAAAAATGAGGCCAGAACAGTTTCCAAAACATCAACATTTTCATGAAGAGAAAAAAAAGGGTGAAAAATGCCCTCTCTCGGGGAACATTTGATTCAACGGATATCCCCGCCCCTGTCACTCTGAGTCCATTAAATCAAGGATTTCCTGTATATAAATTTTTCATGAACTCAAATTACATGATTCAGTATTTTTAGTTATGTCTAACATCTCTATAACTCAGTAGTCTGGCCCCAGTTAACTGATGCCATTTATTTTTATCTAGATCAATTGTGTCAAGTTAACTGACGCCATTTATTCTTTTTAAACAATTCTCGTGATAGAAAAATATCCGTCGCTTCGCTTTCAGCAGACTACGTTTTTTTTCGTCGTTACAAAGATCAATCATTTATTTCATTTTTTTAATCAATTCTTGTGATAGATATAAAATGACGTCATCAGCGTTCACAGGCGTATAGGGATTATAGATTAAAATAGCATTTTTAGATGTTATTTATATAATTCATAGTTCCCCTCCTATCAGTCCCCGATATCCGTTGTTTCTCCTTCAGAGCCACCCCCACCATTTGCAGTTACCGTATCAGTGATCCCCCACCCCTATTTGTGGTTCTCCTTTCAGCAGTATGTGGACACATCATTAAAATTCCGTTTTTGTTCACCTAACTAACCTAACCACATGAACATTGATGAAAATGTTCAGAATTTCCTGATTTGAGGCGCTGTGAAAAAATCCTTGTACACTAATGGGCTCCAATCAATAGGAATTGTCATGTGACCATTTCTTTTGGCAGCATGCTAATTTGGGGGTGATCAATTGAAAAATTGGAAATAGGAATGATCAATGAACAAATTACCTCTCTTGCATTTTTTTGGGCAGTGATCACTTAGAATTGTCTGCATTGAAAAAAAAAAACATGCATGAATGCTGCTAGACAAAAACCGAGGGATCAATTTAGCACAAATCTACATTGCAAATTGAACCCCCAACTATTAATCTATTTGGGGGTGGGCTTGTCCTAAAAAAACTGTAAAACGTTTTTAGTAGACATAATAAAGAGTAAATATTTAATTTTTCAGCCCTATAGCTCTATTGGTGAGGTCTGTATACATGATAATTCATATTATATGTATATCTATATATACATAGTGGGTATCAAAATGAAACTGAGCAAGCCCGCCCTCTGCATCTCATCCCTCTTCATCCTTTAAAAAAATTATTTCAATTTATTTATTCATTTTAATTTTTTTCTTTTAACAATTTTATTCATTACTTTTTTTAAAAATCAAATTTTACTTCATAAATAAAGTTCTTTCTTCTTGTGGGCTCTAAGGTGGCTTTTACAGTCTGCAGCTGATTTGCAGGTTTCATGGCAAATCATACAGGTATTTGGCACCACCATAGCCTCTCCTAGATTATCTGTATTGTGACCAGCATGTACTGTATCAATATGCCGGGTTACACTTGACTGTGACCAGCAGACTTTGTTACTCACGAGGCAAGACAAGAGGTTTGTCTTTGTATGAGATTTTAGATGGCTTAGCAAGTCAGTCTTAGACAGCAGAACACAACTGCAGTACGTTCATGCCAGTCAGCCCTTTCTATTCTTTGTCTCGAAGGAAGTTTTCTGCCTTTCATCTTACGAGCAGCATGAAGCAACTCTGTATGGCAGATGCTTTCAGCCTCCATCACAGAACCATTTCCTCCATGCTGCAAGATCTTTTGTGACATAGCAAGGCAGACCCACTTGAAGACTGAGAAACCTACATTGATAGTTTTGGTTTACGGTTTCTGATTTCAAGGGCAGAAAATTGTGCCAACTATACTGAAAGCAAAAAAGATACAAAATATAGTGACAAAAGTTTGAAGAAAAAATGTTCTTTGTAAAGAGTAATAAAATAATAATCTAATTATCATAAAGCTTTAATGAAATTACCAATCTCTGTTGCATAGAATCTGCATCTGCAAATATGTTGTCATTGGTAAAAGTAGACTGAATTTGTCCTATGAATTAAATAAACTGAAATTTGAAGTTAATTGTTCAACCCTTTTACATGCAATAGGAATAAACCGGTAACATGAATTGTGTTCATAGTATGTACTTATTTTATCAAAAATATTACAGGTGTACCTTAATTAGTGCAGTTAATTTGTTCCAAAATTTTCTGTACAGTTCAAAACCATACTGTTCAAGGTTTTATCATAATCTAATATGCTTTTTCAGCTTACACTTAGTTGCATTGCTTTGTCTTGAAATGTTGAAAGCTGCACTGATCAAAACTGTACTATTCAAGGTATTCCTGTCCTTATTTCATGACAATGAGTTGAAAAGATTAGAATATTACTTACCTCATTGAAAATTCTGTTCCTAGCTAGACACCAAAGTTATGACATTTTTCTTGGTGAACTAGTGAAAAACCCAATCAATAACTTTACCCATTGACTTATAATCTAATTGTCAAACTCCAGTCAAAACCTGGAGTAGACTTTGTTTTCCGACTGTAACAAGAACAACAAGGACAATCCCCACCAAATTTAGGGGAGTAAAGATTAATATTCTTCTACTGAGATTTCAAATTATAACTAACTGATTGGTATGCGGCTCTCTTACCAACAGAGCTAAATTGTCAAGACTCACCTATCTTATTTATGTTAGAAAAACAAAAAGGTTTATTTCATTCTAATAAATTCATCAATAAATCTGAAATTGCAACCATGTGATTAGTAGCTGGCTCACCAACTGAACCAAATTGACAAATCTTACGTATCTACAAAATTCATTTTACAGATATGTTTGCACTTATTTAATTCTAATTAATAAATACAATTTATCATATAAACAATAAAAATGTTGCAGTAATCATATTCACTTAGGATAGAAATAGAAATGGAGTTAGATCATATAACAGCCAGGTAAATTTTTAGTTCAACCCCCCAAAACAGGATCTAACACTCCAACTTACCATTTCTTACAAACACTGCAAAAAAAAAAGGGATGGATTAAGTACGCCACCTGATTCCAACATGGTGACAGGTACATATACCATTTTTTCGAAGGTTCAAATGATCACATTAAAACATTTCCTGGGCACTAGCTTTGGACTTCAACATGTTTATGACATAAAAATTAAAACATGATCTGATAATAGACAGAAGACTTTCTACCACTACTCTTCAATGGGGGCCCCCTTGTCCTAGCATTCTAAACCCATCCCAGTTACAACACTCACCTGAAGAAATCTCTTAGGTAAATGACTGAAACTTTGAGTTTAAAAGATGAATCGAGATACAAAAATATTCAAGTCTCTGTAAAAAACAATGGACAGTTGAATCCTCTATCAATACAATGTGAGCAAGGTGGTCCCAATTGTTGAAATTAGAGAATCAATAGAAAAACAGAATTTGGATTAGACTCTGTTACCAGCAGATAATAGTGTCCAATCTATGTTATTTTTCTATCATTAATTTTTTTATTTCTTTTTATTTGTTTGTCATTTGTAACAACAAATGAGCAAGGGTGTGAAACTTACCAACTTCTCCACATTGAATCAAAAAGACTTTTACTGTCCATTGCTTTTTAAAGACACTAGGATATTTTTGTACTTTTGTGCATCCATAGCTCACAGCACATAAAAGATACAAATATTTCCATACTAAAATTAGTGAAATCTTCGCGGACATCACCACAAGCATATAATGAAACCATTCATAATAATTGACTGATCTAATAAATGTACAATCTCACCTTGAAATTTGTTGATGATATCACTTTATTAGTAACTTATTTTGTTTTTTTAAAAATATCTCAGGTACAGGGGGATAAAATGTGCCGAACCCCTCAATGCTTTTTCTGACAGCCAATTTCTTCCAGGGTAGCCAAATAAGCCATTTTATGCTTTGATCTGGCTGATTAAATCCAGTACATTTAATCAAAGTAATTGTTCAGTCTTCATGAATGATTTGATCTGTTGTGTCAGTGTATAGTTACAGTGAATCCTTCTTAAAATGGACCTGGTTAAGTCAGATATCTGATAAAATAGGTAAAGTCTGCTTTAAGAGAGTGACCGTAAAGTTCATCATTCATAGCATAGAATCAAAACTGGCATGTTCAAAATACTACTACAATTACCTTCCACATTTAGAAATGAACTAATTTACAACAGTTTATGGATTTCCGGAGGAGTCAGATCTCAATTAATTAGACATGAACTAATTAACCTTGTTATATGTTAAATGATTTTATATTTTATACAGTTATATGATATATCATGTTCAGTGTACTGTGTTAATGTATATTACAAACTCTCATTCTTTTTTTGGCAAAAAGCAATTTGTGTCAATGAAAACATCTAACTTTAAATCTATCATAATAATCTTTGTGTTATTGATAGAAGAGAAATTGTTAAAAAAATCTATTTTTTCTGATGATAGATCCATCAATTATGGTAGAATCAATTGAATTTTAGTCAAAACTACAAACACGACCTTAATCTGCACAGAAATCCTCTGTGCATACATAAAAGTATCTTTATGATTAACTCTATGCTATTTTCTTGCAGTTATAACCAAAATTTACCTTTCAAAGAAGGTATTGGATTATTACTAAGTTATCATCAAAGTGTGAAAATAGTCTATAGGAGTTAATAGTGTATATACTTTCAAATATTGTATATGTATGCGGCATTAACTCCTATCATCAGTTAACTTGAACAATCAGCTAAAGCACACATCTTCCCCCCCCATCATTCCATTTTAATGAGGGTTCACAGTATTTTATTTGATAAATGGACTTTAAATGAGTGTATGTATATTTGTATATATATATATTATTATTATTGTGTCATCCACAGACAGTTGTTTCGTTGTATTACAACTCTTCAGTGTGGCTATAGACTATCCATTATCCCATCCAGTACCACGAGGTAGGATTGAAACCTTCGCTTCAAGACCCAGAGGCTGGCATCTTACCTCTATGCCATGCAGAACTGGGCGGTCAGTAAGGTTGAATTTGAATGTTATATTTATTCACACATATATTCCCCATCCACCAGAATGCTCTATTCTGAAGTTAGAATATATATATATATATATATATATATATATATATATATATATATATATATATATATATATATATATATATATATATATATATATATATATATATATATATATATAAATACATATATATATATATATATATATGACATTTAAAATATATAGAATTTAGCCGATTTTAGCCATTTTAAAAAACAGTTTTAGCTATAAATAACAAAGAATACTTGGCAATATTGATATCTTCATTTATTTGGCCTGCACACCCATATTTCCAGCAAATTAGAGGCCTGCATGACCACTTCATCCGCAATCTAGAGGCTTTCGCTCTCTTCCTCAAAAAAAACAAAAAAATCATTAGGTATACCCCAACTGTGATAAATCCTGCTTATGAGAAATCAATTATTACCCAGTTTTTTTTCACAAAAAAGTTTTTCCATGATAGACCAACTAGAAAGGAATGATCTCAGCGATATCATTTCCATCATTTAAATCAAGACACTTTGATGTCAACATTGGAGATGAGTTCTACTGATATGAGTATTTCACACTTTTCTAACTCTGATATCAGATAAATTATGAATCTGATCAACTTGCAGTTTGAAATTTGGGTGGAACTCAAATTTTCAACTAGAAGTCAATGATTGTGCAACATTTAGAAATACAATTAGAAACCGTCAACCAAAACTGTCTACAAAGGTTTTTTCAGTTTTCAAGTTGGTTTAGCTGGCTGGATGGCTGGCTGGCTAGCTATGTGTATACATATGTATCTCTCATACATGCTGCACCAACAAATCTGGTGGGCTGAAAATTTAAGCATTTGACAAGTGCGGCTCCAAATCGCAACAAGCACCATATAAAAAATGAATGCGTTTAATTAAATTGAAAATCAAAATCTAGATTTGAATATTTTTATTCTATAACAAACTTTTTATATATATGCAGTTTATAACAACGTAATGAGATTTTGAAAGTTCAAAACAAGACTTAGATTTCTAATTTAATCAAACACTCTCTTCAAATGGTACTTCTCTTCATTTACTCTTGTGTCTACAAAAAAACTTTTAGAAATTTAACCTCCCCCCCCAGAATAGGTTTTCGGGGGAGGGGCAATTCACAATGTAAGTTTATGCTGAATTGGTGACATAGTTTGTGGCCAGCAGCATTCACAAAAATTTAGACTTTTTGATCATCACTTCACAACAAAAGGTAAGAAAAATAACTTATCTATGGATTAACTCTTTTCCCAATTTTTCAACTGATTATCCCCAACACGGCATGTTGCTAAAAGTAATTGGTCAAGTAATGGTTTCTATTGAGCGACCGACAACATACTCATCATTGGTATGAGTGCATATGCTTGAGTGATTATGGAAGAGAGCTAAAAATTGAAAAAGTACCAGGACTTGGCCTGGGATCTGAGAGAGGTGTGGAACACAAGGGTCAAGGTAGAGCTAGTAATTGTAAGAACACTTGGAACAGTGCCAAAGACATTGAAGTCAGGACTAAAGAAGTTAGAGATAAAAATGAAGACTATGCAGGCCACAGCACTTCTGGAGTCTGCAAGAATACAGAGGAGGGTACTTGAAATATGAGACTAACAACCTCCAGTTGTCAGCAATGGTCTAATAGCAAGAATGATCATAGCATTGTTAAAAAGTGGACAGTACAAAAAATAGCATTGCTGTGATATGAGAAGATGCTGAAATGAGAGCTGGAGACCTGAGGAGACTTGCTGTCACTCAGTCTCCAGTGATGACCACTGGGCAACTGGTGAGAATGTACAAATCACAGCACTGCTGTGAACTGCATGAATACCGAGAGGAAAGCTGGGAACTTGAGGAGACTTAATGGTACTCAATCTCCAATGACGACCACCAGATATCTGGTGTGAACATGCAGATGCATGAAGAAGAAGAAGGAAAAGAAGAAGAAGAAGAAGAAGAAGAAGAAGAAGAAGAAGAAGAAGAAGAAGAAGAAGAAGAAGAAGAAGAAAGGCGAAAGGAACAAATGTCATTCATTACATTCTTTTCATCAAGTTATTAACTCAACCTAGCTAGGTATCTGCTCTTTCACCTCTTCATTCACACCCCCTTGTCTGGAGAACTTGAAATAAATATGACATATATACTGCTTCTCTTGAGCAAGCTAACAATAGCATGATGGGAATTTTCATTGTTCTTATGGAGACTGAAATTCCCGTCATCCACAGTTGATAGGTTTCAAGATTTGACGTAGATTGGTCAGTCAAAAGTTGATGCATGACTGAGCATGGTTGAAAACTGAAGAATATTTATATTTATAATATAATTTAAAGATTACAAAATGATTCCAACACTTTTATATCTATTAGCATAAGCCATTAGACAAATAACTTTCTTATCTTCACTTCTTTTTTTTTCTCACACTATGTTTATGTGCATGTCTCTATGTATATGCACATTTATGTATGTCTGTGAGTGTATGTGTGTATATGTGCTTGCATATCTGAGTGTGTCTGCATGTGTGTGTCTATGTATGCATGTTTGCACAAGTATGTATGACTGTGTGTGTATGCATATGTGTGTGTATGTGTGCAGGCTTGTACACGTGTTTGCTGGTACATATGCATGTATGTGTGTGTCTGTGTGTGCTTGTTTCTGTGTAGGTGCAAGCATATACAAGAGTGAGTGTCTTTGTTTCTATATGTCCATGTGTGTACATCTGTATGAATAAGTGTATGAGTGTATTTGTTTCTCTGTATGTATCAGTGTGTGTGTCTGTATCTGTGTGTGTGTGTGTCTGTATCTGTGTGTGTGTGTGTATCATAATTTCCAGGATGTGAATTTCCTACCACTGAAATTCAATATAATGTTTTTGTATTTGTGTCTCTAATTTATTGAAAGCAAAAGAGAATTTCCCTTGGCACAAAACTACCAAATTAAGCAATTTAAAAAGGCAGCAAATAACTACAAATATGTTAAAAGCCCAAAGCTTTACCAAAATACTAACGTAAATTAGAAAAAAACCCCAGATCTGGTTAGTCACTCAATAGAAACCATCACATAACCAATATCTTTTGGTAACATGAAGTGTTGAGGGTGATTGATTAAAGAATTGGAAAAAAGAAGGGGTCAATGAATCAATTACTTCTCTTATATTTTGTCAAGCAATGACCGCTAAAAAAAGTTTGAATTTTCAAAAAGCAAGCATGAGCAGTGCTGGGCACAAACTGAGGGACCAGTTCAGCATCGATATTGCATTGCAAATCGATCCCCCACTAAAAAATTATTCAGTTGGTGTATTAAAAAAACAAACAAAAATCATTTTTTTTCTAGACATAATAAGTGGTAAATGTTCAAATTTTCAGCCCTCTAGCTCCATTGATGCTGCCTGTACACGTGATATATACATACATAGGCAGCTAGACCAACATGAAAAAGAAAAGAAACCTATGTTGATAGTTTCGTTGGCGGTTTCTAATAAATCTTACAAAAAATGATATACATGAGACGCATTCGTATACCTTTTGCCGCCTTAATACAAATGCTCAAATATCTATTGTATTGACTCGTGTATAAGGAGAAAAATTTAACAAAAAATCAAAAGGAAAAAATAACGTATATTACTGATTTTTTGCTACAAAAATACGTTATGTTTGAGAGGGCATTATAATCAAATAAATATAGTACATGCTTGCTACTATGGGCGTCCGCTGGCACTTTTTTTGAAACAGCGTGGTGAAGGGCAAAGGTATATAATTCTAGGCGGAGGGTAAAAGTATATATTCGAAATACATCTTTTACGGCAACCCTGTTATCAGCGAAGAATAATACCATCTTTCTATGTAGGCACATCAAATGAGGATTACATGAAACATTCGTACAGCACCATTATTCTTTATTGACTATAAGGTTCCAACTTTCAAACCCCCTCACCCTAAGTGAGAAGGTCTGATCCAGGGTGGGAGATGGGCAAATTTCCCTGTTTGTCCCCCACCCCAGCGAATGCCCCATCCTTATTATTATTTACTTTTCACATCACTGACACTTCAACATGAATGAAAAGCAGGGAGTTACTTCTGTCTTAGAAATATCCAGAATGCAATGAGAAAATGTTCATTTTTGATGTTTTCTTTCTAAAAAAAGATCAAAGCATTCAACACTTATCAACAGTTGAAAGAAATACACCAATATCTTGTTCTTTGTGAAATAAAATATACGCACATTTTCAAAATTGGCATCTTGCTCAAATGTTAAATGATGCCTGATCATTATTATGAACAAAACTTGTGATGAAAAAAAAAAAGGTGCCAATTTGAAGCACTTGAATTGCTTCCATAAAAAGTTTCGATAACTTTTAGCCATTGAAGTCCTTAATAATGTTTATTTTTTCAGTCATATTACACGAAAATTACAATCTGATGTGCTAACACACACACACACACACACACACACACGCCAACACATACTCACTGGGAATAATCCTGTACAATTTAAATTTTTTACAATACAAACTAATACATAATCCCTTTAACAAAACAAAATATTTCATTTACAGTAAACCCTCACCAAAACGAACCACGAGGAGTGTTCATTGAAGCTGAAAGTTAATTATACCTAATGTTTACCCCTCGTTCAGTAAATAAGAAAAATGTTCACTAGTTCACTGCATTTAATTAACTTCGTTCGGTAAATCCAGGGGCAGTTTAATTGTCCTTCGGTCTATTTTCGAAATAAGAAGTTTGAAAGACGCATTCACAGCCAGTGAATACCGAAAAATATCTTTCAGATGAATCAAATTTGGATCCTGCCAAAGGTTATTGTACTAAAATTTGTTACGATCGACTTTCTCACCGCATCCATAGAGCTTTGTCCAGTGAGTTCTATCCATGGGTTCGTTAAAGCCGAAATTCATTACATCGAGGTCCATTATAGTCAGGATCTACTGATTTCAATTACAAATTTAATGCTCTCTTCTGGCCTTCACTTTTATCGAATCATCGTAGCCCCACAAATAGGTCGATCAACCAGCCAGGTTGGCTAGAGATTCTTTGAGTGTCTCTGTCTATAAGGATATCTTTGTGTGTATGTTTATGTGTGTGTGTGTGTGTGTGTGTATGTGTATGCGCATGTGTGTGTGTGTGTCCTCGTCACATTTTGGGGGCTACAACCGTGAAAATTTGCATGAGTAAATCACTAAACACTATCTAAAAACGTTTTTTTTTGTTTTCTCAAAAAAGTGCTTTTTTTTGGTTTCTCTGATCATTTTGGACCAACAATGCCCATATCGTCTGCTGGTATTTGTTAGGATAATTTTAAATGAGAGATATATTTTATCACGGGATAATTTTAGATAATTAGTTCTGGTACATGAACAGACTACGTTGATTCACTTATGCAAGGTATGGCTATTGTAATTTCCATTCTAATTTTATGATATTATTTCTTTTTACAGAATTTGTTCTATTTATGATAGTAATATTAGTGCAATAATTATAACACACACACACACACACACAATTTACTTGCGTATAGTTACAAATTCACCATGCTTTTATGCACATGCATACACTTCATACAAGACAAATGAAATAAAATAAATAGAGCCAAACCTTAAAGTTTGCAAAACTCAATTCAATTTAATAAATATCAATTATTCTCCTAAGCATATATTTAAAAGAAAAAGGATATTTTTTGGCTTCTTATGCCATTGTCAACATTTAAAACAAAATTTTTCAGATGCGTTCAGTATTTAGAAAAATCTCTTACAAACTCTTAACAAAATTCAGTAAAAACGTGACAAGGACATGTGCAATGCTTACAATACAATTCAAATCAGGCAACAAGGATAATTCTCTGCTGAAAATGGTTTGAAATACTGTTGTTCCAAACAGTGTGGGCAAAACAGCATGATCTGTCTGGGGCAAGACAACAGAATAGGGAAAAATTTCAGAATCTATGAGAATAATTTACATAACTATTGGTAATAGCATTTGATCAATATTAATAGAGGATCCTAGCCACTCTTTCAAATGGTTTGTATGCAAATCAAGGTTTATAGGACAAGTGGAAATTGCAAATTACAATTTAGGAATAAAACGCAATGGTTTCTATTGAGTGACTAACCAGATCTGTTTTCATCAATTATTCTGCAAGATTTCATATGAGAATTTGAAATGAGAAACTGTTTATATTCTTGATATTTTCTAAGCTTAGCTTAGTCTGGCACAAGGCTAAATGAGGGGAAACAGGGATAAGAAGATTGTGGTGTGTAAATTTTTCAAGTGGGAATGTCTTCCAGCCTTGAAAATCTTGATTCAAGATAGTGACTTTTATGTTGGCTTGAACTCAAACCTTTGGTGTTCAAAGCGAATTCACCACCCTCTCATCTACCAAGAATCACAATTTATTTACATTCAAGGTAGAATAACATGGAAATTATACAGTAATATTTTATACTTTTTCAACAAAAACAAACTTAATATATAAACCTTTTTATCTATCAAAATTAGATACATACTTTATGTATGTTTTGTCCAAAGATTTAGATCTGAGAATTTGTCTTTGTTTTCATTGGATTTATCATTGTAATTTTAATAAAACATATTTCTTTTTCGAAATTCTGTTCATTATGATAGTATTAATGGATAGGGTATAACAATTCGTACAAAGTCTGTTAGAAAAGTATCCATGCATTTAATACTATCAAAATTGTAACATACCAAGAGCAATGGAACATAAGTTTCATTCATAATATTTTGGACTTCACGCACTGATTCTAGCATCCCTTTCACTTTCAAAACAAAGTCTGCAAAAACCTCTCTCAACTTCTCCATTGTTATTTTACTAGAAGTAGTGAGTGCATCAATGACAGAAAAAACTTTTAAAATGTACCCAGATAATCACTGTGAAGTTCATCCCATGAAGTATGCATGCAAACAATATGAAAAGCAATAAATTCTAAGTTTTTTCCGACATAGAGATTTTATCCCAGCACAGGTGCATTTCTTATTCTAATATTATTACTACTATTGTTGATGGGAGGAGAGATGGATTCATACCTTTCCTAAGAACTTTAGCGTGAAGTGAACCTAAACAGCTATGCCCGGAGTTTGAACTTGGGTTGCCGATTCCATTGTTCATGCCATCACTGCTATAGTAATCGCATTTCCATAAAGTACTACCCACCCACTGTTTATACTGTTTTACCTATATACAATTGAAAACTCATGCACAAATACATGGATGTACTCTTGGGAAAATCAAGTCTGAAAGATAGTAAATATCTTTTTTGAAATCTTTTTGAGGAAAATAAATTGTCCTTTTTGTTATCAATATTTTTTTTATTTAGTGTGGTGAATTTTTTTCTTTATAAACAATTTACTTACATAACATTTAGACTTGACTTCATTCAATTCTAATATTGTTTGTAGCTTTTTTTCTTAAGCCGACATCTCTTATGTAGGTTTTCTAAGATATTTACATATAAATGTACATGCTAATGTATATATGTCATTCTTTATATATGTATATATATATATATATATATATATATATGTATATGTGTGTGTGTGTGTGTGTGTTTGTGTGTATGTATGTATAATGTATATGTATGCATATAGATAGAAGCCCGAAGATTTTGTAATTGTACTGATGAATATAACATTAGTTTTGTGCATGTATATATATATATATCTATCTATCTATCTATATATATATATATATATATATATATATATATATATATATACTTGCTGGGGTAGCCACTGTTGTCAGGGGAAAAGGTGATCAATACTGAAAAGTCATGCATTGAATTCTAACACAGAGCTCCTTAAGGTGAGAATCGCAACAAAAATTGACCTGACCTTAAACTGACCTTTAAAGTACATCAGAGGTCAGTACTACCTATCCTGTGTTCAGCTGGAGGACAAATTACTCAAGCGCATAAATTTGTAGCCCTAAAACTGATCTGACTATAAATTGATCCCCAGAGGTTATAAGAGGTCAGCAGCCTCCATTTTGAGTCCATCATGGGGCATATCCTTGTACACAAATTTTTAGCCTTTAGGATACAGTCATCTCTATTAGATTTGAAAATGCCAAAATTGACCTGACCCCACCAAAATTGGCCTAACCTTGAATTGATTTTTGTAAGTCACCATAGGTTGGCACCACCAATTCTGTGTTCATCCTGGGATTAAGTTGCTCTTTTACACAAATTTTAAACCTTTAGGATGCAGCAGTCTCTGTTAGATTTGAAAATGCCAAAATTGACCTGACCCTACATAGACTTTTAGAGGTCACCACAAATCATCACCAACTACCCAATGTTCTTCCTTGGATGAAGTTACCCTCAAATACAAATTTTCAGCTTGTAGAATGCTATCGTTTAGGAGATTATAAAACATAATCAGTGGCATATGGTGCTTTGTATCTTGGGTGTGCTCTATACTATGGATGCACAAAAATGTAAAAATATTTCAGAGTTTGTAAAAAGCAATTGACTGTTGAAGCCTTTGTAGCACAATGTAGGGAAGGTGGTCCCCATGGGTGTCTATAAGGGGGTGTACTTGCACTCCCCTGGAAAAGTATTACAACTCAAATGCACTGCGTTTTATTTTTAGTCTTTTATAAAAGTGATCAGTTTTTATTCAATTTTTGTATCCTTCAAGTAGATGGGCAGTCTATGGACCCAAGTAGTAGCAAATTTTGGATTTATTTAACCAAAAGCGATCAAAACATTTCTTTCCATATAATCTTCACATTTTGGCTTGGTGGTAGTGTTTGTTGACATTGTAGTTGTGCATAATGCAGATGCATTGGGAGGACATGTATTGACATATTGACTGCTATTTCTCGTACTATTTTTATGTCTCTTTTTTCCCTCCATACTTTTGATTCCTTTGGGCTAATAAGAAAAAATAAAAAAGTTTTCTGATCTTCAGTCTGTGCCCTTTCAGAAAATGCATTGACAGGGTTCCAACAATCCATAGAAAATTTTGAATCAATCACCCTAATCATACAATCAGAAATGATGAGTAAGTCTCCGCCAAATATATCTTTTTATGCCACTTTGCCAGGAAATATATTCTTCTGTGATCCAGATTGTTAAAATTAGAGAATTAATGGAAAACTGAATTAAGATTAGACTATTATCAGCGGATAATAGAGTCCAATCCAAATTTTATTTTTCCTTTATTAATTCTCTTATTTATTTTTATTTTTTCGCCATTTGTAATATCGAATGAATGAGGAAACTCAACAATTCAAAATTTACAGGCACTAAAATATTTTTGCATTTTTGTGCTTCCATAGCAGGGAGCACATCTAAGATATATGTATATATATGTATTGATATATATATATGTGTGTGCATGGTGTATATGTGTATGATAATTTTCTCAATATTCAGACCTTTTATGGTGGTGTGACTGTCTTTCTTGGTGTAAAAACAAGTGTATACAAATAAATCAGAATCTATTTGCTTGTTTGAAGAGCAATGTCACGATTTTGGAGATAGAACAGAATCCTGTTCAAAGGAAGAAAAAAAAGTTAAATTCATCTGTCAGTGGGAAAAAGCCCACTATCAAGCCGATTCTTTCATTCATTGTTTAAAGTAACTGGTATTCTGAATGAGAAACCTCTATCAATATCTAAACCAGACAAGGGCAACCTGCAGCCTGCAGGCCACACGCATCCCTACATGACTTTTTCAATAACTTGCTTAATTTCTTGATTAAACCAGTGTGATAACTTTTTGATTTTGTTTGTTTTATTTCATTCTTGTCCATTCACTCACGCTTTCTCTCGATTGAGATTTGGCTTGGCTTTGCAATTCCACAAATTATCAACTATAGAAGTGCAGTATCAGTGTTTGCGCATGAAATCTGATATATATTATATAATTGTTAATTGTGGCTTCTTGCAGCAGAGCAGTTTAAACACTGTTGCTAGGTTTGGATTATTCATGTCTTCTCAGATTTTTAAGTATCTATATATTCAGACATCAACAATCCCAAACCATTCTCAGTAGATACTTGAATCTTAATACTTGATACACACTGAGTAGAGAAAACATTTTTTCTTCTTTTTTGAAATTCCCTACCCGTGGTTCTATTTACAATGTAAGTTTATCCCCTATTTTACGTCTAGCAGCATTCATGTTGCTTTTTGAAAATTCAGACATTTTTATCAAACATGGCCAAACAAAAAGCAAGAGTAACTTTTCCATTGATCACCCCTTTTCCAATTTCTAGATCGCTCAAGCATGGTATGCTGCTTAAAGACATTAGTCAGATGACTTTTTCTATTGACTGACAAACCAGACAGATTCTTTTTCTTTTTGTTTAAAAAAAAATGATGAATCTATGGTTCAAAGCATACTGCTAGCATTTTCATCAAGGTAACTTGATTTTACCACCACCACTGCTTAATTTATGAGGTAAAAAGAAGCATATATGGATGGCAATAATTCATAATTTCCCCTGGAACGCAAGTTTATGCCTGCTGTTTGAAAAAAGTAACACTCTCTCCATACATATTGAATTGTAGGGGTAAAAATGCATAAAGCAGGGTTCTTCAAAGAATGGGTCCCAAGGTCCTGCTGATTAGGTTACAGCTTCACACAGGAAAGAATCACGCTTAACATCACGTGGAGAGATCACAAGACACCACATTATACTTGAAAAAAAAAAAACAGAGGTCAAAGATATCAGAGAAACCATAGATAAACTCAAATGGCAATGGGCTGGTCATGTTGCAACTGCTGGGCATCACAACTCACACCTTGGATGTCTAGAGATCATATGCAAAAACATGACCAACAAAAAATAAGATGGGCGGGACAACCGAGACAAGTCTGGCAAATCTTGGGAAAGATCTATATCCACTAATGGACGTTAAGATGATGATGATGATGATAATGAAGAAGTGAGAAAAATATTGGTAACAATGAAATAATTGAGATTTACAATATGAATATATCAAATAATAATGATATTATTATTATTATTATTATTATTCGCAATCTCACATCAGTTGCCTGGTGGTTATTGCTGGAGTTCTGAGCGACAGCAAGTCTCCTCAAGTCTCCAGCCCTTCTCTCCTAGTTCTTATAGGCCACAGTAATACTATGGTTTACAGTTTCACACTGATTGCCCAGTGGTCATTGCTGAAGGCTGAGTGATAATAAGTCACCTCAGGTCTTCAGCCAACATCTCTTCTCTCTTTTATCTATCATGCCAATGCTGTGGTTTATGTTTCCGCTTTCATTTCCCTTCCTTTGTTAGGTCACTGTTAACAATTAGTGTTGCAGTCTTTATATTTCTTGCACTTCCCTCAGTATCCACGCAGTTCCAAGCAGTGCTGTGGTCTGTACAGTCTCAATCCTTCCCTTTATCCCAATCTCCTCCAGTCTCGCCCTCAATGTCTTTGGCACAGTTCCTAGTGCGCCCACTATAACTGGTACTACCCTGGCTTTCATGTTCCTTCAGTTCTCTCGCTAGGTCCTGGTATTATTCCCGTTTTTCACTCTCCTTCCTTTTTACTCTATGGTTTGCAGGTACAGCCACATCTACTATTTGGCAGGTCTTCCTCTTCTTGTCTACAATTACCAAGTCTGGTCTTCTTGCCTGGATGAGGTGGTCGGTTTGGATATCAAAATCCCAGAGTAATTTGTGGTTGCCATTCTCCAGGGCTGCCTCTGATTTGTGCTGATACCACTTTTCCACATGGTTAAATCCCATTTGTTTGCTTAGTTCCCAGTGTATCATTGTTGCTGCTCTATCGTGTCTATGCTTATACTCCTTCTGGGCGAGTTGACTGCATTCACTAGTTATGTGATTTACGGTCTCATCTCTTTCACCGCATAGGCGGCACTTGCTGTTTGTCTGTGTTCTGTTGATTTTTGTTTCGTATAGTTTTTTTATTATTATTATTATTATTATTATTATTATGAATCTCACACCAGTTGCCTGGTGGTCACCGCTGGAGTTTGAGTGACAGCAAGTCTCCTCAAGTCTCCAGCCCTCCTCTCCTCGTACTCATAGATCGCAGTAATTTTGCGATTTACAGTTTCACACCGGTTGCCCAGTGGTTATCGCTGAAGGCTGAGTGACAATAAGTCTCCTCAGGTCTTCAGCTAACGTCTCCTCTCTCTTTCGCATATCATGACAGAGCTACGATTCGTTGCAGTCCTTATATCTCTAGCACCTTCCTCAGTATCCGTCCAGTGCCCAGCAGTGCTGTGGTCTGTACAGTCTCTATCCTCCCCCTAATCCCGATCTCCTCCAGTCTCTCCCTCAGCGTTTTGGGGACAGTTCCTAGTGCTCCCACTATGACCGGTACTACCCTGGTTTTCATGTTCCACATTTTCTTTAACTCCCTTGCTAGGTCCTGGTATTTTTCCCTTTTCTCACCCTCCTTCTTCTTTACTCTATGGTCTGCAGGTACAGCAACGTCTACTATTTGGCAGGCCCTCCTTTTTTTGTCTACTATTACTAAGTCCGGCCTTCTTGCCTGGATGAGGTGGTCAGTTTGGATGTCAAAGTCCCACAGTAGTTTGTGGTTGTCATTCTCCAAAACTGCCTCTGGCTTGTGCTGATACCACTTTTCCCCATGGTTGAATCCCATTTGTTTACTTAGTTCCCAGTGTATCATCGTTGCTACTCTATCGTGTCTATGCTTATACTCCTTCTGGGCGAGCTGACTACATTCACTAGTTATGTGGTTTACTGTCTCATCTCTTTCACCGCACATGCGGCATTTGCTGTTTGTCTGTGTTCTATCGATTTTTGCTTTTATGTAGTTTGTCCTTATGCTTTTGTTTTGGGCTGCCATGATGAGCGATTCTGTTTCTCTCTTAAGGTTTCCCTTTCGTAACCACGTCCATGATTTCTCGTCTGCTATATCTTTTATCTGTCTTTTAAACTCGCCGTACAATTTTTTCCCTTCCCACTTTTCTTTTCTAGTTTGCTGTACTGTTCCATTGTTTTCTACTTTATTGTTTGTCGCACTATCCCTCGCGCTCTTTATGATTTCTTCACTATTTGTTTGCACATATCTATCTAGGACTACTTTAGCTCTCTGGACACAATCTTCTATGCTGATGAGCCCCCTACCACCTTCTTTTCTCTTAACGTATAGCCTATCTGTATCATCCCTAGGATGTAATGCTTTATGCATCGTCATAAGTTTCCTTGTTCGCCTATCCATTGATTGGAGCTCTTCCTTTGTCCATCCTAGGAATGGTCCTGTATACCTAACTACTGACACAGCCCAGGTGTTCATTCCTTTTATTAGATTTCTGCTATTTAATTTGGTTTCTAATATTTTCCTTATCCTTCTGAGGTATTCTCTCTTAATTTTCTCCTTCATCTCTTCCCGTTTTATCGTGTCACATTCAAGGACACCTAGGTACTTGTATCGGTCTTGTGCAGTTAATGCCCTAATCTTGTTGTTGTCCGGAAGTTCAATTCCCTCAGTCATTGAAAGCCTTCCTTTATGCATCACCATGATTGCGCATTTTTCTATCCCAAACTCCATTCCTATGTCCTCACTATATTCCCTTACTTCGTTGAACAGAGTCTCAAGCTCTCCCCTGTTTTTTGCAAACAATTTAATATCGTCCATGTACATTAAGTGGTTGACCTTTCCTTTTGTTTTAGAGAAGTGGTATCCTTTGCTGTTTCTCAGGATTCTGTTAAGCGGTATCATTGTTAGAACAAATAATAGTGGGGACAACGAGTCTCCTTGGAAGATTCCCCTTTTTATCCCTACCTCGGCTAGTTTGTCCCCTGCGGCTGTCAAATCTACTTTCCAGTCTTTCATTGAATTACCAATAAATTTAACCACCGGTTCGCTAATTTTGAACATTCTAAGGCATTCGAGTATCCAGCTATGTGGAATCATATCGTATGCCTTTTTGTAATCTATCCATCCCATTGCGATATTCTTTCTCCTTTTCCTTACTTCTTTTAAGATCATCTGGTCTATGTAGAGTAAATCGTTTGCCCCTTTGGTTCCTATCCTACACCCTTTCTGTTCTTCTGGTAGTAGCCCCCTTCTATCCATTGACATGTATATTCTCTCTGCTATTTGCCCGGTCAGGATTTTCCACATAAGTGGTAGGCAAGTGATTGGTCTATAGTTGCTTGCTATGTTCCCCTTCCCCAGGTCTTTTTGGATGAGGGTGGTTCTGCCTTTAGTCATCCATTCTGGTGCTTTGCCTTCATTTAGACAATTTTGGAGTAGGTGGGTGAGTCTGCCGTGTAACGTGGTGAACTTTTTGAACCAATACCCATGGATCCCGTCGGGACCCGGTGCTTTCCAGTTGGCTACTTTCCTAAGAGTATGTTTCAATGTGGTTTCATTCAGTACTATTGGTTCTCCCTTGTCTATATTTTCTAGTTCTTTTCTCATGTTTCCTAACCATTGCGGTGTTACGTTATGTCTTTTTGGGTGCCCCCATATGCTATTCAAAATAACTTCGTCGCCGTATTATTATTATTATTATTATTACTTTGCTTGCAACATTTTATTAAGCGTTTGTACTCTTTGTCATCTTACAAGTCAGAATTCAGTAAGACTTCACCAAAATTTGCATGTGAAAACTTCATGTATGTATATATGTATGTATGTATGTATGTATGTATCAAACTGGTAATAAATATGTATACCATATTACATATATGCAAGATAAGGGTAGGGCTAGTACAATGCATTTATACATGATATATGTCTGTAGATTGTGAAGTTAATGTATAAAATCAAACTGAGTTATGATCAAAAAAGTTTGAAGAATCCTGGCATAGAGGATGAATAGGTCCAATCAAGATGATGACTTTGTGATACTGCAATTAGCCAAAAGTGTGTATGAGAAGGTTTTGGAATTGCTCTTTTGATCATTCTGATCCTACCATTTTGAACAATTTCTTCTACTCAATTGGGGGCTCAAAGTGATAGCGTTCACTTTGGATCTTATCGTTTCATCTATCAAAGACTCGTAGAGTAAGGCAAGGTGACCACAGGAGATGGGGAGTAAAACCTTACTTAAAGAATACATTCATTTGATCAACAGAAGGTAGATAAGAAGGACAATGAAAGCCAACACTCAGAACAATAATCTCAGGGAAAAATCAGGTTCATGTATCTATCAACCTATTTATCTATCAAAAACCATCAACCAAAACTGTATTTTTTAAGTGGGTCTGGCCGGCTGGATGGCTGGCTATGTATCATGTAAATATTGCACTAACGGAGCTATAGGGCTGAAAATGTCAATCTTTACTCTATATTGTCTACAAAAAGCAGTTTCTTTGGTTTTTTCAAAATCCCCCTCTAAAATGAGCTTTTAGTCGGTGGTTCAATATACAATATGAGTTCATGCTGAATTGGTTCATTAACTTATGGTCTTGCTTATTTTTTTGAAAATTTGACTTTTTTTCAGTGACTACAGCCCAACAAAAGGCAAGAGAAGTAACTTATTCATGGATCAACCCTTTTTCTAATTTTGTGATTGATCACACCCAACACTGCATGCAACTAAAAGACATTGGTTCTATGATGGTTCCAGAACTGTCTATCTATCCATCTCAGGGAAAAATCAAATCATTAGGTTGGAATATTTTACCGTAACCTCCTGATCCAAGTAACTTTGCTCCTTCAGATTTTCATTTGATTGGGAATCTTTCTCAGTTGCAAAAGCTTCATGAGTAAATAGGGAATCATCAATTCATTGATATCAGGCATAGAGGTAAGTCCATGAGATTGAAGAAGACCAACAGGGATTGAAGGGAAGACTAGGGTGAAAAATATTATACAAATGATTCAGCAATAGAAATGGAGATGGGCTGGACATTGACAAGAAGTGATGACAATAGATGGAGAAAAAGGCTGACCAATTGTTGCTCATGGAACAATAAACGACATAGGGAAAGACTAGGCATCAGATGGAAGAATGAAATAGAAAGTTTCTGTAGTAAGACATAACAGAGGTTAGTGCATCCACTGTCACCATGAAAGGAGATGGAAAAAGCTTTTGTCCAGATGATGATATATATATATATATATATATATATATATATATATATATATATGTGTGTGTGTGTGTGTGTGTGTGTGTGTGTGTGAATTTTGTATTAAAATGTATGTATGTTTATTCGTATATTCATAAGTATTCCTTTATCAAAAATAATATTTGGATAACATATCTATCAGGATATATTGATAAGCTTATATATTTGTATAAATACATGCTGCACACACACACACACATACATACACATCCATGCACATACACACACACACACACACACACACATATATATATATATAGATATATAGGTGTTTAGATACCGATACATAGTGCAGGATGTATACGGATATGTAAATATATATGTTTCATTTCCTATTTCTCCAGGCATAAATACCTAGAAAATTGATTAGTCTATTCAGGAAAGATCACGAAAAAGCCATCATTTTTTTTCGATTCCCACTTCTTTGAATCCATTTTCCAAGACTTGAAAATTATATAACTTCACACATTCATTTTGCTTTCATTTTTTCATTCTCTTCAATTTTAGACTTTATTCCTCTTTTGTAGTTCAGTTCCCCATTGTCCCTAGATGCTCTTCTCATCTAGTCTACAATCATTATAGTACCGTGATCTCAAAAATGGTTGGTCTTCTATCACATAAATTATGAATCTTGATTTTTTTTTTCAAAATTCCTTACTGTGTGTGGTAAATTCACCAATTGTCTTCATATTCAGAAACCATAACAAAACATTGAAATTCATCTATCTTTTTTCTTCTTGCTCTTTTTTTTTTTTTGCATGAGACTTTTTGGGGTTAAAGAACAGAGCCGATAGAAAAGTTAAACAATGTTAAATATTGATGAATCATCATCATCATCATATCATCAGCCATTTTGGATCCACTGCTGGGTAAAGGCCTTTCCCAACTACTTCCAGGACAATCATGAATGCACTAATCTTTGCCATAGTTTGACTAACCAGAAGCAGTTTGTTACGGAATCATTTGGATACATCTACATATATAGAAAAATAGTATCCAAACAACACTAATAAAAGTTCATTATTAGCCATTTTGGATTAATTGCTGGGCAATGCAAATCAATCAAAAGGTATACTGTGAATAGATACCACACTTTGATCTTACATAGAGTGCACAGATACTCTGATCCTAGGCTGAAGAGACAATCAGTATCCAAATAATTCCTGTCATTTTTGATGGGTACTATGTAAAAATTCACATATATCTTATGTAGATTTCTCTACTCATTTGTGTAACATTCTTGCCTTTATGTCATATTTGAGATAGATGACTCTTTTTGGAGCTGGGTTTATAAAGTGTGATTATGTTTGCCGGAGAAAACGTACAGAGAGGAACAACAATTCACATAACATGCAAATTGCTCAACTTTTATTCATGTTCTGATTTGCATGAACAAGCTTTTTTTATTCATTTACTTATTATTACACATGAAAATCCAGATATATTGGAATCTCTATGAGACAATATTTTAGAAATAAAACTATAAATGGATATATATATATATATATATATATATATATATATATATATATATATAATTAATGTTCCTCTATTCAGGGTTGAGCACTCTTCAAGTGAGGTAACTCATCCATTGTAAGCTTATGCAATGCTCTTCCATAGGAATAGAGCACTCTGGTGGATGAGGAGTTTCTACGTAAAATGAATATATCACTTAAACTCAACCTTACTGACCACCCAGTTCCGTAGTCCAGAGGTAGGATAGGGTTTCAATTCTGCCTCGCGGTACTGGATGGGATAATGTCAATAGCCACACTGAAGAGATGTAATACATCGAAACAGCTGTCTGTGGATGACACAATAATTAATATATATATATATATATATATATATATATATATATATATATAAAAATATGTGAATTATGAATTTATTTATATTATATAAAAACTTATTCGAGATGATCCCCTGTTGTTACATGGTTAATATATCACACACCCTAGACAATGTAAATAGAATAAGTAATTAAAGGAAATGGGGCTGCTGCAGGAATTGAACCAGCCACCATTAGAAACTTATTTGAGACAATCTCTATATGATATAAAGCAATTCATAATCATTCTGTCGGGCCAAATATGTTCATTTCTTAATCCATAATTTTTGCATTGAAAGAGACAAATAGATTGAGAATGAATGAGATGAGAATCAGGGTTGAAAGGGATTATTTAGGCCTTCGTATTACTGGTTTAGCTCAATGTTAAAAGCATTGTTACATTGAAGCGGCTATCCTATTGATGGAAGGTTCAATTCCTGCAGCAGGCCCATTTTCTTTAATTGTTCATTCTATTTATGTTGTCTAGGATGAGTGATATATTATCTGTGTAATGATGGGAAATCATTTCAAATAAGTTGCTGTATAATGTAACGTAATTTATAATACCCCCCCCATTTATTTATATATATATATATATATACATATATATATATATATATATATATATATATATATATATATATATGTATATATATATATATATATATATATATATATATATATATATATATATATATATATATATATATATATATATATATGTATATATATATATATATATATATATATATATATATATACACACACACATATATATATATATATATATATATACATATATTATGGATGTAAGGTGATCTGACAGAAAGTAAATGAAAATGACAATTGATTGACAACTGACAATCATGTCACCCCCCCCCTTATGAGCACACACACACCACCCTTTGAAGAAAAGTAAAGAAGTATAAGTAAAGAAGTCTCACCCACCATCAAAAGATTGAATAAAAATAACATATCTATTTCCACCCTGCCCCACATATACCAACACTTATCCATTAAATGCCAGATACCACTTCTCTGTCCTATGATAAAAATAACAAAACCCTTTCTCTGAGAATGACCATTCTAGCCCTTCACTGCCCTTCTTATCCAAGACAAGCTAAACATCCAAAGAAACAGGAAACAAATAACCCCTGACCCTATCTTTCACAAACCCATCTCCTTTCAAACCAAATGTTACTCTTATTTACACCAAAACAAACACCTCCCCTCCTGCTCCTGCGTAACAACCATAGACAGAAATATTCACATTCTCTTCTTCAGCATTGAACATGTAAACAGCAAATTTTTTCTCTGTGAACCACTGGAATTGTTTTTTCCCTGAAAAAGATGGCTGCCCCCCCCCCTGTCAAAACGCATTGAACTACGCTCACTGAATGATAAAAAGATTTTAGATGTAATACTTATCTCCTGAGTTTTTCTCTACACCTTCCAATTGTCGTTTTCTTCTGCACATATATATTTGAAACTGTCAACCACAATTGTAACGAAAGCAGTCGAAAATATGTTTCTTCAATATTTAAGTCGGTCCAGCTAGTAAGTTATATACATATGTATGTATCATGCATACAGGTCAGGCCATACCAAAGGAGCTAGAGGGCTAAAATTTCAACATTTGCAGTATGTGTTCATGCTAAATTGATCAATAATTTGTATCAGCCTTCATGTTTTTTTTGGGGAAAATTAAGACTTTCGTTGGAATTACTGTCAACAAAATGTAAAAGTAGTAACTTATTCATACATCATCTCTATTTTTAGCTTTTTCAGTTGATCACCCCACACAGTATATTGCTAAAAATGAGGAATTCAAATTCTGGCAGGAGTAGAAAACATTGAAAGGAGAATTTCCTCCATAAACTTCAGGGATTTGCATTGGGTACCTGAAACTCAACGATCGTTCGTAGTTAGTTGATCAGTCTTCAGTCCCACACGGACAGTAACCCCCTAGGTACTTCATTTAGTCCCTCCCTCACTAGCCGGCTACTGTCAAGGGGATGTGTGTCTGATTCAGTGTCTTTTCCCTCTACTCCGCTATAAAAATCAAATTCCCTTATTGCGGATGTCGTCTTTTAAGGGTCACCCAATGAGCAGAAAGTGCTACTTTCAAGCTGTGTGCTGGTTGGCTAGACAAGTCAAAATAAGGGTGACTGCGATTGGCCAGCCAACCCCACAAACTATTCCTACTAAAACTAATGGCTCCCTCTTCTTAAATTCGACGAGTGAACATTTATTTGCTATAAAATTCAAAATTCAAAATTCAAGATGACTGCCTGCAAAAATGTTCTTGATCGTCATCTCTCCTCCCATCTTTAAATATAGTGTCAACACCTTCTTGCCTATAGTATTTTCTTTAAAATGAGACCTAAACCATCAAAATTAGTTTATTACATTTGGTAAAGTAAGCATTTAAATATGGAAGGAATGGGCAATGATTGACATCTTAGTGTCTACACCCATGTCTTTCTACTTGAGAATACATTAAACTTATAAAAATAATGTACTTTAACCTTCATAGCCTAAAAATATTAAAAATACATATGGCGACCAGCAAAAATATTATATTAGTGATCATATGACTTTGAATTATATAGTAATCATCATCATGGTGCCTAAGCCCATTTTATTATAAACTTAAAAATAATTGTCACTTCAATAGTTTAATCAAGAAAGCAACGATATTTATGTTTTGCCTTGAGTGATGTAGAAGCTATACAGCCTGTAGGAAGATAAAACATGTAATTGACTTGTACATCCATATCCTTTACAGTTACGTTACAATGATATTCATATTTAGAACTTTCACCATACAATACATATAATAATCTCACAATCGCTATGATACTATCATGTCAACAGTTAAACACAGGCAAATGTTATACAGCACTTATCAATCCCTGTTATGAATCCTTGTTATGGAGAATTTATTATATGACAATAATAAATTCTCCATAATAGGGATTCAAAACATTATTCATTCATTCATTCACCTTTTGGCTTTGTGAATGTTAAGTGTGCTCTCAATGCCACAACCATCTAATCTGGAAATATTGATGTTTAATAGCCCTTTATCTATTCTATGTTGAGATAAAAGATATGTTTCAATTGTTGAATTACCCTTCTCTGAAGGTGCCACCATTATCTTAACTGCACAGATGCCCCAGTGTGTTGATTTGACTTGTGCTGGGCAAGTGTAAAGATTTAGCTTGATTGTTATAAGCCAAATAATAATCACAATTTTCAGAAGCGGCCATCTTGAATTTACTACAACAACTTGACATTTTCTCTTCTTGTATGTTTTTTTAATAACTTCGGTCATTCAAAGTAATTTTAACCCTAAAATAAGGATAAGATGATCATCATAAGTGTGATAATCACCTTATCATTATTACATACTTAGGGGCAGCCATCTTGAATTTTAAATTTTGAGCAAGAACCGTTAAAGTGACGTAGTAGTTCCCATGATTTTCTAAATTAAACCCCCTCAGACAAACTTTCTTACTTTCCTCCAGAAGTACACACCGATTTCACATATCTGCTCCACTATTATGGGTTTATTTTTTTTTATTATACTTTATTATTGGTAAATATTTTTCATTTACTCCGATCGGATGGTGTAATAGTTAGAGTGTGGAAAACTCTTCATTAGAACAAATTTCCCTGTGCACTCAACAGCTAACTGACTACACCCTAAGCTGTGTGATTAGGGTGGAAAAAAAATAGGAATGGAGTTGCGCCCTCCCCAATTCAAAAAGATAGTAGCGAATGAAAGAGAAGCCTTTAGGTCACCATTGACATGATGGCAGTACAAGTCTTTGACTTGGGCTCACGTGTGTCAACTTGCATGCATGCATTTTTCATTAAACTTCTTGCAGTAGTCCCTCTTTATAAGCTGGGTATGGGTGTCCAAAGAAGACAATCAAATCATAACTGAACTGCAGATAATCAATTGTCAATTACGTGTGCCAATCGACTTCACTGGTGAATGAACGTGTTGTTGTCATTACAAAATCAAAGAAATTATATTTAAAACACACTATAATTATATGTAAATTGATTTCAAATTGGAGAAATTTAATATTTCAGTTATATCAAGTATTGTAAACTGAGTTATAATGAGCTGTGCTAAATTGAGGGACACCTGAATTATCTTAGATATATAAGTGAGAGGTGTCCATTTGTGTGTTGTCTGTTGTGCTATAGAAAGTACCTAAACATGGGTGTAGTCGAACCAAAATTGGCGTGCAAGCTCAATGGACCTGGGGGTGGAATGTTGAGCTGCCGGTTGAAATAAGAAATTTTGAGAAAAACAACTTTTTAAGGTTTTTAGAGGAAGTTCCTTTTGTGATGTAACAATAATACCAAAGTGGGACTTTACTTGCCATGCACATACATATTTATGTTCACACATAAGTTCTTTAAGGGGTCTAAAATTAAGGGAAACTACCACCCCTTTAAGTGAAGGGACTTTTTCTCCCTTTAAAGGATCAGCATTAATGAGAGATCAAAAGTAAAAGGAGACTTTTTCCCTTTCTTTCAGGGGCAAAACTGAAAACAAACTTTTTTTTTACCAATAACGGGCTAAAAGTAAACGTAAACTTGTCAACAGTGAAGGAATACTTTTTTTATGCGTCTGAGAATTTTAGTAATTATAATTCACACCTAAAATATTTTACCCAGCATAGATAGGTGCTTCAGGTATCCATATAAACATAGTTTTATTTACAATGTAACCATAATGCCAAAACAGAACCTTACTTTTCTTCTAGTATTAATATCTTCTGGTTTTATATGTTTATGAATAAATTTTCACAGGACAAAAATTGGAGAGAACATCCTGCCTTCAAGGGTCAAAAGTGTGTGGAGACTTGATTTGAGGATACTTTTACATAGTATTTCACCAACTGCATCTTTACTTATTTTATACACACTAAGCTGTGTGATTAAGGTGGGAAAATGGGAATGGAGTTACACCCTCCCCTATACAAAAAGGTATGTTGAACAGGCCCCTAAAGGAACTGAGCTTCTTGGTTCCTCAAATCTCTAGCTCTAAACTATTTTACATATCTGACAGTTTTAGTCCTATTGTTTACTCATTTAATATTTTACCTGGCATGGATAGTATTTCAGCTAGTATATATATATATATATATATATATATATATATATATATATATATATATATATATATATTTTGTTTTTTCTATTGAATTTATAGTGTCCGCACCACCACTTGAAAATTGTGAATCAGAAAATTCACTTTTGTAAATTAGACCGGATACAAACCACAAGCAAATATTGCCAGCCAAAAATGAAAAATAAAAATTTCCTAACCAATCAAAAAATCAGGTGATATTTTTCAGCCAATGAAAGAAAGGAATCAGATTTCAAACAATCACTCCCCAGAGCAAATCTCCAAGCTATAAATCAAACATATAACTTAGTTCATTAGTGAGCATTCAGTGGTCCACCAGGCACAATGCAACTCAAATAGAAGCTTGCCTAATGATTTATATGAGCTGAGGAGTGAAGGCCTCTAATTTGCCAACAAAGTGGGCATGCAAGTCTCTATTTTGCCGACAAAGTGGGCGTGAATGCAGAATAAAGGAAGAAATTTGCTAACAGAAAGAGCATTTGAGGTGCGTCATACCACAAAACAATAAGGAATATCTTGATCAGTGCCAAATTGATGCAGTAATTTTAAAGTATTGCTTTAGAATATAATGTAACCTAGTGTAAGCTGTATGAATCATGTCTCACAACATGGATCCCCAGAGATCACATAAGAAACCGAGGCCGACAGAACACAAGATGGAGAGATGAACTTGATAGATTCAGGAAATACTGACTCCACGATGCCCATGATAGGGAATTGTGGTGAATCCTGGGGAAGGTCTATGTCTAACAATGGACGTTAAAAGAGTGGTGATGATGATGAGTGTAAGGTGAGAAATAACCCTGTTAATTTATAATAAGGCCCTGAAAAGTGCAATTTTGAACAGAATAGAAAATTTGGGAATGAATTATCTACACTACTCAAGGTATAACTGCATAGAATTCAAGATTTATTTAGTTGTCTAAACCGGAATTTCTCAACTCTTTCTCACTCCTTAAATACTTGAGACTGAGTGGAAAATTTGGGGGACTTTTTTTGACACACAGAATAAATAGTCATAATTTGAAAACTTTTTGGTGAACAGTGCACAATTAATGCAACAACCAGACATGTTTCATTTTCAGATAAGATAAGTTTTTGTAAGCATTTAGTATGATTTTTAAATACTAAATTTACAAAAATACATATGATTGTTTATATTGATTGAGTTAGTCTTAATTCGACATTAAGCATGGCTTTTTTTTTATGAAAACCAACAACTGAAGTCTAACCAATGGATACATTTTGATTTTTTGCATAAATGCCACATAAAATTTCATTAAAAACTGTGGACAATTTATTTCTCAAAATTGGCTGTAGAACCAAAATTATATGATGTGGAACCCGGGGGTTCCAAGGAACCCAGTTTGAGAAACCCTGGTCTAAACGACAATGAGCTACACGACACAGTAGACTTGAAGAAGTCAATGCGACTTTCTTCTACTCAACAATGACACATCTATTTTTAGAAGTTAAACATGACTCTACACATCAAACTTCCTCACATTCATAAATGCACATTTCGTGCATTGAACATTCTTACTCCCAGATGAACTCTGAAAGTCATATTCACTAAGTTCATTCAGCAAACTTTTTTTTCTATTAAACATTTTGAAAGAACTTTTCTCAAAGTCATGCAAACATAAATACAAATTGCAATTTTAATACGTCTCTTGTAGGAGAAAAAACTTTCACAACAAAAACATTGTGAATATGATATAATATACATAAACCTTCTTTCAAGTGCGTTCAGTTTTTTTAAATTTTGACTAATTTTTACTGTCACTTGATTTTTTTGTTCTTTTTAGCATAACTTATAACTCGAGCCATCATTTATGAAGCTAAAAAATTAATCAAAATTAGGTAAAGATTATCGTCTTACAAAGCATCATCCAATTATAGTTATAATGAATAATAGAATAGATGTATTCAATTTGTTTTATAATTATCAATGTGTTATTTTCTTTAGAATTTTAAATATTCTTTGAACTGACATCCCATTTTGTTTATAATATAATCGTTTGCATTGAGAAACATAAAGAGTTCATTTGGATAGTGAATGAACAAGATTTGGATATAAGGCTGTTATTTAGGCCTCCAACTTACCAGCCCACTACTTAGCTCCGATGATGAGCATTGTCGTGTATGAAAGCAGGTTCGATTCTTGCAGTTGTTTTTTCTTTAATTGTTTTTTGATTTACACTGTCTTTACTCTGACATATTCACTGTGTAAAAATGGGATGTCAGTTCAAATAGAAGAAAATTGTTTCACTTGTTCTTTATTATTACAGTTTATTATTATTACAGTTCTTTATTATTTACAGTCTCAAGTCCTTTTTTGTCTTTATATTCTATGAAGCTCGAGCAGACTACAACATCTACTCACCACAACATTTTCCTTACCAACAACTGCTGAGGAAACTTATAGTAGTTATTTTATTTATTTCACCTTTTATTCACTGTGAGTAATAAAATTTAATTTGTAGTAGTTTCCGAATTTATTAATCTATTTATTTACTGGATAAAAATGGTCTATGGGCAACTCCTTATACAGTTTACATTA
>OY735228.1:16886782-16891782 GCA_963457665.1 Thysanoteuthis rhombus
AGATCTTCCTTCAATGATGAAAAGCCAGAAGTTGCAGGTAGCTAAATCTGGACAGTAGATAGACCTCGGAGATACGCTATTGTGCAAAATAGGCTGGCTTGCTAATTAGGAATGCAATGGTCACACAGTACACAGGCTCACTCAGTGATGTTTCACTGCTGACTAAGCAACTCCACAGAAGAGTGTCAGTTCATGCATGCACAGTAAGGTCCCCTCTGATAAGTTGACTAGTTACTTCATAGCTGTGCAACTGATTCTGGAGATATCCAAAATGGTTGAATACTTTCTGGACAGTCTTTGTATATGTCAGATTCTCTGGTAGATACTATAGTATTATTTTGCATGATGTTTGTTTTACACTGAAATTCAGTCCATGCTTGTTTGTTTTTTATTTGAGTTACACACTAGGCCATTATCTTTTTTCCTGGTATATCATTACCGTGTTTCAATATTTTTCCCTCCATGTTGCTTAATGGTTCTTTATCAATTTAACAGCTGTTTCTACCTATGAATATACAAATGGAAGACATTTATTTCTTCTTTTGGCAATTGCCAAACTCACACTAACTTAGTTGTCGGTCATATTTTCTTATTTGGAATGGGTTTCTCTCATATCATAGGCAACTTTTTATCTTGATTTCCATTTAGAAAGCTTTTGTTTATCAATTTATTGGTACAACCTTTAAATAGAGGATAATACTGTAACTTTATTCATATGTTGGTTTATTATTCTTGAAGAAATATTAACCCAACATGAGCCTCGGTGCTGTGCAATTCTGAATTGTTCTTAAAAACCAGACTAATGAACATGGTTGGAGGGGAATTTTGCCAAAAGTAGAGTGCTCTACTTTTACATGGGTTCCACTTTTACTCGAGTGTTTACGTAAACAGTTGATCCCAGTGAGAGAAACTTGCGGATGTACAGATTCAACTCGCATTGTGAAAGTAGAATGTTCCTATAAAAGTTTTATTAAGTCAAAATGGTGTAAAGCAATGAAGCAATTACAAGTAATTCATATGGGAAAAACTTTTGAGCATTCCAAGACACTAATGGTGGTGGGAGATAATTGAGACTGGATCACAGAAGAGAGCGGAAGAGCGTGTGTGCTGCCTCTGTAATGGCTTGCTACAAAATGAAAACTGAACACTATTCTTGCTTTCAGAAAAGCGAAAAGCGCTTTAAATCAAACTTTCAGAAATGGAAAATACCTATATTTGAACTATATTATGTCATTTTTTGTAGAAAAGAAACTAAAAAACCACATTCTTGTAGAAGAGTCCATTGTTTCAAATAGTGGGTAGGATTTATTTTTAGAGGCAAAATTGTTACTTTCAATTTGATAAGTTATGTATCAAGAACCAAGAAAATCACACTGTTCATTACTTAAGTTATTACTTGGTTTTGCAGACCTTTTACTTCCCGTGTGATAGAGACAGAAAAAAGACCCCAATTCGGTAGATCCATACACTGAACAGGCATCCTACTGAAAAATCACCTAAAATATGTATACATAAGGCCTATAAGGTCAAAGTTTTGAAAAAATGCCCAAAGTATGAAAACCCATGGCACCAATGAAGATTTGAGGGAGGCTTATCTTTGAGACGATGGCTGAAGATTTGAGAGGAGTCACTCAGAGATGATGATGAAAATTGCCAATGGTGAATGCGTAAGAAAAATGTACAAAACAAAAAATCATTTAAAATGAAAATGAAGTAAATAAAAACATTTGTGCATCAAGAATTTCCATTTTCATTATCAATGAAAGAAGGCTATGGACCTTTCGCGACCAAATGCAGAAATATGAACAATGAAGGCTTCGGAGATAAAAAAAAAAGATTTTTTGTTTTTTTTACATGTCAAATCATGTTATTAGTTCAGAGGATTTCATTGATTTCCCGTTTGGTTTTATCTATGCTGGTACTAGATCTGACAACAAATTTTTTTAGACTATTTTTTGATCACCCATTTTGCCAATTTTTGATTCAGATTTAATTTTGATCACCCTCAACACAGCATGGTGCCAAAAGTTGTTGGTCATGTGATGGTTTTGATTGAGTGACCAGCCAGACCTGTTTGATATGTAAATGTTTTGAACCCTTTTCCTCCTGAAAGAATAGAAAAAGTTATTTGACTTGTTTGCCATTTCCTTTCTGAATCACATGTATATCTTCCAGTTCATTTACCTCAAGTGATAAATGATCAATGAAAACTAAAACTGGTCTGGTTAGTCACTAAATAGAAACTGTCATGTGACCAACATCTCTTAGCAGCATGCCACATTAGGGGTGATCAATGAAAAATTAGAAAAATGGGAGATCAATAAATGTTTCACTTGTCTTGCATTTTGTTGAGCAGTGACCACTAAAAGAGTCTGAATTTTCAAGTGTGAATGCTGCTGGACTCAAACTAAGGGATCAATTTAGCATAAACTTAAATTTCCAAAAAGCAAACTATTTATGAAGAAATTTTCAAAAAAACAAAAAATTGCTTTTGCTAGATATAAAGAGTAAATGTTTGAATTTAACAGCCCTCTAATTCCATTGGTACACATGATACATACATGGCCAGTCAGCTAGACCAACTTAAAAACTGAAGAAACCTGTGTTGACAGTCTTGGTAACAGTTTTTAACATTTATGGGTATACCTCAATTCATTTGTTGAACTTTGAATCCGATTTTCTTGACTTTTTAAAAATGGCTCGTTGGACACTTATCATACACAGTCACATATGTGTGTGTGTGTGTGTGAGTATTTTTATTTATATATATTAATCTTGCTATTAAAACTGATAAGCCAGACATCTTTGTTATCTATGACAAACTTGAATTTCATCAAGCTATTCATATAAATGGGTTCTAAGATGAAAATGTTACAATGAAATTTTAAGGAAATTCGCATGAGTTTAGAAATTGAGATAACAAGAATTTATACCATCAAAATCACCTGAGAATATAAGATAGTCATATAAGGAGGCGATAAGATAAGTAAAAGACAAACTTATCAATGTTACCGCTATAAGTGTTTGCTCGATTGGATTATTTGATGGAAACTTTTCATATCCTCAAGAGAAACACTGTCAATTCAATGTTAAGACAATTCTTAATGTTTGTTTCAATAGCCAATTGTATAAAGTACCTGTGTTTTTCTCTGTCTGTCTGTCTGTCTCTCTCTATCACTCTCTTTCTCTCTGAATTGGAAACTGTCAACAATAACTGTCACCAAAAATGTAAATATAGATTACTTCAGTTTTCCAGTTAGTCTGGCTGGCTGGATACGTATGTATGTATCACACATACAGGCTGTACAAATGGAGCTTGAGGGCTGGAGAATTTGATCATTCATGACTGATGTATTGGAAAAACGATTTTTTCCGTTTTTCTTAATTCCCTCTCTGAAATAGGCTTCTTATTGAGGGCTCACTCAATTTACAAAGTAAATTCATGCTGAATTGGTTCCTTGGTTTGTGTCTGACAGCATTCACGCTTATTTCTTGAGAATTCAGACTTTTTTAGAGATTGCTATCTAACAAAATGCAAGAGAAGTTACTTATTCATTGAATACCCTTTTTATGAATTCTTCAATTGATCACCCTTAACAGGGTGTGCTGTCAAAGAATGATGGTTTCTATTGAGTGACTCACCTGACCTGTTCTTAGTAGGGTTTCAGTGTTTTATTGGTATGGTATGGTTGATGGTTGTCATAATGCTTTAGACTCTTCTGTCTCGTGGTTCTATATGTGAGTAAATACAGAACGCCAAAAAACAGGATATTGTAGTTGGTTTCTTGTGAGTTTGTGTGTGTATGTGTGTGCACGCATGGATGCATGCGTGCATGTGTTTTTATACTTGGGTTGACATCTGACATTCTTGCGTGTTTATGGATCTGCACCCAGAAAGTCTTACTCTTAGGCTTCCCAGGTTGCCGGCCTTCCATTGAGCGAGTCTCCCATCTCTATGCACAAAAGTTGATCAAAGAAGGGGCAATAACTGATACAGCTTGGTTGGTAACAATGATGTCACTGGACTGGCCAGAATATGGCTGAAGACAATGACAGATTGCCTTAGGAGCTTTGAATTCAGAGTTATGCTTCTTTTAGAAAGATTGCCTCTAAGGGAAGAGAGTCCAGTCAGTCTTTTTATCCATAGCTGGGGTCAGAAGAGATAGATTCATATCCTTTGCAAGGGCATCAGTGTAAAGATAATATAAACAGTCTCAATCGGAGTTTGAACTTGACTTTCTGATTCCGTAGACCACAAACCACATCAATGAACGATACGCCACTTGCACCTTTTCTGTTTTTTAGTATACGGATGATACCAGTGTGTTTCAAATCTTTTCCGATAACTTTCAATTGTATTACAGGTTGATTAGATATCATACGAAATACCTCAGATCATAAGTTTTGTGGATATCAGATTTTTTTGTCTTTGTCTGATCATAGTTATTCATAGGGGTATTTGTAGCCTTTTTTAAAAATTTTCAATGATTTCCTTGTACTGATGAGAGAATAAACCAAAAAACTCAATGATATCTGTACCGCATATACTCATGCAAATTTTCAAGGTTGTAGCCCCCAAATGTGACCAGAGAGACCCACTGACACACTGACATTCAAAGAAAGAAGAATCTGTAGCTAACTTGGCTGGTTAGTTGGTCAGCCATTTGCAGGGCTATGGTGATTCAATTAATCCATGTAGATCTGGTAGTTAGGATAATTTGTTTTGATTGAGACTCGTATTATTTTCTACCATTTGTGATGTAAACCTAGTTTTATATTTTCAAAGAGTTGAACCAAGATAACCAAGGTTTTACTGTAGTTAGAATGAGTTAGATGCCTTTGAAATCAGCTGTGTCTCTTGTGTTTAAATCATACCACAGTGAAGTCAGATATTGAATTTTACACATGTGACATTGCGTTGTCTTTTAAAAAGTTTCCAATTTTGGAATGTTTTAATTTTCAGTTTGGGATCAGGGATATACTCAACCTGAGATTAGAAT
>OY735228.1:16896782-16904920 GCA_963457665.1 Thysanoteuthis rhombus
AAAAAAACAAAAACAATATTTTTTCTAATCATAATAAGGAGTGAATGTTTAACTTTTCAGCCCTCTAGTTCCATTGGTGCAGCTTGTATGCATGATACATATATATATATACATAAAACTACCCAGACCTACTTAAAAGCTGAAGAAACCTATGTTAACAGTTTTGGTGACAGTCTTGGTTGACAATTTCTGATTGCATACTGAATGAGGATTATAGATATTAGAGTTATTGACACATTAGTCTCCATCTCTTTTGGGGTCAGGTTTCTCACCAAAAATAATCTCATCTTCTGATCTAACTCTCCAGTCTTTCCTTTTTTTAACTCAAAGAAGTTAGAGAGATAAATGTATAACCCAGTGTCTGGCTTTCCGTCTGTCTACACAATTTCACTGAGACTTCTCGATGAATTTCAATGAAACTATGTTGAAAGGTGGGTCATGTGATAAAGAAGTGATTCAATTTTGGGACGGACCCAGGGAATTGCTTTTGATTGGAAAATATTTTTCAGTTTTGTTCTCATATATTTATGTATCCACTCATGTCTACCCACACAATATCTCCAAAACCCCATTATGAATTTGAAGAAATTTTCATGGAAGGTTGGGCTATGGACTAAGAAAGAAGTGTTTCAATTTGTAGGGGAGCCAAGAAATCCTTTTGGTTGAGTTTGTGTGCGGCCTTGGCAGAGGTATGTGTTTTCTGAGTGCTTTGAATTCAGTGTTTCAGAGTTTTAAGAAGGTGCATCAATAAGTTTGCAGCCTTATAATGAATATTTATTTTAAAAGATAATCTCTTCCCTTTACCAATGCAGTGAATTCAGTGGCGAATATTATTTTGATAGGTAAAACATTATGTAGTGAAAATTTCAGATCAAAATTCAGTTAATAATTCCATGGTAGTCTGCTAACTTAATGATCTACCCTGATATTTTGATGCCTTCCAATTCTCGACAGACCTTTCCTAAAGAGCAAATTCTTAGCCATGAAGATGATTTTTTAGTAACAGGTCTGGTTAGTCACTCAATAGAAACCATCATGTGGCCATCATCATTAGGCAGCATACTGTGTTGAGGGTGACGGATTAAAAAATTGGAAAAGGTATTTGATGAATTAATTTTCCTTACCTTTTGTTGGGCAGTGATCACTAAAAAAGTAAGAATTTTAAAATAAAAATCAATCGTTAACTCTGCCAGTCACTTAGGTATCAATTTAGCCTAAACATACATTGCAAATTGGGTCCCCACTGGAAATCTGTTTAGGTGTCGGGAATTTTCATAAAACAAAAAAAAAATTCTTTCTAAACATATTAAGGAGTAAATGTTTTAATTTTCAGCCCTCTAGCTCCATTGATGCAGACTGTATATGTGATACATATATACACACACAGCCAGCCAGCCAGCTAACCAGCCAGCCAGCCAGCCAGACCATCATGAAAACTGAAGAAACTTATGTTAACAGTGATGGTAGTTGCAGGTGGGTTCCGAAAATTTTCATTGGTGTGTGGAGCAGGCCTCTAATTTGCTGACCAAGTAGCAGGTAACTTGAATTTCTGATTGAACACCAAATAAAATGAAGAAACTGGACATGGCCTACAAATGTATACAAAAATCTCATCGCTTACTAAGATCCATTTCAAAGATCTTATAAATTTACAAGATTTCTTTAATAATTCATCTTATTAAGGGAAGAAATTTGCCAACAGAAATAGCATAGAACCATTTTCTTGAAATATTACTTGAACCACTTAAAGCAAATTTCCATTACTATAAGAGGTGCCTGTCCCAAGAGGGAGACAACTCATGACAATAAAACTCATTGCACAAGCAAAAGGTCTAGTGACATTAACTTGATAACAATCAATCCATGCCAGGCACCAAGATGTTAAGCTCAACTTAGTCTGGCATAAGACCTTAAGTGTGTGTCACCCAGTGAGGATCAAACTCAATACAGTAGTAATAATGATCATGATCATTACAGCCACTCGATAAGAGTATGGCGGTTCCTTGGAGAGCACGCTGTCATATCTCTGCTGTGGAGAGGTGTGAGTAAGAAAATAGCTGGGTGCACAGTTTGGTTCCAGCTCAGAAAGATGAGCTGTTAATTGACCAAAGAGTATGAGCTGAGACAGCTACAGAACAAACTTGTTGTATACGACACCCTGTATTCCCAGTAAGTCACTCATCAAATTAATGACCCGGCTCTACATCACTTCACTTCAGTGATCTTATGAGAACCAGTGTATTCAACACGATTTCACTGAGCAAATAATAATCTGCTAGACAAGCTCACTACCGATTACCCCAATGGAAACGTGCCCAAATGCCAAGTAGGTCTACTGCAGTGAGTCACCCTGTGGGGATCACACTCACTACATAGTAATAATGAGCAGCTTGATGAACTCACTTATGCCAATGGAAAGGTGCCCAAATGCGTGGTAAGCATTGTTTAGACTGGCTAAAGGCTACAGCAGTGGAGCACTCAGTGAGGGTCGAACACACTTGAGCAAATTTGTCTTTTAGATGCTTGCAAACCAACATGGTAATCAGCTTATCTAATGATATATATTGAACTGAAAAAGGATCTTGCTGTTAATGCTGTTGTCCATCACCTTTAAAACCATCTTTGAACGAAAGAAAGAAAATATCCAGACACAAAAGGCTGGTTATTGGAAAGATGATAATGGAGAAAATATTTACAAAAATGATAAGATGGCAGTAATTGTAGGAACAATGGTAGTACTAATTATGAGAACAAGGTGGCTGAAGACACTGGTAAATGAAGATGTCTGTACAAGAACCAAAGACAGTGCTCTTAGGCCTGATTTCTATGTAATGAAATATCTGTCCACATGTCAGAGGGAAAAAAAAGTGTCATATATTCTGAGTCTGAAGAAAATGTATAGGTTATGTCATGTTTTCCTGATAATGAATAAATAGCTATAAGCTCTACCCATAGGAATTCAATTGCTGGTGTTTTCAATCTTCATTAGATGTTTTATAAAAGTGTCCTTATGGCACAGTGAGTGCAGTAGTTTAGCTGAGTATAAAAATTATGGTAGCAAGCAAACATGCAAACCAGTGGCAGAAATTCTATCTGGAGAACGTTTGAAGCACCCACCTAATACTAAAAAGTACTTTATCTTGTATAGAGGTTGACCTGTGATTTATGGTCATGAAATTAATTTATGGCATGCTTTTCCAGATCCATAGATTCATATCTTCTACCATTAAAAAAGGACCTAACTTAAAAGGACCTAGTGGGAGAATTCCTGGTATCCGAGTCAGCCAGCCTACAACTGATGGAAACAAACAAATAGATGAATATTGATAATCTTTTTAATGTTATTTATATATATATATATATATATATATATATATATAAATCAGCTCAAAGAGGTTTTTCTGTGCAATTAGTATTTTTAAAGATTATATCATAAGTTGGTTTGCATGCAGTCTGAGATTAAAACCTGCACAACAGATTTAATAAACACATGGGTGAACACTAAATAGAAGTGACACGAACAGCGAGTCACGTCTGTTGTTATACTTACTGACCCCTCATCGTTAAATACGTTTTTTGGGTAACCTACATAATTAAAATGATGCGTAGTATGAAATAACATTCATATACAATACATTATGATGATACCTACATAAGATAATGAACTACATGTATGACATGAGCCATATATTAAAATCGTTGCTGAAAGGGAAGTAATGCTTGATCAACACTGTTGGGATGCCATGTTGATACAACAGTTTTGTTTTTAAATCCCCCAAACAGTTACATGGTAAACTACTGGTGATCCCAACAAGAGAGAATTTGAAAATGTTGTCATAATAACAAAGCATTTGTAAAATATGAAAAAAAACTTAAGAAAATTACATAAATGACATTGAAAGACATAAGTGACTGGAGTGACAGAAAAAATTTCTTTAAAAAAGTTTTTTAATGTTCAGAGTTTGAAGCTGTAAAGCTTTTTAGAGTTCATATATATATCTTCCAATTTTGGAATAGAGCACTCTGGTGGATGGGGAATATATGCGTGAATAAATATATCGCTTAAATTCAACCTTCCTAACTGTCCAGTTCTGCGTGGCACAGAGATAAGATGCCTGCCTCTGGGTAAGAAGCAAAAGTTTCAATCCTACCTCGTGGTTCTGGATGGGATAATGGATAGTCTATAGCCACATTGAAGAGTTGTAATACAACAGAACAGCTGTCTGTGAATGATACAATAAAAAATATATATATATATAATAAAAATCATATATAATTTATATAATTGTATATATATAATAATTTTATGCAATTTTATACATAATACAAATTTATATAATTTATATATATAATTTTTATTATTCAATTCAGAGTTCAACATTTTTCTATTTTATGTTTAGCTTTTGATATTTATCATAATTTCATTTTTTCAAGCAGAAAAATGGGAAAAAAGATTATTGATTAATAAAAATTTTAAAATGAATTTCCTTTAATTGGAACAAAAGAAAAAAAGGATTTGCTCAGTTAAACGTTGCAATGATTCATAATTCAACAGATAATTTCCGGTGAGTAAAGGAAAATTTTTTTCAATTTTCAGGGAAATTTGAGGGGAAGAATGTGGACCAAAATGTGATGTAAACTGCATGGACTGAATTGTGTGCAAACACAAGATTGAATCTTGCCAATTTAAAGTGTCTAATGATTTAAGCAGAATTCCTAACTTCTTACTATATCTGGCATTTTTTACCATTTCTCATATTGCCAGAAATTCTTGACAGCTCATTTATTATTTGCTTTTTAGATACACAAACATCCCCAGTACCAATTGCTGTTGCTGACTGACTGACTGAATGACGTACAGAAAAACACTACCACCACTTGTTTCCTCCTATTCCATTAATATATGTTTTAAAGTTAAAGGTTGAGAAATCATGTGTCTATGATCTAACTTTTGTTTAAATGAATATTTTGCTTCTTTTTTTTTTTTCGATCATAAAGGAAAAATAAAGAGAAGGATTTTATGGCATAAATTTCTTGGATTGAGTTGTTTGCAAACACAGGATGGAGGTGTTACTCTGAATTTTTTAGATGAGTATTATTATTATTTCTATCATTATTCGGACTATCCTCATCTTGGTTGTTTTTCATACAACGTTTCGGCCGTTGTACTCTACGGCCTTCATCAGGTATCATCTGGTAGGTGTGGGGGAAGTAATGAACTGAACCCTTTATTTAACCGACGGGGGTAAATAGACCGCACTCCCCTCTTAGCAGTAGTAGTATTTTCAAATCTATTATTGTCTCATACTGGGATTGAACCTAGAACCATTAGATTACTTGCAGTAATTCTGTCTGATTCTCTAACCCCTATGCTATGTGTCCATGTGAAAAACAACCAAGATGAGGATAGACTGAATAATAATAGAAATAACACAGGATGGAGACTGGCCAATTTAAGATGGCTAATGTCCAAGTAGAATTTCCATTGTATCACTGAATTTGGTTATGTTTTCACATATTGCAATTGGCAGCTTATTTTTTGTTTAATAAATATTTTGAAAGATTTACAGAAGTCAGTTTTGTATTGTAATTATTCTATGAACACATTTAGCCAATCATTGAATCATCGCTCCAATCCATCCAGTGCCTATATAAACTTGAAGTTTCTATGATAAGCTTCAGTAGCCAGAATCTAAAAGAGGTGACATCTCTTCAAAAGTAGTTACTCGAATGTCATAGAGCTTGACCATTTAGGCAAGCAATGCTGAAGGAATATTTTTCTCAAAGGACACTAACAAGAATACAAACTCACAGAAGCAGCTTCGTAAGTTCAATTTATTATTATTCTTTTCAATGCCTTGAATTTACTCGTTCATGTAGATTCACGTCACATATTGCCAAGCAATCCAAGGGAAGATCCAGAATTTTGAGCGAGCCAGGAATGGGATGGGAGGCAAAAACTATTTTTTTTTCTCTCCATCTATCTAATTAGACAATGGATATGACAAATTTTGTTTTTTTGGTTAATTAATGATTACTTAGGGATTATTTGGGATCTTTTATTTATGAGAATTTCTTTACCTAAAAAGTAACAAGTCTGGTTTGTCACACATTGAAAACCATCACATGACCAATGTCTTTTGGCAGCATGCTGTATTGGGGGTGATCAATTGAAAAATTGCAAAAAAAAGTGATAAATTAGTCACTTCTCTTGCCTTTGGTTGGATCACTGAAAAGTCTGAATTTTCAAAAAATAAGCACTAACGCAGATGTACTGAGAGACCAATTTAGCACAAACTTACATCATGAATTGCCTCTTCCCCCAAAATTTAAAAAAAAAAAAAACAAATGTTTTTTTAGCCATGATAAGGGGTAAATGTTTGAATTCTCGGCCCTTTAGCTCCATTAATGTGGCATTATGTAGCATTATACATCCATCCATAAGTACATAAACAGCCAGACAGAATCACTTGAAAACTGAAGAAGATATGTTGACAGCTTTGAATGGTTTCTAAAAACATGTTACTGAGATAGCTAACTAGTAAAGTGAAGCAAAAACAGTTTTCTCTTTATGGGTGCCTCAAGCAAGGAATCCATCTCTGAAAATAAACACAATTTTCTTCCATAATTGTTTCCTTTAGTTGCATAAGATTCTATTTGTGTTTTTTTTTTCAAATCTGCCGCTAACCATAGTGAAGTGAAGTGTTACTTGGATGATGCAGTTTTTCGCTCGTCATTATCAGTACAAAAATATCAGGCGTTGTGGCCAGGTCACGTATGCAGAGATGAGAGCCGCTGTCTCATTATGACAAATATGATTTCCCATCAACTTGTCATTCAAAATATCCATCATGAATATGGAAATAAAAATGAAAGGGTTTCTTGAGTGCAGGCGACGACTGAAGCCCCCAAATGCATCTTTCATCAATTCAGTTGCCTGACAGCCAAATACACGTGTGAGCATCTATAAATAGAGACGTGCCTGTGTAAGTGAGCGTGTAAGCACCAAATGTGCTAGAAAATAAAATTTGTAAACCAGGTTCAAATTCTGCCTTCTGTCAAAAACATCATTTTTAAACCAAGGCCATTGGTAAAAGCACAAATACAACCCTCCCTGAGCTAATTTTTAAATGCACAAACATCTGTAGAACAATTGCTATCTCTGATTAACTTGCTGACTGACTGGCTGACAAATCGAAAATTTCCCACAATCTCTCGTCTCCACTCAGTCTTTCTATGTCTAAAAGCCATAGAGAGGACTTGTACATCTTTGGTCTGACTTTCAGGCTTAACATTCATCATCCAAACCAATGTCTTATAATGGCATTGTGGAAGCTAAAAGATGATGTTGGTATTTTGCATAAATGAATCACCGTAGCCCACATGAGTATCAGAACTAATTATCAAAAAAATGATCTGAGAAATAGATCTTTAATCTAAAATTATCTAAAAGAAATACCAGCACAAGATTTGAGCATTGTTGGTTGAAAATGACCTTAGAGAACAAAAAAAACATTTTTTTGAAAGAACAAAAAGAAACGTTTTTTTGAGGAAGCAAACATTCAAGGTTTTTGCCCCTAAGATATAACCAGGAGGACCTGCCCCCACACACACACTACACAAACATACTCACACAGATCAGTAATAAAAGAAGAATCTGCAGCCCATTTGGCTGGTTGGTCAGGTGGGCAATTTATGGGGCTGAAAGAATTGTAATTGCAAACCACAAAGCATATAATGTGATATGTTACAATGAATTGGTAAAATTGCTGAACTGGTAAAATTTACTTATTTTTGTAAAAAAAGTTCAATTTCACTTTGATTACATAAATCTTGATCATAAAAATAGTTTTTCTATCTCCTTGTTTTGATTAAATAAATTGATGGTCAAAATTTAAACGACTTATTCATGTATTTTTCTTAAGATGAACTTAAAATAAGTTTTTACTTATTTCTTTGTAAAATATTTTGATTTCACAGACCTTTGATTGTGAAAAAATAGTTATCTTTTATCTTTATTTTGATTAAATAAATTTTTGATAGAAAAACTATTCATTTATTCATTTTTTGTAAAAAGTAAAAAATTTCATCAAAAAGGCAATTTTGCTAATTCAGCAAAACAAGCATTTATTAACAAG